>CM021107.1:284539265-284944847 GCA_007115665.2 Sequoiadendron giganteum | reverse complement strand
CATATCGTGAGGTGGACAATATGGTGCATTGTACACTGCTACAGGTATGGTGTCTGGAGCATATCACATGCACCAGAGCAACATGATTCCCTTTGTATCTGCCATCGGGTACCCACATGCCTTTAGTTATCCACTGAGATGAGCATGGTAGTCTGAAGATCTTCTATATTGGAGAGTTAGATTCGACTGCCTTGATCAGGAGGAGATCATTTGGAGACCTTACCAGCTGATACCACAGTGGTCGGATGAGACTCAACAACTAAGGAGGATGTAGAGGGATAGATTTCTTCTGGGTAGACATGATTATGTAGTATGACCATTCTACTACGATCCTGTCATGTGACAGTTTGGTTAGATTCAGGTAGCGACAATAGCATGACCCTTCTATAGGCGATTGATGTGGAGTGCCCAAAGGCCAGGAGACACTAGATGATTCACCTTTGATGATAGTGACCATAACATGCCCCCAATCTCTTACGTCTATGACATTAATACTATAGACACATATGAGGAGTGGTGGAAAGTAGTACGACCAGCTCTAGTGTTCCCCATGGATCAACCGATAGGCTATGCAGGACCACTCCCAGATCAAGAGATGAGGAGGAGGATATAGGACTCAGGGCTTCCAAGCTATTTGTAGATGAGATAGATGAGGACTACGATGAAGCATCAGACCCTAATTATGAGGGAGAGGAGGAGGAGGAGTCGATGAGTGAGAGCAGTGACACAATAGACAAGGGTCCAGTTACCCATGAGCGGAGAGATACATCTCCCATTCATGTTACCAGAGCAGAGTCGGAAACCGCCACATGCACCAACACCCATGAGAACGGAAAGGCTAGCATATCTTCCATGCCTCCTACATAGGACAAGGCTTTCTTTACACAACCGGCTAGAAACTTAGGTGATGACATTTTATTTATGATTATGCTTATGCTTTAATGATTATGCTTTTAATTTTCATATATATATATCATGATGTGTACTAATTAGCTTTATAATTTCTATCTTGTAGGTGTTGTGAGAGATTTACAGGACCTCTACTCACAAGTCGCTATAGAGATAGTGCCTCCCATTCTCAGAGATGAGGCCATAGACTACATATCCCCACCCATCGTGGAGTGGGACCGAGATTTGTTCGAGCCTTATCTCAAATTGAGGGAAACATATGAGGACACTACTAGGCATGTAGATTGAGTCGAGGTTGCCTATGAGGAGATCTGGTCATCTCGAGGTCCAATAAAGGTCAAGAGACTCCATGCAGAGGTAGCCAAGCTACAGGTAGATAGAGACCGCCTAGCAGAGTAGCACCAAGAGGCCATTGGATGAGAAAATGGTCTACAGTATGCTTTGGATGATCTTATCAGTTCATGCTCATGATCACATACCACTGTCTCTCAACGAATTGTCTCTAGACATATGTGATCACCATATCTCGAGGGATCCAATAGTCACAGACCATAGTAGCATTGTATATATTGATGACATGTACTTAAGACTTTGTGATATATATATAATCATTTGATGTTTTGTTATTTATGTTCATGTGTTTAATGTTAAATGGCAATGTGATTTATCAAATAATCTTTGTAAGACTATTTAATAAATGTCTCCATGATTTAAAATTCTTTATATATCTAATTAAAACTATTCCAATTCTCCTTAGATATGATATTGTGATTAAGTATGTTATGCTAAATTAAATGCACCTACGATCTAATTAAAGAATATTAAAAGCATGTAAGGATCTAATCTAACATAACACATAAGATGAACTTGAATAGCATGAAACCAAAAGTAACCACCTAAAAGTTAATTTAAATAATTACTTTAGCATTCAAGACACACAATTAATTGATTGTCAAGAATGAAGCAACGCGAGTGAATATATAATGTCATCTACTAACTCTAACACCACTGCTTTATCATCCACACTATTCAAGAAGATTAGACATAATACCGAAACAAATGCATGACATTTATAGGTTCTTTAAGAGGCATGTCATCGATTTTTGTTAACATATATGCTCTAGACCCATAATTTTCATCGATTATATAAGGTCCTAACCAATTAGGGTTGGAATTTCCTTTTTTAGTTGAATCAACATTAACATTACATTGATTCTCGCATAACACTAGATTTCCTTTATTAAATGAATGAGGTATGATGTTATCATTGTAACTACATTGCATTCTTTTAGAATAAACTTCAAGGTTCTCAAGAGCGTTAATGTGTTATTCATCGAGCATTTTAAGCCAATGTAAACGTTGTTCTTTATAAGTATTGTCATCAATAATTCCTTGAAGAGTGATTCTTAATGAAGGAATCTCTAACTTCAAGGGCATTATCGCCTCAATTCTATAGACAAGGTTATAAGGGGTATTCCCATTTGATGCCCTAATGTTCATATGATAGGCCCATAACACATATGTTAGTTGTGTATGTCGATCTTTGTTGTGTTTTCTTACTATTTTCCTTAAGATTTGCTCGAGGATTGTATTAGTTGATTATGCTTGACCATTAGATTGTGGGTAGTAGGGTGTCATAAAGAAATGTTTTATGTTAAATTTTTCTAAGAAATTCTTCACATCCTTATTCTTAAATGGTGTCCCATTGTTTGGAACTAAAGCAGAAGGAAGTCTAAAGTGAGCAATAATGTGTTCCAATATGAAATGACATATTACATCAACAGTTGTCGAACGAAGGAGAATTTCTTCCACCTATTTCATGAAATAATTTGTTGTAGTAATTATAAATGTATGTCTGGCAGAGGAAGGGGGTGAGATTTTTCCAATGATATCCAGGCCCCACACCGAGAAAGGCCAAATAGGAACTTGTGCATGAAGCTTGGAAGCAGGAGTGTGAATCAATCTGCTATGTTCTTGACATTTGCGATATTTCTTAACATATACAAAGCAATCTTGTTCCATATTCCTCCAATAGTATCCTATATGAATTAATTTGTGAACTAACGATCTTCCTCCAAAATTTCCTCCATGAGCACTTGAATGGGCTTCCTCAAGTGCTATGGGATTTTAGATTGTTTAAGGCATCTAAGCAAGGAACCATCAAAGGACCTCTGATACAACACATCGGCCAAAATTATATACTTAGATGCAAGTTTTCGAAGGTGGGATCTAGTATTCTTAGTTGTTAGCTAAGGAAAGGTACCATTTTTTAAATAATTAAACATCGGTGTGTACCATTCACTAGAGTTTTTCATGGTGACTGCTAACACTTCATATGCTTTAGAATCATTCAATGGTTTCATAATTGTATGGACAAAAAATGTGAAATCTTTTGAAGGATCTTGAGAAGATATCAGAGAAGTCATTCTCGCCATTGCATCTGCATACTGATTATCTTTCTGTGGGACATTGTCAATGTTAAACGAATAAAAACTCTCTAACAAAGTCATTGTGAGATCCTTATATTTCGATAGTTTTTCATGCTTCGCTTGATATTTTCATTTATTTGTTTAATGACTAATTGTAAATCATCGAATATTTTAATGTCTCGGGCTCCCAGAGTTAAAGTGATGTGTAATCTAGCAATTAATGCTTCATACTCAATGGTATTGTTCGTGCATAGGAAATTTAACCGATTGATAAGGGAATAGGTTTTCCTCCAAGTGAAACTATTATAACTCTTGCGTCGGAGCCTGTTCTACACTTAGAACCATCAGAATATAGTTCCCATGTATTTTCATGTTCCTGAATAATCAACACACTCTCATCAGGAAATGCTTCTACATTAGGTAATGTGAGGGGGGGAAGGAGATTCAGCTAATTGGTCAGTCAAGGTTTGTCCTTTAATTGATTTTTGTGAAACAAACTTAAGGTCACACTCAGTCAACAACATAACCCATTTAGATAAGCGTCCTGATAAATCGATTTTAGTAAAAAGATGTTTTAAATGATTTAATTTCATTATCACATGTATTTTAGATTCAATAAGTAATGTTGCAACTTAGTAGTAGCGAATGCAAGAGCCAAACATTATTTCTCTATCATTGTGTATCGTGTCTCATAATCAATTAGAGTTCGACTAATGTACTAAATAGGATGCTCTTTACCATTTTCATCTTGTTGAGCCAACAATGCTGCGAGAGCATGGGCTGATGGTGTTGTATACATGATGAATGGCTTATTTTTCATAGCGGGTTGTAAAACAAGTGGAGTAGCAAGATAATCTTTCAAACTCTAAAAATCTTATTTACAATCCTCATTCTAATTAAACTAAACTTTTTTCTTAAGGAGATGTGTAAATGGTAATGTTAGATCCACAAAGGATGCTACGAAATTTCAGATAGTTTGAATTCTTCCTTGTAAAGTGCATAATTGAGAAATATTTGTGGGACGTGGCATGTTGACTATGGCATCAATTTTCTTCGTGTCCACCTCAATGCCTCTATGAGATATGATAAAACCTAAAAGCTTTCCACTATCTACACCGAAGACATAATTTTTTGGATTCAATCTCATGTTATATTTTCACATTCACTCAAAGATCTTCTGAAGGATATTCACATTGTCTTGTCGAGTTAAGGATGTTTCTAAAATATCATCAACATAATCTTCCAAAATATTATGTATGTAATTGTGAAATAGCAATGTCATAGCTCGTTGATATGTTGCACTCACATTCTTCAATCCAAAAGGCATCATGACCCAACAAAATGTTCCCCAAGCTATTGTTAATGTTGTTTTGTATTGATCTTGAGGGTTAATAAAGATTTGATTATATCTTGAAAATCCATCCATGAATGACGACAAAGCATGTCTCATAGTCGAGTTTACTATCATGTTGATATTAGGAAGGGGAAAGTCATCTTTTAAAGATGCTTTATTTAAATATTGAAAGTTTGTACACATCCTAATGCAATTATTTAGTTTCACAATTGTGACAATGTTCAATATCCAAGGAGAATAATCTATAGGTCTTATAAAACTAGCTTCAAGAAGCTTTTCAATATTGGCCTTAACCAATAAGGCTATCTTAGGGTTCATTTTCAAATTTTTTGTCTAATAGGTTTAGCATTTTTCAGCGAGGACTATGTTGTGTGTTACAATCTTAAGGTCAATTCCTGGCATATTCAAATAATTCCAAGCAAAAAGTTCAAGAAATTCATGAAGTAAAGTTGCATGTTCCTCTTGTTCTTCATCATCAAGGCACTTTCCTATCTTAATCACTTTTTTTGCATTGTTAATATCCATCGGTATGTCCTTGTGTTGGCCTCCTATAATGTTTTAATAGCTAAGCCTTTACAGTTGTGATTCAAAGATTAGACATCTAACCTGAATAGATATCTCAATCATGATGAAGGTGCATTTAAATTGTCAACCGAGGGAGGTAAACTTGAAATGGGTCAACATTGTATGTGCATTAGGAATCCAAAGTAGCCATATTCATCCTATAGCTAAGAAAGACACAATATTGAAAGTAAATTTCTTGGAAGGAAATAACATAAATGTTGAACATCAACCAATAACTAGGATAAAATGAAATGCATGATAGGAATGAAAATCTAAGTGAACAAATAGGAAACTACTATGTTTGCTTTGGCTGCAAAAACAGTCACAGAATGGAATTCTAGTGGCTGCAGGAACAGTCAGTACCATATTCTTAACTAATAATTGAACATAAAATAACAACTAATCTAAACTAAGGTATGGGATGGAATACTCACCAAGTGGGGCCCCTTGGATAAGTATTCCCTTAAACTAAGATAGACTCAGATGTACAAACTTATAACTTCATTTTATTTATTGGAAAACATGAGTACAAATGAGCAACATGATTGTATTACTGAAAAGCTCAAGAGTGTGATTACATCAAATTAAGCAATATTCTATATGAGAGCTCAGAAGGAACATCAAATCCTTATTTAAACACCTATTAAGGTAGTCAACTCCAGCAGATGTGAAGGATGCCACATTAGGGGAAACACGAAAAAGAGCAGAGGCGTATACGCATGCATAAAATATGTCAGGCATGTTTTCCTCAATGCAAGTCTGGCACAACAGTAACGATAGTGATTGCTAAACAACATTTAAGACCATTACAAGGTGGTTATAATCCTATTTACATGAGGAATCTCCAGTCACCAAGAGTCTTCCCTCCATTAAATGACCACCTTGTTGACCGATATGGCAGATGCCCAGCTGGCGAAATCTTCCTGAATTGTAGGCCTTAATTATCTACATGACAATGTTAGTACGCACAAAAAATGCATATCCATAATCATCTTAAGCAAAATTCATTAATAACATGAAAAATTAACACAATTAGTTCATATAGCATGTCAATATCATTTGAAAGTTATGAAAATAAGTTCATGTCCAAAGTCTATGGTTTCAAGGAAATATTATGAAAAGATCAACTCCTAAGTATCAAAGTATTATGACAACTATAGGAAATGGACAACAACTCTATCAATAATTAAACCATAAACAAGACTCATCACCATGGTATCTCCTACAAGAAGTGCATTTTGTTTCAAGAATTCAGGGTTGTATTCTTTGTTGTTCTTGTCACTCTCATTACTTTCTTCTTCTCCATCTTCTTTCTTGGTACTAATCATAGCACATGTAACCCATTTATTTTTAGGAGTAAATGGTTTGTCATAAACCCTTAACATTTATTTCAAGGCTTCATCATCTTCAAAAAAATCTAATGATGTTTCACAAGTTGTATCAATCAATTCTAGATGCTTCAAGGTGAGATTTGTTTTAGGATTACACATGATGGTGTTGATGTTTAGTGAGGGTCTTTTCATTGCTTGGATGATCTTAGAAGGGAAATATCCCAAACCACTTTTTGTTTCTTGTGTATTAGGTTCTATAGGGACACATATGCCTTGTTATTTCTTTCCACATCCTTTTCCACTATAACCAAGTTATTTCATGAACTCATAGCCTTTTCCATAAAGCCTTTCCATTTCTTTAGGTTTGGTGGTTGTTGATAATCTATCTCATCAAATTTTGTTGTGTAGCTTGTATCTTCTTCTAGAGTAGATGAGGTAGATGCTTGTGATTTTTCTTCTAAATTCTATGTTGATATTACCATTGGTTGTTTTTTTCTTTTCATTTTCTTTACTTGTGATTATGTATTCTCCCATAAACGAGGGTGTGAACTCTAAGGAACCCCAATCATCATCCAATAATTTCAACACTATTTCCATCTCTTGTTTTTCTCCTTTCATAGGTTCTATGTTCAATGTTGGAATTAATGTGTTTAGAGGAATTGACGTTCCTTTTTCAACTTGTAAGCAACTTTCAGGCTTGGGGTCTATTTCAACTTGGTATACCTTATCGTTATAGACATACTTCATTATATGATGAAGAGTTGAAGGCACTGCATGCATCTCATGAATCCAAGGTCTTCCTAAAAGAAGATTATATGAAAGTTCATGAGGCATAGCATGAATAGGAGTTTGTAAGGTAGCCTTTCCAACTGTAATAGGTAAAGTAATCACACCGAGTGGTTGCTTTTCTACATTGTCAAATCCTTGAATCGATAAGGAAACAGGTTGAATTCTTAATTTTTCCACACCAAGTCTATCCAAAAGGGTCAGACTACACAAATTAAGGGCAGAGCCATTACCAACAAGGGTTATTTTTATTCCTAACCTATTATAGATGGCTATTATCATGAAGGCATCATTTTTTCTTTCTTAATTCCAAAGGAGGTAGCTCATGTTGATGAACATTAATGTCTACATTAACTATATTCATTCCTTGTATTAGGGCTGCCAAATCATTTGCATTTGTACCAAAGGGAACCACTACTTGTTGTAAGGTTTCTTGAAGCATAGTGTGATAATTAGGTGAATTTTGAATTAGGTACCATAGGGATATTTTCACAGGAGTATTCTTAAGTTGTTCAACAAGATCATACTCCTTTCTACTATTTGAAGGAAAATGAGGGGCACTAGGCAAGACAAAGTTAGGAAAAGGTAAGGATGTTGAGGTTGCTTGTCTTGGTTGTGGATTATTTCTATTGTTATATGTATGAGCAATGGTATTATGATTTGAGTGTTGTGAAACAGTGTCCTTAGGTGGTTCAAGTGTGAAAATGAGTTGGTTTTGAGTTTGAAATTTGTGTGAAGGCGGGTAAAGAACAAGTTGAGGTTGAATCACATTAACGTCTCTTGGTTTCAATTTGTCATAACAATCCTTAGTGGATGAAATTTGTGAGATGAAATACTCAAGGGCTTCATCTAAAATTTCAAATTCATCACTACTAAAAGGCTTAAGGGTCAGGCTAACTTGGAAAAAGAGATTTGGCAAACTCAAATAACTATGCTTTCTCCAAGTGATTCATCGATTTGTAGGTGTTTTTTATTTTGTTTTCTAATGATTTCCAAATGTAATCTAATCTAGTTGAACTATGAACTAATGTTGAAAATGAAAAGTACAGGAATCTAATTCTATCCACAATTGCAATGAATGTAAATTATGCTAACTATAATTATTTGAAAGTAACAAAGACTATGCAAACTGAAATAGAAAGTTATCAATAGCAAACATAAGCTCAAAAATCAAGAATTTAATTCTCTAAAATGCAGTTTAAAATTTTTACTAGGACTAAATCACCCAGAGGGGCATATGAGTCCCAGTGAGGGTTTTTTTCACAAATTTTATAAAATTTTAAGTGATTTTTATGCTTTTTGGTTTGGATGATTTGTAGAGTAAATGAAAATACAAATTTAAGATGATTTTCAATGATGTAAGATTGAAAAATGCAACCTATATGCACTTTCACTAATGCAAGATTTAAAAACCCTAGATGCCAATTAACTAGTGCAAACCCTAATGCAAAGTTAATGCCAGCAATATCTAGGACTATGATGCACTCCAAATCAGAAATGATGTGTTCTAAATGCACGTTCACCAAAATGAAATGATGGAAAATGGTTCTTTCTTATGGTTTAGGACATAGAATAACAATCTTCCTCACTCTCATTCAGTCAAGGGAACCCTAGAGATCTCAATCTAAGGTATGCAAAGGAGAAAGAGATCTTGCAATAGGGTTGTCCTAGGGTCTGATATAAACTAAAGAGGGGTTCACCACCAAGCTAGGGCTTGGAAAGATCAATGAAATATTCTTAAACCTAATATAATGCAATACTTCACTAAATGACCTAGAAAAGAATGTAAAACATAATAGAAAGGTGAGAAATCAAAAGTGTGCACTTGGAAACTTGAAGAGGCCTGGAATGAGCTCTGAAACACTGAAAATACTAAAATTATAGAATACTAGGACTCATACACCAGTCTAGGCATATTAGTTCCAGACTCTAGGGTTTTTGGTCTGGAACAGGTTTTTGGCAGTGTAGATTCAAGATCTGCAAAAAATTAGAAATTTGTCTGTAGTGGGACTCATACACCACTTCTAATGTATTAGTCTCGTTCTACATTTTTATGAATTCAAAGTTTAGATCTATGCTCCAATCTCTTCTCTTCCTTCCCAAACTAATTTTTGAATTTGAACCTATAAAAAGACCTGTAAAACAAACTATAGAGTTGATTTGCTTATGGGGGGTTTGCCTCGGTCAACCCCTAGTTTGGTAATTAAACCTTGATAGAAACAATGAATCATGAATGTAAATAGGAATGTAAACCCTAACCTTAAGTGTTTCTAAGATTAGGAAATATGAAATGCAATGCAACCCTATTCTATTGTGCTAGAATGAGATGTAAGAATGAAACATGGACATGAATGAATCACTTTGAGAGATCCCTAACCACTCAAATGAGCCCTAATAATGTATGTACCTTCCTTAGGATAAAAGTAGAGTGATGATGAAGGATGTAATCACTTAGGAAACAAGTCATTAGGATTGGCTTGATGGCTAGTTGCATCTCCCTAACCTAGAATCCATCATGATTCACCATAGGCAACCATAATCAACCCTTGAAAATGCTAGATCTTGAATGAAAGTGAGCTTGAAGACTTGCAAAAACACAATAATGTTGCTCCAGGGCTTCAACTTTGTTGATTACTTGCTCTTGAATGCTCTTGTGAAGAATGCTTGAATTCTTTTGAATGCTTGGATATTGAAATTACTCTTCTATATTGTTGCTTAGATGAAAAATGACTTTAGAAGCTTGTTTATATAGGCAGTTTACCCAATTTATTGTTATTTAGATCTCAAAGGCTGACATCAACCAAAAATTTGAATTAAAAGAATTTCCCGCTCAAACCCTAAAAAGGGACCAAATGCGACTCATACACCACTCCTGGCATATGGATCCCACCTATAGGGACTCATATGCCAAAAGTGGCATATGAGTCCCATCCTAGTTTTTCTGGGTGAGTTGTTAGAATTTTCAATGCTTTTGTGGATTTTGTTGGGTTTTTAGTTGAAATAAGGCTCGAGATCCAAAATAAAGGGTCTTAGGGGCCTATTAATGATGAATTAAAGTGGATTTAATGCAAGGGTACTAAAATAGGTTCATATTAAATGATAAATTGTACTATCTCCAAAAAGGGAGTACATTTTTTGTTATTATAGTATCCTATGAAGGGAAATGGGGAGATGATGGAATAGGAATTTGACAATGGTTAGGGATTCAACTAGTGTCCATTGATGGTGCTAGATAGAGTTATTTTCTTTTGTGATTAGTGTAGGAGTGTTGTTGAGTTTTTATTATTTTTTGAATGGTTATTTTTATACATCAAAAATTATTTTAGTGGAATGTCTTAGAAGGAGAGACGCTGAAAGACTATATGTGCATAAATGGGAGGATGCCAAATGGGAAAGGGAAGAATGGTGAAGGGATGATAAGATAGGAAGACATAACAAGATGGTGTGGGGAGTATCTATAAGATAATGGAATCCAACCTTATGCATGGCTTCTTCAAGCATGTTTCACCATAGTACTTGCATAAGGTGCCACAATGTGGTTTTCAATAAAGGTTGGTTTTTTCTTTATTTTTTTGATTTTTTGATTTTGTACCTACTACAATTTAGGCATGAAAGTTCTTGAGGTGTACTATGTTCATTGGTTCATAAATATCTTTATTTTCTAGGATGGCCAACTAATAAAATATTGATCTATATGTGGTGATGATGTTATAAGGTCCCAACCAATTATGTTCAAAATTTACCTTTATTTTTATAGTCTTGATTGGAATTTTGATGATTTTCTTTAAGGACAAGGTCACCAACTTAAAACTCTTTAGATTTGATCTTCTTGTTGTAATTATAGTGGAGACAATTTTGATAGCATTTAAAATGATTCAAGGTATTGAGGTAACTTTCATCAAGTATTTCAAGATCATGTAGATGTGTAATTTTATATTCTTCATCATTGATGAGGTCACACAAAGAGATAGAAAGTGATAGAAGTGTGATCTCGATTGCAAAAATTAGTTTTGACTCCAAAGACTAGGGAGTATGGGGTAGCACTTGTAGGCATATGGATATTGGTACTTTCAAGCCCATAGGATGGAGTTGAGTTGTAGATTCCAATCATGGCTAGCATCATTGATAATCTCTTAAGTATTTTGATCATATTCCTTAGGTTAATTAGAATTAACACAATTCCATTTATTAAACATGCACAATGTCAATAATTTATCATCTAACATAAGAAATATAACTAAGATAATAGTATGTTTATTTTATGATTTATTTTAATTTTTGAAACTACGTTATTAAAATAATTGCATGTAAGTGCAAAAATATGGGGGGCCAAAAAGTGGCCACTTCACTTTTTCAACCCGAAATAGTGAAAAATCAAGCGTGTTATAGTAAAACATGCTCACATTATGGGTTGGTAATGACTGAGACTAGGCTCGGTCATTACCAATTCAAATGTGAGTGTGTTATAATGCGCTCGCGTTGTGGTTTAACTTTAAAAAAATGTGCATTTTTTGAATTAAAAAAGCATTTCCAAAACATGAGCACATTATAATGCGCTCACGTTTTGTGAATGCATTGATAAAAATGAGCGTGTTATAACGTGCTCGCATTTTGGTCTACATTAAAAAAAAACTTCTCTTTTTTTCTCTTTCTTCTTGTTATCTTTCAAGGAAACTATATATGTGAAAGTATAAGTTGACATTTATATATGGACATTTAATTTCTTATACTTTAAGTTATATTTCATGTATATAGTTTCAGTATTTTTGAGAGTGGTTTCGGCTCTAGGAGTTATAATGCAAATTCTCTAAGTTTTTGGAAGATCTTAAGAAAATTTAGACAGTCAAATTTTAGTAATCAGCATGTCAAATTTCAGTAATCAAGAGGCCAAAATTTAGTAATCAACAAGTTGTATTATTTCTCTCTCTCTCTCTCTCACACACACTTATTATTTATCTCTTACACTCTAAACCTCTCTCACTATCTCCATCCCTTTATCTGACTCTCTCTCCCTTGACCTCAAAAACTTCCTCTCTCTCTGCTTCCCCCTCTAATTCTCTCTATATCACTTCTCTATCCCTCTCTCTCCCTCCCTCCTTCCCTCTCTACTTATATATATATATATATATATCTCCACCTCTAATTCTCTCTATCTCACTTCTCTCTCCCTCCCTCCTTACCTCTCTACTTATCTCTATCTCCCTCCCTCCCTCCTTCCCTCTCTACATCTCTCTACCTCCTCTCTCCCTCTCCTTCTACCCCTCTCTCTTTCTCACTCTCTCCTTACCCACCTCTCTCTCTCTCTCCATCTTTTTCTTGCTCTCTCCTTTCCTCTACTCTCTATCTCACCATTCTCTCTCTCTCCATCTTTTTCTTTCTCTCTCCTTTCCTCTACTCTCTATCTCACCATTCTCCCTCTCCATCTCTCCTTCCCTATATACTTCTCTCTATCTCCCTCTCTCCATCTCTAACTCTCACTCCCTCCTTCCCTCTCTCTCAATCTCCCCAGCTTCCTCCTCTCTCTCTATCATCTTTCTCTCTCACTCTCTCCTTACATCTCTAATCTCTATTGAGCACATTCTCTCTCTCCCTCCCTCCTCTCTCTTTATCTCACCTCTCTCTCCCTCCCTCCTCTCTCTCTATCTCACCTCTCTCTCTCTCCCTCCCTCCCTAATTCCCTCTCTAATATTCTATATCTCCCCATTTCTCTCTCTTCCTTCCTCCCACCCACCTTTCCTCTCTACTTCTCTCTATCTAACCTATCCCTCTCTACCTCTCTCTCTCTCTCTCCCTCCTCTCTCTCAATCTCTCTACCTTCCTCCTTCACTCTCTACTTCTCTCTCTATCACCTTTCTCTCCTTCCCTCTCTACTTCTCCCTCTCTCCCTCTCACCCTCTCTCTCAATCTCCCAAACCCTATACCAAACATCATAAATCCTAATCCCTATATCCTAAACCCTACACCCTCAACATTATCACCTAAACCTTGAACATTATCCATCAAACATAAACTTAAACCCTAAACCCTACATTCAATCTTGTACCATAAACCCTCAATCCTAAACCCAATACCCTCAACCCTATACCCAATATTCTAAACCATAATCTCTCTACCCTATACACTTAACCTTGTACCCTCAACCTTGAACACTATCCCTCAACCCTCAACCTTATACCTTAAACCCTCAACCCTCATCTCTATACCCTATACCCTCAACCTTATACCCTAAACATTATCCATCAACTCTATACCCTCAACCAAGGAAAACTTTAGTGGTGAATCTTCACCAATTGGCGAGTTCTAGGAATCGGGCAAATTGAAATTGGAAAATTTACCGTATCCAGTAGGGTGTTCAAATCGCTAGGATTTCATGAACTATCGGTCCAATGCATGTCCATTCGTCAGCGGGTTTTTTTTACGAGGCATGTTTAGGCAATAAATTCGCCATAATAGACTACGCATTTCCAATAGACCGATTAATATTTTCACCTAGAATCCCAGGGAGCATGTCATAAAATGCCAACATATTCGCCAATAATATTAAAACAACATTATATGAGGACCCATTTTGCCAATTAAAATTTACAAATAGTTGCTTGTGAAGACCCATTTCGCCAGTTAAAATTTATAAATAGTTGCTTATGAGGACCTATTTCGCCAATAATATTTAAAAATAATTACATTTGAGGACACATTTCACCTTGAAAATTACAAGGTATTGTTGTATAAGCACGCGGGATTCACCAAATTTTTAACATACCATTTAAAAATCCTGCGGAATTTGCCAATATGGATTGATATAAATACAATTGAAACTGTTATTTGTTCTTACACATTTTGTTCGGTTCAGAGGTTCTACTTCTCGATTCAGAAGTCAGCGAAACCCGAAAACGTAGACTCAAAGGTGAGTGATCATTTCTTCATACTGTTATTAGTTATTAGTTATAATAATAAGATTTCTTTATCTATTTTCCATTCTTGCTTCAGTCTTAAACATGATTTTGAGTAGCGAATGGGATCTCTATTCTTTATCGCTTTGTCCTTCTTAAATAAGAAGACATTCTTTTCCAACTTTTATTCGAAGTGAGATATCAATATGTCGAGCAGCAAGGGTAAGACTTCTGAGGGTAATGAAGAGATTGGGAGGCCATCAAAATGCCCAAAACGTGGAGGTACCATACGGTCTTACTTTGGAATTGGAAAAGCTTCTAATCCATCAGATCAAGGTGGAGCTACACCATCAACTCTTCCACCAAATATTATTAAAGATGGCATTGACAATACCTCACTACCACAAGAAAGTCAAGGTGAGATTTTCATTTTGTTAAATCAAAATGTATCAAATGAGGATGGCAATACCACAGAAGATGTTCTAAGGGATACCCTAGTTAGCCAAAATGAGATAATTGACTTGGTTGAGGATGATGTTGGTAGCAAGAAAAGAAAAGGCAAATCAAAATTGGGGAACGAGTGGGAAATGACAAGGAATTTTCAAATTGGTTGGTTGTCGAAGTACCCATTCCTTGAACTAGTGGGGGTATCAAATGAAAATGATGTTGAAAGGGAAATATAGGTCAAATGTAAGATTTTTATTTGGAAATGTGGAAGAGACAAGACAATGCAGCTAAAGCTTGACACTATAGAAAATCATATTGGTAAAGTTTACGAAAAACAAATCATAGACAAAAAGGAACAATCAGTCGTACGATGGAAATCAAAGGAAGAATGTCTTCATGTTAAGTATGTCGTAGATTATGGAGAGCATAACCATAGAATGTCGAAGATTAAAAAATGTGAAGGTAAACTTGAGGCTCATTTTGGAAAAGCCATGGTAGCAGCAAATCTGTCAAAAACTATTTAGATGAGTGTTGTTTTTCATATTTTGTCTAGGGGGCGTCCTATGACAGACTACCTAGAATATTTTGATTTATTATATTATTTGAGTGTTGCCAACTTTCCCTTCTCACATTGGTTAGTAAACGCTGGATGGGAATTGGCGAACTATCTTGCTGTAGTAGAAAAGAAATATTTAAAGGAGAAAGTAAAAGAGTCAAATTTCATTGCATTATCTTTAGATGAAGTTACTGCGGAAGACAATAATTCTTGGGTTTGTATGCATTTGTATACTATAGAACAACATGTTCGCCAAGCTCATCTTCTTTGTGTTCATAAAATGAAGGACAGTTCAACATCACAAAATCTATTTGAACTAGTCAAGAAATCTTTGAATGAAATTGTAGGTATGGATGAGTTGACAATTGCCAAAAAGTTGGTGTGTGTAGGAGTTGATGGAGCTAGAATGATGCAAGATCAAAGGAGCGGTCTTTGCACAAAGTTACAAACTACTTGTGCACCATACATATTTGGAATTCACTGCATGGCCCACAAAATGAATTTAGCACTCAAAATTGTAAGCAAGTTTCCTATAGTATCAAAATTTGAAATCTAGTTCGCGAGATCCATGCATACTTTTGCCGAAGTCCCAAACGTTTCCTTGAATTTCAACATTTGTCTGAGGGAATAACACTCGGAAACAAGCTTCTCAAGGATGTCGATACCAAATGGATCTCCCTGCATGGACCAGCGCAATGAGTTCTTTCAGAATATCAATCCTTGATTGGAGTGATGTACGAGCATCGCAACACAGTAGACAAAGCTCCTCACCTCTTATATAGGAAGCGATATAGAAACACTCTTGACTTTAGCTAGTCTTCTCCCCATGCTGGATGAGATGAAAAATATTGTGAAGAAAGACCAAGACAAAACTATGTATATTTATGAATATGCCAATGTACGTAAACTTACATGCTTGGCCCTCGATCATCTATATCTAGATCTAACACAAGAAGGCACAAATTATTTGATGTGGCAAAAAATTACTGATTTGAATAATCTTGATAATTATTTACAGTTTAATGCAAGTGGGCACTTATGTATCTGTGTACATGGATATGAGATACCAATGTACCATTGTAAGACAGCTAGGTGCTCTAGAAGAGAAGTACCTGTTAACGAGGAATATTTTAACGACATTGTTAAATCTGTTAGCGATAATTTGAAGGAGATTGCAAAATATCTTTCCTCAGAGATTCATGAAATATTCCCTCGACATGAAATACTTGAAGCCATGGGTATTGTGTATCCTCAATTTTGGGTAAACTGAGATAACCCAAAATATTTTCATGATCAAGTAAAAATATTGATCGAACAGTTTTTCGAAAAAGGTAACATACAATGAGAAAACAATAGAAGGAATTTTAAATGAAAATAAGCTTAGAAAGCAATGTGGGAGTTTTGCAACAGCTATGAGGGAGCAGTATAAATCCATGGGCAAGGAGAAGGCCTTTGAACCGGGATCAATAAAAAAGGTTTGGACAAGCTTAGGTCAAAGTGAAATATTGCATGGTTCGATGTTAGAATATTTCAAACTTGTTGATTTATGTCAAACAATGATATTGGGGTCGGTGGAAGATGAGAGAGTTTTCAGTACATTGGGGTTTTTGAAATCAAATTTAAGAAACAAACTAGACAATAATTTGGAAAATTACTTGAGGATGAAAGGAACTGCATATAATGTCAAAAAAATTCCTTTTGAAAGGGCACTCACAATCTAGAGGTCCACATGTGAAAGAAGAGGGACCGGGTTGTGCAACATAGGCTCTCCAATTCCAAGAGCCATCGGTACTGGTGGTAGTGGCAGTGGCAGTGGGCCTGGGATAAATGACAATGATATTGGAATTGACACAAATCACACAATGAATGTTGAATTTGAGACACAGACCGAAGAAAGTGTAGAGCAGACTCAAAATCAAGATGACCCTTTTACTTTATCTCAAGATGAGCATCAGTTTGAGGACCCTGACTCTGTTTGGGAAATGGAAGAGAATTAGCAGGTTTTAGGTATTTTTATTGCACTTCATGAATCAGTTTCCATTGTTCTAAAGTCCAAACTGTAGTTGATGATATTTTATATTGTAATCAATGAGCATTGAAATTTTGAATCATTGCACTTCATGATATCTTATTTTATATTGCACTCAAGCACTACATGAATCATATTCCAAACTGTAGTTGATGATTTTTTATATTGTATTCAAATAAATTGTGAATCATTGCACTTCAAGTTTAGGATATTTTATATTATATTGCACTTCATGAATCATATGCCAAAGTCAAACTGTATTTGATGATATTTTATAAATTATATAGTAATCCATCATCCATGAAATTGTGATATTTAAATTTAAATTTGATCTCTTAAAAGGAAATTTAATTTTTCTTTACAAAGAAACTAGCCTCCACCGAGTCCACCCCACTTATCGTCCACAAATCAATAATCACAAAAATAAATGACGCTTTGATTTTATGATTCATAAATTATGAACAATGCCAATTGTAGAAATTCGTGTGACAAGATCCATATTTTAGCCTACATTGCATCCATAAAGAAATTTGAAATTTCGTAGTGACGTAGTCCTTCCCCCATTCCTAAAAAAATTCAACACCATCAGCCTAGCAATGCTTCATCGGCGGAACCCCCATCACAGTCCTGCCGATGGCCTGATGAAAATAGCTCACAACCTAGTATCGGTGTAACAATACTCTATTGGGTTGAATCCTAAGGTGCTCTCCCGATATACCGATAGAGTCAAGTTGTCAACAAAAAAAACCATGAATTACGACCATGGGCATGAATTATCAAATTTTATCAATAATCACAAAAACATACCACACTTTGATTTTATGAACAATGCAAATTGTAGAAATTAATGTGACAAGATCCATATTATAGCCTACATTCACATTGCATCCATAAACAAATTTGAAATTCTGGTAGTGACGTAGTCCTAAGTCCTTCCCCCATTCCTAAAGAAATTCAATACCATCGGCCTAACAATGCTTCATCGGCGGAACCCCCATCACAGTCCCATCAATGGCTCGATGAAAATAGCTCACAACCTAGTATCAATGTAATAATACTCTATTGAACTGACTCCTAAGGTGCTCTCCCGATATACCGATAGAGTCAAGCTGTCAACAAAAGTAACCATGAATTATAACCATGGGCATGAATTATCAAATGCATAAAGTATATCGAGGGAACTATGGTGCATCGGGGAAACATTATCTGGTGTCCCACCGATAGAACGAAGGATAGGTGTCCATCGGTGGAGAGGGTGGCTATCGGTGAAAGAATGATGTGACATCTCAGGGCATGGTGTTGTGGTGCATTTATGAACCAAAATTGAAGTGAATTATATCACAATTTGATCACATAGTTGTTACAAAATCTTGGAAGATTTCACTTAGGGTAGAAGCAAAAAGACAAAAACTTGGAGTTCTGACGCAGCAAAGACCGATGGACTGTGGAGGCGACTTGGTGAAACTCATGTAAGTACTTTAGACCCAACTGAGAAGCTATTTTCATCAAAAGCTTAAGATTTAAATAATGGAAGGGAGTACAAACAAACCCAAACCTAAAAAATAGAAAATCGAAAAGCCTAAGAGACTCCTAAATGAAGACCTGATAGATCAATGCCTTGGGTCAGGGCCAAGACCCAAAAGGAGTGATCAAATGAATCCTTCCATGGATCGACTATCGGACAAACATAAGGGCTTGGGGGATATTTGGACACCGCAACGAGGGTACGACCTCTTCATGTACCATTACAGAAAATAATTTAGGTTTCAACCAGTCTGCAATCCATGGAGGTTGAACCTGGGAAGACTTGTGGTGCCCAATGTGTTTGTGAACGCAGAGCTAATTAAAGTTGTTTCTATCAGATATGACCCCAAGAAAAGAACTATTCAGTCACATGGCGAGTGTAACATGCTTGTTATTTCTAGGGATCTCATTTCTAATGTATTTCAATTAGAGTGTTCACTAAATTTATCATTCACGGTCAAATATCTCTTGATAGAGTATCACCACATGGATACCAGCCATAAGAGATGGAAATTACCTTTGCATAGGCCCAAGGATGAAGGAGGCCAACTCAGGAGGTTCTCTAGCAGTGAAAACCCTCCTTTCCATGAAGATTTGTTCGAAGAGTATTTTCGATACACCTATTATTCAGCTGGTCAGGTTTTGGGAGTAGAGGTTCCACCTCTCATGTCGATTGCCCCAATGGTCTTAGCTGTAGACATACAGAGCAAGGATGCCAGGCCATTTGATTATGCTAGCTACTTGGCCAACGCCCTACATCGAGGGCTTGAAAAGATTAAAAAATAATATTGATAATATTAATTTTGAACACTATTCTTTGCTTATGCATTTTCTATTGTACGAGGGACAAGTCAAAGGGGTATGGAGTGAAGTATTAAGGATAAAAGATACAGACGAAAATGGAGATTTTAAACCTGTACAAATGTGGACTTCATTGTGGGACAACCAATTTGGTAGGTCTCATTACCTTTATTTTGAAGAATGTTTTATAAAACCATTGATGAAGTTGTTGGGGTATCCGTGCACTTATAACCTATCCCCACAAGTACAAAGATTTCTAAGACCAAAGGAAAATGACTGGAGAAATAAAGTGAATCATAACTAGGGAGACTGGTATGCTTTCCCTAATTGTACAGTGATAAGGGTTTATGGATTTGAAGGGGCTCCACACTTGATGCCATGAGTAGTTCTTGACCGAATTGCTTATTTAGAAATTGTGAGGCAATTGGCAAAATCTAATTCCAAACACCTCAAAGGACATAGCAAACAATCAATTATGCCCAACACCTTATGTTTTGGAGACTTTACAGTGGTTGCCAATGAAGGATATGGATAAATTGATGGTGAATTAGCATAGTAAAACCTACCTCTAGGCGATGTAAGGAAATAATTTCATGCAAAAGGGTTTATTCACATGGCGAGATTATCCCAGGGGCTATCAGGGTATGAACATTTGTTCTCAATCGAAGATGTCATAAGAAACCATGATGAGGCTTCCACCAAGGAAAGAATGGCTGCCTATAACAAGATTATACTTATAGAGGAATGGAAGAGAAAAAATTTCCCATCTTATTCAAAGGCATTTGGTGAGATACAAGATCATTTAACAAGAATTGAGCAACTCATCGCTCATGTCAATGAACTAGTAAAGGATGTTCCCCTAGTTATTTTTGATGCACCTCATGAAACCTATTCAGGAGTACAAGCTGAAGACATAGAGCCCTCTAATTACATACCTTCACAGCCTACTCTTGAGGTATGTTTTTTTGTAGATACTGACATAAGTGAAGAAGAGCAGGGTGATGAAGAGGGTGAGTAGGTAAAAAAAATCAGTGCTCTTGTGATTGCACAGTACGAGCCCCCTCAAGAGCATAATATTGTAAGATTTGAGGTATCAAATGAACTATCTGATGATGTGAGGGTCAGGGCTGGACAATAGTTTATTTCTGATTGAGATTTAATTAAATCTTCTAAATTTAAATCATTTGTTTATGAATATAAAGGCAGAAAAATGAGACAACAGATACAGGATATCACTCCTAAATATGAGGCAACCGCTCTGGAGGAATTGAAAAGGGGGGTAGAAAAGGAAATGGAGTCCATCACTCTTGAAAGAGGAAGGGAATTGCTTCAAGAAGTTGGAGTGTTGCTCCTGCCAGGGTGGGATATTATCTCTTGAATTGTATTTGATAGCTTCAGAAAAAGAGGGGATAAGACAATGAACTTAACAAAAGAAGCAAGTGAAAAAATGTATTCACGATCTAGGTACAACCCAAACGAAGCCACCTTGCTTGTTTGGTCATTGTATCCCCATGATAAAAGGCCTGCTATAATTAGTAATCCAAACCAAGTGTTTGGTCATCTCTTGGTTCAACGAGTAGTGGATACCAACCCTATGGAGACAGCATAATTGAACATAAATGTGGCAAAATTTACCAAAGCACTGATTAAAAAACTGATTAAGGAAAATGACAAACTGAAGGAGCTAGAAAATCAGAGAGAAAGAACATCTTCCTCCTCCACATCAGATTTTTACTCCCCATGGCTTGAAAAATATAAGAGAGTGCTTGATGCATTAACTGATGCAGCCTACTGGAAGAATTGACATTTGAAATCCCAGGGGAAATGCAAAGAATTGGAGAAAGAAGTGAAAACCATCAAATATAACATTGTATCTGAAATGATTATATAAAGATTCAACAAAATGATGAAATGTGCTAATAAATATTGGAAAGTATTCAAAGAGACACGCATTGCATTGGTGGAGAATGAATGATTGTAGTCTAGAATGATGGAGAAAAAAAAGGAGCTCGTAGATAAGAATGTAATGAACGAACAAATATTATTGACATATAACAAGCTGGTAGAATCACATAATGGATATCATAATAGGCTTAGGGAATATTTTGACTACTTTGATTCAGTCCCACTCCCAAGACTTCATAATGGCATTGGGAATCCGTGAGAATATGATGATTGGAAGGAAGAGCTTTATTGGGCTTCGAACTTCTTCATTGCAAGAAATAAATGACGAGGATATGGTTTTACAAAACACTCATTAGCAACTTGAAAAAATAATGTCTATGGAATATGATATGAAAGAGGTGATCTCTAACGTGGACACCTATGTTGAATAGGAGTACATCCATCACCTCTCTGCAGTCAATCTATTTATTAGCCAAACTGTAGATGTGTCAGAATTAGATCCAACAGTACAACCATCAGATTCAGAGTAAGAACACCAACCGACAGCATAATGAGTGCCCTATCATGGAGTAGAAGCCTTGAATAGATCTTAGGTGGTCATGGGCTTCTGCTTGGAGATTAACGGATTAGTGCATTCACCTGCAACATTGTTTTATTTATAATTTGAGTTATGTTTAGTTGTCAAACGCCATGACTTTTTATAAGGGGTTTGTGTCTTGTTGCCTCTCATATATAAGAGAGATTAAGACCTGAATAGGAGATCAATGGATCATCATATAATTTTTAATTAGACTTTAGAGTAGAAAATAGTAAGAAGATAGATAATAGATTACACCAATTCGCCCATCCATCTTATATCATAAACTATTTTTATAATGCATATCATTTAAACTTTGAAGATCAATACAATGGAGAAGGTTACACATAATTATTGATTTGCTTTCGAGTGTTCAACTGTTGTGGATTCATATGCTTATAAGTTATTAACTTATTTGGCTGTCTCCAAAGTGGTTGCTTATGTTATTCAAATTTAGTGTGTGGAAGTACATTTAATTTGTCAGTACATTGAATTTGAATTCTTCAAGAATAGGAGCTGTGACCATGGGGTTTTAGATTTATTTATGGACATGATCATTGATCAAGTAGTAATGTGGGCCACAAAATGGATCTTGTCACACAAATCTCTACAATTTGTGCTAATCATAAAATCAAATGTATTGTATTTTTGCAGTACGTGGGATGTGGGTGAGGTGTAAGACTATAAGTTGGTGGATATTGATCAGGATTTTTAGTCAAAACATAACATAAGCTAACAGTTCAACATCCATAACTTAGAAGCTCTACCAAGAAGTAAATATAATGAGCTAACAGTTCAACATCCATAACTTGGAAGCTCTACCAAGACGTAAATATAATGAGCTAACAGTTCATCACCTTATAGTTCAAATGATAAAATAAATAATACAAATAATTGAACATCATCACATTACTAAAGTCTGAATTTGAGCTTTTTAATTGATTTTCACATGAAGGAGTACATATTGGCATTGGCAATGCAAAATCTTGCCAATGCCCAAAGACAAGTTTGCACAGAGCTAAGTTGGAACTTGGAAACTCATATTATCAAAGATTGAAAATTAAAAATGAAGTCACTGTATCACCTTATCTAGAAACTTCCACTCTTCAGGTGGTGGAATTGCCATTTGTTCTAACTGATGTTGTTTGACTTGAAGTTTTGTTAACATTTCATGATTGTAATTGGAAGTGGAAATTGTCTTGAATTCTTCAGTCATTTTTGCATCCAAGGTTGTCAGTGTTTTTATGGAATCCAAATGGTTCGCGTCTGGGTTCTGAGGAAACTAGTGCAAATCAATTTTCCTTGCACCTTAAATCTTCTTTCTGAAACCATCCTTTCCAAGGAATCGCTCATTTATGTCAAAAGCCTCTGGAAAACCAAGCTCTGTGAAATTCCTTACCTTTTCATCCACAACCTTCATCTTGTCTGCAACCAAATGAAAATATTCCTTTGTTCCATGCATTCTCGAACACTTTTCAATCATAGATGACAACTTCATTGAGGTTTCAATCCAATTAGTAATCCCTTTTGATTTCAAATCATTGTCATTGGCTTTGTAGACTGTTTGTAGAACTCGATTTGTAGATTTCTCTAATTCCAACATGTTTTTGTTTTCCACTAAATATTTGTTGAGCTTCTTATATTGTTGTCTGATAGCATCAATAAATTGAAACATGTCACACAAATAATCAAACCTTTGCATTATTTCATCCCAGATATTTTGTTTCATATGCCTCACTATATCTCTACAAAATGCAGATAACTTATTTTGAGAAGACTTAATTTCTTCTTTTGCTTCCGTTAGCTATGTCTCCAATCTTTCATTTGTTTTTCTCTGTTTCTCCAATTTTTGTTCCCACTGTGCATTTCCATTCGCAATGCTTAGTCTTAGTTTTTCTGGAGTGGATTTTTCCTCATCATATTTCTTGTTGCTCTCATCTAGCCTTCGCTTCAAGTCATTCACTTCTCTCTCATTTGGTTTATCCTCTTTCCTTGTTGATGTAGAGGCAAATTTTATTATTCTTTTTTCTAATTCATTGCTCTTGTTATCTGTTGCTTTCCTCTTTGCTTTCTCACTTGCTAGGTCTGCTTGTAACTTTTCTATTTAGGTTTGCAACCTTTTCTTCTCTCTATCTTGCTTTAGCAATGATGTGTACACCAATTCATTTTTCTTCTTTGATACACTAATTTTGTCAATATTTTTTAGGTCAGAAAAATCCAATTGAAAATTGGTTACCTGGTATTTAGATTGATCCATCTGATTTGTTGGTTTGTTTTGAATTGTGGGAACAACAATTGTGTACTCCATGATTTCTTTATTTTTTTCAAATGTGGGTAATACAATGGTTGTTGTAGGCTCTGAAGTTACACCAGACGCACTCTCCATCAGTTGCTTCTTTTATTTTTTATTCAAGTCTGATTTATTTTTAAACTCTTCAATGAAATCATAACCTGGGGAGGAAGGAATAATGGAATGCTTGAATGGTGAAGGAATAGGAGTACTTGTAGTTGCTAATGATTTCACATCCACACTAACTGGAATTGGGGGAGTGCCTGGAAACAACTCCTTTGTGGTGGATCCACTAATAGTGTGACTTGGACCTGTCAAAATCATTTGCCTCTTTTGATTGCCTTGATCACCTAGTGTTTTTGTGGTATCTTGTATTGTTTTCCTCTTGTGTGTAATTTGTTGTTGTAGCACATGTTGACCACTACTAGTACTACTATCCATACCACCACCACCAATGGCATTCCCAGTTGCACTAAGTTGTCCACCAAGGGCATGTCTTAGTTGTGATTGTATTTGACCATGAGGATGAGGATTAGAAGCTCTAACAAATTGAGTTTGACTTGTATGCCCTTGGTCTACTTTTTCACCTCCAATCCCAGGGCTAGATTTATCAGCTGGTTTTCTATGCTCAACATTTGTTACCGTCCAAAGGCCTTGTATTTTGGAGTCTTTGGACCCCAAAGGACCACCTTCATAACCATGTTTTTCAAGTATGGTTGCTCCTGAAGTATATGCTGAAGCATATGCTTCTTTTACGGCCTCACATAAACTAGGTTTGTAATTGGCATGGATTTGTTCTTCTTCTTCACTATCATCATTAGATTCATCATCACTTCCTTTGCTTCCACATTCATTAGGATGCTCTATATTCCACAATTTTCTAAACTCTTTATCTTCTTCATTGGCTCCAAATTCTGCAAGAGCTCTTGGATCACCTAGGTCCTTCCTCATAGACCAAAAGGCAGTAATTTTTTATCGTGACAATTTTTTATCTGTAACTTCCTTCTCTAGAGAACCTATAACTTTTACTCTACTAGATGTTTTATCACTTTTTTCATAAAAATTGTTGTATGTCCTGATTGTCTTTCGGTGCAATGCCATAATTTATGTTGGCAAATGTTCAAAAGAAATACCATTCTCAACAACACTTTTCTCCATTGATATTTTGACCTCATCCCAAGAATCCTTGTATCTCAAGTTTTCAAGCAAGGGTTTACTTTGATGTTGAATTCTACTTGCAGCATTCCTATTGGCCACGATCATTGATTTAATGATGTCACATGGATCATACTGCCAGTGACAGATAGCATCAAAGTCAAAAAAAATCAAAAGATTATGTGCCACACTAAATGCTTTTCTCTCGAATGTGAACCCTCCACATGAAAAAGGTAAAGAAGGAAATAAGGTCTTCTTTTGTTGACTGAGAAAGTGTAGTTCATCAGCACTCTACACCTGCCTTATATATTCCAATGCAAAAACCCTTTATGTCACATGTATTGGAAGTTTGTATGGTTGTACTCTTGATCCATAAAATCTTAGCACAGTATATTCTTCCATTAAGTACCAATCAGCCAATTGTATTTCTTTTCCTAGTTGCATGCAGTTTCTACGTGACATAGGCAATCTAGGCATTGGAGTATTTGTAATTGCTTGATGTAATGGAGCCAAAAAATAGTCTACAAAATTATTGTAGTTACTTCGAGAATCATGCATCCTTATCTCAATGGTCCATTCATATACTAGAACCATTTTCTTTTCCTCTGCATTACTATAGGGCTGAATCTGAAGCTTGTTGGTCTGAAACCTTCCTCTAAATTTGAATAGAAAAAGATAGCACAAGTAGGTTGTGAACCTAAGTGTCTTAGTGGAACCTACTTTAATCATTAAAAATTTTTTATGAATGGATTCTACAATGTGCTGAATATAATTATATTTGACATGTTCATCACCATAATGGATATTATATACCATTTCAAGGAGGCTTGCACCCACTTCCAAATTGCTATCCAGACCGAGGCGAAATGCTAGCATGGAAATAGTATCCTGAACCCATGGTTTAAAAATATCCAAATTATAAGGAGGCTTATGATCACCTCTCAATTTGTTTCTATCCTGAACTATTTTATTTAAGAAATTATTTTTCTGCCTGTCTTCCACTATTTCATAATCACTAGCAAGCTTTTCTAGGTCAATGTGGTGGTTTCCAAATTCTTCGGTTGTAAACCCCAACACTTTTCCAAGTTCTTCTGCATTAATGGATAACAATTCTACTTGGTTATCTTTAATAGCAATTGCTCTTTTCTTATCATCATAATTTTCAGCACAAACCATGATAAATTCTGGGCAAGGGAAAACTTCATGTAACATCATGCGCCCTAATCCAGTTACCCATGGTGCATTGACACTATTAACTAAAACTTGTGTTTGCTTTGCAGCCTTATTCTGAGATGAAAATCTAAATTCTGAGGTACGCCTACCATAGATTTCAGGATCATAAATATCATGGTACCCATCAGTGAAACCTAGGGTTTTAAGCAATTCTGCATAATGTATTTTTTTATCAGACATTGCTCTAGTGGTACTGGTGGTAGACATGCTTATACAAATGTGAAGTTGTGAAATTTGAATTCCCTAATACCCATTAGTCCTCCTTAATTTTAATGAATTCTTAAGTCTCTAAACCCAAACTTCAAACTTTGACAAGATAAGATTTTAAGAAATGTCAAACGATGAAATGTAGCTGCAGGAATTCTTTCACTTACCCAGATTCTAAGTCCCAACTCTTGAAAATTGGAATGGCGTTGTTGGAAGTGGAACTGTGGAATCCAAAACAAGGTGGTGCACTGCAATGAGCAATCTGAAGAGTGAAGACTTTAAAAATCACTGTACAATTTCAAAGTGCAAAGTGCTTTAAATGCTTTTTTTCTCATAATTGGAACATTAAAGTGAATGACACGTCTTAGGTCTACAAGACTACATGTTGCAAATTCTTAACTGTTGATCTTTCTAAATCTAATAGTTATAGGGTGATTCTGGAGGTTTAAGTTGGCAAGCCCATCGCTCTGTGCATTTCATTATGGAATGCAACTACAACCATACATCAAATGTTCATCCAACGGTTGAAACTTGAGTAATTTATGATATGAACTTTAAAAAATAAACATGACACATGTGTTTTAAAGTTGCTTTAAACTTTTGTGCGCTAAGATTGGCATCAAAGCCAAGGGGAAGGTAAACTAACATTGCAAACTGCAAAGGACTTGAAAAATATCACTGTGTGCTGACCCTCTCACTTAAAAAAAAATCAATAATCACTTGACAGTTGACACTTAGCAATACAAATTGCTTTAAATGCTTTGTTTCTCGAAATTGGAACATTAAAGTGAATGAAACGTCTTAGGTTTACAAGTTGCAAATTCTTAATCTTAACCGTTGATCTTTCTAAACCTAACGGTTATAGGGTGATTCTAGAGGTTTAAGTTGGAAAGCACATCGCTCTGTGCATTTCATTACGGAATGCAACTACAACCATACATCAAATGTTCATCCAACGGTTGAAACTTGAGTAACTTATGATATTAACTTAACAAAATAAATATGACACGTGTGTTTTAAAGTTGTTTTAAACTTTTGTGTGCTATGATTGGCATCAAGGTGAAGGAGTCGATAACTTAACATTGCAAAGGACTTATTATAGCCTACATAATGCAAATCATATAAATTTGTGTGACAAGATCCATATTATAGCCTACATAAATACATTGCATCCATAAACAGATTTGAAATCCCGTACTCGTAGTCCTTCCCCCATTCCTAACAAAAATCAATACCATAGGCATCAGCCTAACAATGCTTTATCGGTGGAACCCCCATCACAGCCCCGCCGATGACCCGAAGGCGAAGACTCATAAGGTGCGCTCCCTAATGTACCGATATAGTCAACAAAATTAATCACATCGTTGTAACACATAAACATCAGTGGAACGAATGATTGTGTTCCCCCAATGGCCTGATATAACCATGAATTATCAAGTGCATATTACATAAAGTATATTACTTAATTTCTCAAAAGAAAAAAAACTTATTTGAATATATTAATAGACACTGAAGTTCTGAACCCAGAAAACAACTCTTTACTCTAAGTGTAAATGAATAACGAAGAATAACACAACGCAACCATTTATTTTATTGCAACTGAATTTCAATGTCACATTATTACATACCTTTTTAAAGACGAGTAGTTGTAGATCAGGAAAGCTCCTATTTTGTATAAATAAAATATGTTAGTGTGTCACTTTAGTACTTTACGTAGACAAAATTTAATAATTTATTCCAAGTTGTTGCTCATTACAATGGATTACAAATTGATTCCAATTTCCAAGCTTCTGCTACTGAAAACTTACTACAAATGTAACTCTAAAAATAAATGCATGATTCCAAGCTTTTGCTGGTGACAACATAATACAAATGTGGCTCTAAAAATAAATGCATGATTCCAAGCTTCTGCTGGTGGATTTTCCAACCATGTTGGGGAAAGGGGGTTCTAATCAATCCTGGGGAAATGGGAGTTGTGTAGATACAAAATATACTTATCCCCTTCGAGAACCTGAGTCATACAGAAGATGTAATTCAAATGTCTCTTTGAAAATAAATGCATGGGGCTTGCTTGGCTAGCCATGTTGGGGAAATGGGAGTTGTTAAAATACAAGAGGAGAAGAAAATATGCTCCCATCTTTTGCATGCAGCTTCCATGCACTGGTATAACACTTACCTTCATCAGAGCTCCTCATCCTGGTTCATAACCAGTTTGAGAAGTCAAGTTAACCAAATCAACTTCTTTCCAATTCCACCCATTCTAAATTTGAAGGAAAATTATCTTTTACTGATTACTCTGTATATACATAACTATAGGCAGGAGAATTTACAATATCCCCAATACTGCATCATCTTCTTTGTGAATCCTTATTAACCCTAGAAAATAAAAACCCTTATGGCACTGTCCACTATTCATTGAATCACTATCCCTATTTATGGGCCACCAGTGCCACTACCAACCTGTATAATTATAAAAATTAATTTGATTGACGTCTGGCTACATGCCAACTGTACCTCAAGTTGACAAGCTATCAAAATCACTGATTCACCAGTGCCACTCAAAGTTCAAATGATATGAAATCATTACAAATATTGTTTCATTAAAGCTATGAGTTGTCCAAGAAATTGCTTCGAATGTTCATATCACTTAACTTTACCGGCAGGAAGTGACAATCTGCTACTAAATCCATTTCTCCAACCTCCTTAATTAAGATCTATCCTTTCGAAGGATTTAAAAAATTACGTTAAACCTAAAGTTGGTGTTTGAAATAATTTGAGAAGACATCCCTTAATGGCACCTTACAATTCATTAAATGAGCTGACACTTCGAAAGTTGTGCATCCCGTTGAGGTCGCCCAATCGTTGAGAAACAAAACTTTATAACTAATTGTACGGTAATAAAATCTCAACCATTGATTTGTAGAAATCTAATGGTTCTAGTGTTATTCCGAAGGTTTTGAATCGCAAGTCTAGTGCTTTAGAGATTTACTTCCGAAATGCAACTACAATCGTCCATCAAACATTCATCAAATGACCCCTATGATTTTTCGTTGGCATATTTGTTTATTTCGCCACTGGATTTTTTTATTATTTTGAGATTCTTTTTAATTCGCCAATGAAAATATATTTTTTGCTTTGAAAAAAGGTTTTAATCACCAATGGAAAAACAATTCTGGTTTGAAAAACGGTTTTCATCACCAATGAAAAATATTTTATTCGATTAAAAAAATTTGCAATTTGCCAAGATTTTCCACAGACTTCCAGGGATTATAAAAGATTCGCCAATTGGGATTATTATTTTTCTCCCAAAAAATGAATTTTTTTGCCAATAAAATTAATATTTTTTATCGGGAAGTATACAAGATTCGCCAGGATTTTACACCTCCAAGAGGTTTCTTAAAGTTTTCCCTGCCCTCAACCCTATACTTAAACCATAAACTTTGCACTCTCAACCCTTAAACCTATACCTTATACCCTCAACCCTATACCCAATATCCTAAACCCTAATCCCTATACCCTATATACTTAACCTTGACCCTCAACCTTGAATATTATCCCTCAACCATAAACTCATAACCTTGAACCCTAAACCCTACATTCAACCTTGTGCCCTAAACTCTAAAACCTCAACCCTATACCTAATATCCATATACCCTACATACTTAACCCTATACCCTCGACCCTGAAAACTATCCCTCAACCCTCAAACCTATACCTTGAACCCTAAACCCTACACCCTCATCCCTATACCCTATACCCTCAACCTTATACCCTAAACCTTGAATATTATCCCTTGAACCTATACTTAAACCCCAAACCCTACACTCTCAACCCTTAACCCTATACCTTATACCCCAAATCCTACACCTTAAACCCTATACCCAATATCCTAATTTACCTAATCCTTATACGCTATACACTAACCTAATATCCTCAAACCTCAACCCTCAAACATATACTTAAACCCTATACCCAATATCCTAAACCCTAATCCATATACCCTCAACCCTGAACACTATCCCTCAACCCTCAAACCTATACCTTAAACCCTAAACCCTACACCCTCAACCCTCATCCCTATACCTTATACCCTCAACCTTATACCCTAAACCCTAAACATTATCCCTTAACCCTATACTTAAAACCTAAACCTTACACTCTCAACCCTTAACCCTATACCTTATACCCTAAACCCTAAACCCTAAACCTTATACCCAATATCCTAAACCCTGATCCCTATACCCTATACACTTAACCCAATACCCTCAACCCTAAACCCTATACCTTAACCCTAAACCCTACCCCTTAACCCTATACTTAAAACCTAAACTTTACACTTTCAACCTGTTGATGGTTAAAATGACACAAACAACATTAAAACATAATATTTCTACTCTATTTCTCCTAAAAGAGGAAGACAACATGTAGTAGCCTAACTCCCAAGGTCCTGGTAGTTGGTTCTCAACTGTCTGATGTCACTCAATTGGTTCATGCAACTGTAATATTCAAGGGGCCTGTGTTGGTAACAAAGGATTCAAGCTATGACTCTTTTTATCGAAATAGTTCCTGTAAATCAATGGGATTTAAATAAAAGAAAAAGATAGATCCAAGGGGTAAATCAGTAAGTATGAATTAAATTTATCTAATATCCAGACATATACTTTTAACAATGAATGTTTTCTTAACCGATCACAAAAACCATAGCATGACACAACCCACAGTATGACTGTACCATCGTATACATCTTAGGTGCTTAATTCAATTCCACTATTCACATATCACAAGTATTTCCAAGATTTCAAAACAACACACATTCATTCATCATCAAAACTATAGATCAACAGACTTCAATAACTTTAATTCAATGGCAATTTAACAAGATAATCTTTAAACCTGGTTTCTTCTAATGACTTTCATCACATAAGAAACTATCATGCTTTAGCCCAATCACTGGCATTCAGGTGGATTATAACTCATTAACCTTATCAAACAATACAATTCAATGTAAACTCCATATTTCATAAACCTGCAATTCTATTAACTATCAAAAGATCTAGTACAAATGTATCTCTGCAAAACTCTATAAAATTCTATCTCCTAGCACTAGGTAAGCCAATCCAATTCTCAATTAGCCAACCCCTACAATGTGATACCCATCTGGTATTTATAGATATACAAAAAGAAGTTCGAACTTCACTTCTATCTTAGGCCTTCCGCCTTTCTAGGAACAATCAACTTTCTTGGAAACTCAAATCAACTTTGATCTTGAGTTCTTACATTATACATTCAGTTTGATCTAAAAATAGAAGATAGAAATAGAAGAAAAGAAGTCATGCGCCCTTAAGACTGTCAGTGTTGCATGCATGCAACATGCAAGGAAGAAGAATATCATGCATGAAAGATTTTTATGCATGTGAAGCCGAATCCGCCATGAACTCATCATAATTGGTGAAGACTTGTTGTATCATATCCATATTTGGCCCATCAATCCAACTCAACTGCAGCAAACTCTTTCATACTTTTAACCTTGATCAATTCTCTCCCTGCAGCTTTTATTTCTTCCTTGACTTCTACAAGCCGATTTATCACCAAGTCTCCTCCATCATTTTTCTCCTGCAAGCAAACCTCTAATTAGATCTTTAGATATCATCATAAAACATGCTTTTAAAACATACCTGTTACACATACATTGGAGTTGGAACCAGACAGAAGCTCAAAACAATCTCTTTTACAAAATTGGCGGACTCGGAGCAAAAACCGATATAAAAACTTCACCTAATAACAAACGGGCTCGGAGTCGGAGTCGGAGAAGTTATCGGAACCAGTATCGGAACAAAAAACGGATTTGGTTTTCTTCGAATTTTTATTTTTTTCATATTCTATTTCCATTCCGCCTCCGCCTCCGATTTGGTTATCGTTACTTTGAAGAAAGACTTTCCCACTATATGTGGAGCCGGACATGAGAGGAAAACGGATTTGATAACCTTCGCAAACAAAATTCTTAAGTTCAAGATCAGTTCCGATCCCGCCTCCGCTAGTTATCATATAGTTCAAGGAAACCTTTTAGAACTCTGAATCAGAAACGGAATAGAAATGGAATCGATGACTTTTGTAAAACAAAACTCTTAGGTCCGTAATCTATTCCGATCCCGCCTCCACCTATGTTTTCATGACATCATCAAATTTATTCATTTTTCAACATAACTTCATGATTAAAACCTAGGTCGCTATAAAATGGCAAAGGAGCTTTAAAACTCTACACCCATATGACCATGGGGAACAATTGCACCTTAGGCCATTTATTTAAATCTTATTAAAGTAATTGCAGAGACCAACGAAACCCTAATCTAACAAACCCGATAAAAACTAGGGCATGGGTTTAAACCTTGCCATTTTACCAAATGATGAAACCCTAATTTAAATAATAAATCTAATCTACCCTAACTCACTGTAAAATCTCTAATCTACCTCACTGTAGATTCTTAATCTAACAAATGCCATTAACAACCCTTAATCTAATCTAATCTACTGCAAACCAAAAATGACACGACGCAATCACGATTAAGACGTGAAAGTGACGATGCCCTAAAAATAGAAAGAAACGACACGATAAAACAAGAAAACAAAGATTTAAAGTAAAACAAACAAGACCAAACAAGAACCTGCTCATTCAATCACATCGATGATCATAGAATTGCTTTAAAACACAATGATTGAACACACGAGCAAATATAAAGTAAAACACAACGAACACAACTGCAAATAAACAAACGAACAACAAAGATAAAAGACCTACCTCAAACGCAAACAAACCCAAGCTAACTTTCTAAATCGATTCGCACACAATATCCATTCTCTATCTCTATCAATTTGCTCAAACGAACTCTGCTATTGCTCTTCGCGCTCTCAAACTTGTAATAATAACAATAATGATCGGCGTTAACCCTTAATAAAGGTAAATATGTGAATTTCTACCTACACCGACAACCACCATTAATGCATTAAAATGCAGTAAAGGCGGAGTCGAAATTGTAAGAGAACGAACAGTGGTCTGCAGTGCAACTTCAGTCAAAAAGTCGATGACAAAAATGGCGGGGGCGAAACTAAAATGGAAACAGGATCTTAAATTTATAAAATTTCCAAACCTCATTCCCATTCCGGCTCCGCGTCCGACAACTAAAAACATAACAAAAACAAATACAAAAAGTTAAGTAAAAGACCAACCTAATAAAACAAAACACAAAAACTGAGACAAAGCAAAAATAAAAAGGTGGCGGAGTCGGGATTGGAATAGATTGTGATTTTGAAAATTTTCATAACAACCATCCCAATTCCCACTCCGGTTCCGCTTCCGCTAAAGACCAAAAACAAAGGCAAAGAAAAAGACTGTCGGGATAGAACCAAAAACAAGCCTCAAAAGAACTTTTAGAACCCGATTCAGCTCTGGTTCCGATTCCGACAGAGAACCCAAAGAAAAACAAAGTATTGGCATAAACTAGACTCCAAAGTTTGTTTCAAAAACAACTAAGTAAAAAAAATCACAAAGGGGGACCCATTTTGACCAAGGCAAAAGATGGGGTGGTTATGCAAGGCATAACACAACCCTTAACCCTATACCTTATACCATAAACCCTAAACCCTAAACCCTATATCCTAAACCCTGATCCCTATACCCTATACACTTAACCTAATACCATAAAACCCCAATCCTCAACCCTATACTTAAACCATAAAACCTACATTCAACCATGTACCCTAAACCCTCAACCCTCAACCCTATACCCAATATTCTAAACCCTAATCCATTTACCCTATATACTTAATACCCTCAAACCTATACCTTAAACCCTAAACCCTACACCCTCAACCCTCATCCCTTTACCCTATACCCTCAACCTTATACCCTAAACTCTGAATATTATCCCTTAACCCTATACTTAAACCCTAAACCCTACACTCTCAACCTTGAACCCTATACTTAAACCCTAAACCCTACATTCAACTTTGTCCCCTAAACCCTAAACCCTCAACCCTATACCCAATATCCCTATACATACTTAACCCTATACCCTCAACCACGAGTATTATCCCTCAACCCTCAAACCTATACTTTAAACCACAAACCCTACACCCTCAACCCTCATCCCTATACCCTATACCCTCAACCTTATACCCTTAACCTTGAACTTTAGCCCTTGACCCTATACTTAAACCCTAAACCCTACACTCTCAACCCTTAACCCCATATCTTATACCCTAAACCTTACACCCTAAACCCTAATCCCTATACCCTATACACTTAACCTAATACCCTCAAACCTCAACCCTCAACCTTATACTTAAACCCTAAAATCTACATTCAACCTTGTACCCTAAACCCTCAACCCTCAACCCTCAACCCTATACCCAATATCCTAAACCCTAATCTCTATACCCTATATACTTAACCTTATACCCTCAACCCTGAACACTATACCTCAACCCTCAAACCTATACCTTAAATCCTAAACCCTACACCCTCAAGCCTCATCCCTATACCCTATACCATCAACCTTATACGCTAAACCTTGAGAATTATCCCTCACCCCTATACTTAAACCCTAAATTATACACTCTCAACCTTGAACCCTATACTTAAACACTAAACCCTACATTCAACCTTGTGTTGTAGACCCTATACCCAATATCCCTACACCATACATACTTAAACCTATACCCTCAAACCTATACTTTAAACCCTAAACCCTACACCCTCAACCCTCGTCCATATACCCTATAACCTTAACCTTATACCCTAAACCCTAAACATTATCCCTCGACCCTATACTTAAACCCTACACCTACACTCTCAACCCTTAACCCTATACCTTATACCATAAACCCTATACCCTAAACCTTATACCCTATACCCAATATCCTAAACCCTAATCCCTATAACCTATACAATTAACCTAATACCCTCAAACCTCAACCCTCAACCCTATACTTAAAACATAAAACCTACATTCAACCTTGTACCCTAAACCCAATACCCTCAACCTAATACCCAATATCCTAAACCCTAATCCCTATACCCTATATACTTAACACTATACCCTCAACCCTGAACGTTATCCCTCAACCCTCAAACCTATACCTTAAACCCTAAACCCTACATCCTCAACCCTCAACCCTCATCCCTATACCCTATACCCTCAACCTTATACCCTAAACATTGAACATTACCTCTTAACCCTATACTTAACCCTTAATCCTACACTCACAACCCTTAACCCTACACCCTAAATCCTATACCCAATATCTTAAACCCTAATCCCTATACCCTATACAATGAACCTTATACCCTCAACCCTATACTTGAACCCTCAACCCTACATTCAACCTTGTACCCTAAACCCTCAACCCTATACCAAATATCCTAAACCTTAATACCTATACCCTATACACTTAACCTTATACCCTCAACCTTGAACAATATCCCTCAACCCTCAAACCTATTCCTTAAACCCTAATCCCTACACCCTCAAACCTCATCCTTATACCATATACCCTCAACCTTATACCCTATACACTCAACCTTATACCCTTAACCCTGAAAACTATCCCTCAACCCTCAACCCTATACCTTAAACCCTAAACCCTACATCCTCAACCCTCACCACTATACCATATACCATCAACCTTATAACCTAAACCCTAAACATTATCCCTCAACCCTAAACTTAAACCCTACATTCAACCTTGTTGTAATCTAAACCCTAAACCCTCAATCCTAAACCCAATACCCTCAACCATATTTCCAATATTCTAAACCCTGATCCTTATGCCCAATACACTTAGCCCTATACCCCCAACCTTGAACATTGTCCCTCAACCCTCAACCCTCAACCTTATACCTTAAACCCTCAACCCTACACCGTCAACCCTCATCCCTATACCCTATACACTCAACCTTATACCCTAAAACCTTAACATTATCCCTCAAACATATACTTAAACCCTAAACCCTACACTCTCAACCCTTAACCCTATACCTTATACCCTAAACCCTACACCCTAAACCCTATACCTAATATCCTAAACCCTAATCCCTATACCCTATAGATTTAACCTTATACCCTCAACCCGCAATCCTATACTTAAACCCTATACCCTACATTCAACCTTGTACCCTAAACCCTCAACCCTAAACCTAATACTCTCAAACCTATACTAAATATCCTAAACCCTAATCCATATACCCTACATACTTAACCTTGTATCCTCAACCCTTAACACTATCCCTCAACCCTCAAACCTATACCTTAAACCCTGAACTCTACACCCTCTTGACCCTCATCCCTATATCCTATACCCTCAACCTTATACCCTAAACCTTGAACATTATCCCTCAACCCTAAACCCTACACTCTCAACCCTTGACCCTATACTTTATACCATAAACCCTACACCCTAAACCATATACCCAATATCCTAAACCCTGATCCCTATACCATATACACTTAACCTAATACCCTCAAACCTTAACCATAAACCCTATACTTAAACCCTAAATCCTACATTCAACCTTGTACCCTAAACCCAATACCCTCAACCCTATACCCAATATCCTAAACCCTAATCCCTATACCCTATATACTTAACCCTATACCCTCTTGACCCTAAACACTATCCCTCAACCCTCAAACCTATACCTTAAACCCTAAACCCTACACCCTACACCCACAACCCTCATCCCTATTCCCTATACCCTCAACCTTATACCATTAACCCTATACTTAAACCCTAAACCCTACACTCTCAACCCTTAACCTTATACCTTATACCCTAAAACCTACACCCTAAATCCTATAGCCAATATCCAAAACCTCAATTCCTATGCCCTATACACTTAACCTTATACCCTCAACCTACATTCAATCTTGTACCTTAAACCCAATACCCTCAACCCTATACCGAATATCCTAAACCCTAATCCCTATACCCTATACACTTAACCATATACCCTCAACCCTCAAACCAATTCCTTAAACCCTAATCCCTACACCCTCAAACCCCATCCCTATACTGTATACCCTCAACCTTATACCCTAAACCTTGAACATTATCCCTCAACCCTATACTTATACCCTAAACCCTATACCTTATAACCCAAACCCTATACCCAATATCTTAAACCCTAATCACTATACCCTATGCAATTAAAATTATACCCTCAATTATCAAACCTCAGCCCTCAACCCTATACTTAAACTCTAAACCCTCAACCCTAAACCTAATACCAACAACCCTATACCCAATATCCTAAACCTAATCTCTACACTTTATACACTTAGCCCTATACCCTTAACCCTGAACACTAGGGGGAGAGAGAGAGAGAGAGAGAGAGAGAGAGATACACAAAGAAAGTGATGGAGAGAGAGGTATGTAGAAAGATGGAAAGGGGATATAAATATAAGTAGAGATGGAAGGAGAGATAGAGATATAGGGAGGTGAGATAGAGAGGAGTGAGTGAGAGAGAAAGAGGGGGGAAGAGAGGGAGAGAGAGAGTGGGAGAGAGGTAGGTAGAGGGAGAGATAGGAGAGAGAAAGAGGTAGGAAGGGAGAAATAGGTGAGAGAGAGAGAGAGAGTGATGGAGGGAGAGGTAGGGAGAGGTAGGGAGAGATAGGGATAGGGAAGATAAAGATAAGTACAGAGGAAAGGAGAGGTAGAGGGATAGGAGAGATAGAGATAAGTAGAGAGGGGAGGGAGGGAGAGGTAGGGAGGAGATAGAGGTGTGTGTGTGTGAGAGAGAGAGAGAGAGAGAGGAAAGATAAAGAGAAGTAGAGAGAGGGTGGAAGGAGGTAGGGTTGGAGAGAGAGGGGAGCAAGGGAGAGGTAAAGAGGGATAGGTGAGATAAAGAGATGTAGAGAGAGAATGGTTAGAGAGAGATGAGAGGATGAGAGAGAAAGAGGGGAGAGGAAGGGATGGTAGGGAGAGAGATAGAGGTGTGTGTGTGAGAGAGAGAATGGTGAGATAGAGTGGAGAGAGTAGGGAGTAATGGAGGGAGAGATTAGTAGAGAGAGGGAGAGGGAAGATATAGAGAAGTATAGAGGGAAGGAGAGAGGGAGGGATAGGTGGGGAGGGAGGGAGGGAGGGAGAGGGATAGGTGAGAGAGAGGGGGGGGGGAAGGAGGGAGAGATGGAGATAGGGAGAGTGAGATGGATATAGAGTGGTGAGATAGAGAGTAGAGAGGGAATGAGAGAATGATAAAGCGAGAGAGAGGGAGGTGGGAGGGAGAGAGAGGTAGAGAGGGATAGGTGAGATAAAGATAAGTAGAGAGATAGAGAGAGAGGAAAGGAGGGAGGGTGGGAGAGAGAGGGAAGGGAGGGAGAGGTAAAGATGGAGGGGTGAGATAAATAGAAGTATAGAAAGAGGGAAGGGAGGGAGGGAGAGGTAAAGAGGGAGGGGTTAGATAAAGATAAGTAGAGAGAGATAGAGAATGGTGATATAGAGAGATGGAGAAAATGAGAGAGACAAAGAAAGAATGGTGAGATAGAGAGGAGAGAGTGAGAGAGAAAGAGGGGGAGAGAGGGAGGGACAAAGAGAGTGAGAGAGAGCTATATAGAGAGAGTAGAGAGGGAAATAGGTATAGAGGAAAACATAGGTGAGATAGAGAGACAAAGAGAGACATATAGAAAGAGGGAGAGAGGGAGAGGGAGAGAAGTATAGAGGGGGAGAGAGAGAGAGAAGTAGAGAGGGAAAGAGAGAATGGGAGAGAGGTCTAGAGCATAAGGGATGCATAATGAGAGAGAGAGAGAGAGATAAATATGATACAACTTACTAATTACAAAAATTGGACCTCCCGATTACTAAAATTTAACATGTTGATTACATAAATTTGACTAAGTTTGAAATTTCTTAAGATCTTCCAAAAATGAGAATTTGTATTATAACTCTTAGAGATTTGAAACCACTCTCAAAATTTTTGAAACTATATACATGAAATATAACTTAATGTATAAGAAAGTAAATCTCCACAATGTATATTTCATGTATATAGTTTCCCTGAAAAAAAAGAAGAGAAAATAAAGAGTAGAAAACAAATTCAATGCAAGCACGTTATAACGCGCTCACATTTTGTCAATACATTCACAAAATGTGAGTGCATTAAAACACACTCACATTTTGGTAATGCATTTTGGTTCATTTTTTAAAATTCATTGACAAGGAACAAATTTCAATACAAAACATAATGCAAGCGTGTTATAACATGCTTGCGTTATGTCTTGCTTTGGGAATCCCCAAGCCTTAGGCTTGGATTTTCTTTGGATTTCCAACCCAAAGGTTTGGAGTGCCTTTCCAATGTCCAAAGACGTGTTTTTGCATATTCTACAGGATTTCATATAATCTCATTCACGCTAACTGTCAAGTTTGCACATGTTTCAAGGTCGAGTAAATCAAACACCTGGGTAATGTTAGGCTCTCTCTTAGCTATTTAATGATGTAATTTTTTTCACATTTTGACAATGTTAAGGCTTTCATCTTTAATTTCTTTTGTTTGTGTGTCTATTTTTGTCAAAAACTAGTGTTTGGTATTTTTTACTTTATTTTTTAACCGTTCATTGAAATTTCAAAGAAATTACATTTTTATAAACTAGACTCCATTCTACACATTAAAAAATAATTTTTGATTAGTTTTCAAAAATTATAGGGGTAGCATGACCAAAATCCTATTTTTTCAAGATGTGTCCACTTTGAAAATTAGTAAAAAATCATTAGAAAAATCAGGCATAAACTACATGTTGTTAGCTAATTTCTCACCAAAGTGATTTTAAAAATACCAAAAAAAGGGTTAACCTTTTGAGGGAGCCACAAAAGATGCTATGTTATAGTTTTTTTGACAAAAATAACACCAATTTTTGTGCCTCCCTTTTTTGAACCCATTAATCTCTACCATTTAAAAAAATAATTAGTAGTTTAGAAAGTAGACTCGGAGCACTACGAACATTGTTTTGTTGCATCTTGAAATTTTGAGTGTAACTATCCTCAATTTCTCATCCAAGGTCAATATTTCTTGATTTCCAAAAAAGTGGCCACTTAAGACCCCTTTTTGGCCCCCCATCTTTCTACACTTACCCTTATGCTTAGTGATACCACATATTAGCCTATTTTCTAATAACTGTATGCATGAAATTCATTTCTTGCATAATATTTAACAACTAGATTAGAGGATCATTCACATTGTGTATGTATCATAGAAAATTCACATCTATAAGTAGACATGACATGGTCCTCCAATCACAACATTCATAGAATCATGTCATAAGAATATCGAGTATCAGTAACCAAATATCAAATTTAAGATCCTATAACCAAGTGTTGCAAAACAAGTAACCATAGAACAAATAGGAAAGACGGTTTCAACGCCCTCCTTAAGGCCCCTTTCAAACCTTTCCTAGTACATTTCCCTTAGTTTTTTGTGCACATTACCTTCTAAACCAATGAAATCCCTCCTCAGGCTTGTAAAAAATTGATTTTTTCAAGCTTAAGCATTGGACTTGCAATTGGGCATCCAAATCCATGTATTAAAAAAGATAGCACATTCAAAATTCCTCCTCATCAAGTTTGCACATTTTAGATTAAAATTCCATGAGACCACCACCACAATATCAATTCACCTCTTACTTTCTAACCATATAATTATTTTATATATTTTGAATAGACTAATATATTTATTTTTATTTTACTTTTAATGATGTCTTCATATGTTTTAAATACATATGTTTTATTATTTTTTTATATTTTTCAATCCATTGAAACAAAACTGAAAATAAAATTATTACAACTATTTTATGTTTCATTCTCCACACATTGCAATTTTTATTTTTTATTTTTTTTATCTTTATGGAGGTTAGGTGATGTGCACACTCAGTAATCAAAATTTCAAGATGCATCCACTTTAAATTAGAATAAGAGAACCACAATTCAAATTAGATTAAGAGCACAACAATTCTTATTTTTATCAGATATTAAAATTTGTAGTGTAATCAAGTTTAGGTTTACTAAATCTTAAAAAAAAGTGGTCTCTTTTGACCCTCTTTTGGTCCTCCATTTTCATACACCTATCCCTTGAGAATATCTATGAGAGAATGCTTTCTTGGAAGGAATCTAAATAGAAAACTTTGTTGAGGCCTTAGATCATGTAATTATGCATTTAGAGGCCCTAACAAATCAAAGAAGAATTGACATCATCCTCAAAGAAAACACACACCTAGAAGACACTAATCCCATCATCCACATACTTCTACATGAAGAAGGTAGACCACTTAATTCACTACACTTGATCAACTCCAGTCACATCCATAACAATGAGTAACCATCTTATTCATAAAATGAAAACAAATTCTATGTGAGCCAATTTCAAATCATAAAATTATGGCATGCAACATTTCTAGCCACCACATATTGTAAGAATAGTTATTTGTTTTTCTATTCCCAAAACCTCTAACTTTACAACATTAATAATTTTCTAAAATTTTAGAATTTTATGAACATTACATTAATTTTACAATAAGATTGTTAAATAAAAAACTATAGTCAATATTTGAAGGGGTCGGGAGAAGAGGTTTTTTTAATCTTAAATCAAGGAAAATTTGCTTACAAAACTTTAATTTTATGTGGAATAACTTGCTCTACAATTGCATGAGATTAAATCTAAAAATGTGGTTAGGGATCCACTTGCTCTATAATTGCATGAGATTAAATCTAAAAATGTGGTTAGGGATCCACTTGCTCTATAATTGCATGAGATTAAATCCAAAAATGCATAAGAATTTATGGAAAAGACTATGTCTTGTACTAGTAATGTAGGGATCCACTTATTTTACAATTACATGAGATTAAATCATAAAATGCATAAGAATTAATGAAAAAGGCTATAGCTTGTACTAGTAATGTAGGAATCCACCTATTTTACAATTGCATAAGATCAAATCCAAAAATGCATAGGAATTTATAGAAGAGACTATGACTTGTACTAGTATTGTAGAGATCCACTTATTTTACAATTACATGAGATTAAATCCAAAAATACATAGTAATTTATAAAAAAGACTATAACTTGTACTAATAATGTAGGGATCCACTTAACAAGTATGTAATATGACAAATATAATTAAAATATATAGAGGCCCTTCAAAACATAAAGAATAAAAATGAAAACACCTACATGATATACTAGCAATCACACCTTCATGTGCAATGGGTACGGCAACGAGACCACACGTGGAGGAAAAACAAATTTAGATGAAAAAAATCTTATGACAAATCAAAAAGCAGTAGACTTTTTTTTGTTAGGTCTCTAATGTTTTTGATCGATCAAGTTGGTATTAGTCTTCATCAAAAATCTCACAACGAAATATATTTCCACTTTCCTAATGTTTAGACATTAGGAGTGTTAAATCTAGAAATTTGGACGTGGCATTTTGCAAGATAGTTCACGTGCTTTTCCTTTGCTTCCACAATTTGCATACATGCCTATGAACAAATGGAAAGACAATTTTATTAGAGAACTATACTCTACGTACACCATTCTTCCTCTCCGCCACTTTCTTTCTCTCTAATACACCCATACATTTTCTTTCCCAGTTGAACCCAGATGGCATTTTGCATTCTTTTAGGAATTCATTTCAATCTGCAAAATGGGCATGTTAATTAATTAGGGATTGAGATGTTCTGAAATGAGGATTCATTTCATTTCAATTTTGGTCTATGGATCAATTCACACCAACTGAATGACCTATGTGATTTTCTTTTGTTCAAACCAACAATTTGGCGAGTTTAAATGAGGTCATCATCCTCAAATTTCCATGTTTAGTTAGGCTTCCCTAATTGAAGGAGTTAAATTTAATCTTTTTTCATGTTTCCTCATTTTCATATTTACCAATGTCAAGGCTTCCTCTGATTTCTCTAAAACATGTATTTTTTTCATGCAACTTTTCACAGACAACTCTTTGTTTTGTGAGAATGTACTGTAATGGTGGTCTTAATGGTAACCTTTTGTTTCCTTTTTTAGGGGAAAGGACCCAGTAGTTGAGCATGTTTCAATAGTTGTTATAGCATTTGGTAATTTAATGCCCAATATTTTTAACAATATTGAACCAATAGTTGTGACTTTAAAGTTGTTAGTGTTGATGATAACTACCAATAATTGAATAATATGTATTCCTTAGATCTAAAAAGCAACAAAGCATGTGATGCCACATCAGCGCACCAATAAAACATGATTTAGTGTACTAGTATTGGTCTCACTTTTTTGGGGACCTTTTTGGACACCTTGACAAAAAGCATGTTGATGTGGCATCATATTTGATGATGTGACCCTGAAATCTTAATTATAAGCAGGGGCATTTCCAAGCAAGTTCCTCTTCCCTATTAGCTTTCTTTGTGTGAACAAAGATGATGGGGCTAATTTTTTCAAATCCTTCCTCTCCATGTCCAACTTTGTTATCACTCATGAAAGTAAGCACCACCATGGCTTCCTTAGTCAATAGGGAGAATGCAACATTTATGTATGTTGCCCTCACTGATCTCCCCTCTAATTTCACTGCACCAACAATGTCAATGGGGAGAATGCAACATTTATGTATATTGCCCTCACTGATCTCCACTCTAATTTCACTGCACCAACAATCTTCCTAATCCTTATGTCATTAGACATGAGGGCTACGTTTGTAGATTCCATGGCTACCGCAAAGCCTTCCACACCCATAGCTATTCCCACATTTACTGCTGCTAATGTTGGTACACCATTATTTCCATCGCCCACCATGGCAATTATGCCCTTATGCTTTAGCTCTCCAATAAATCTAAGCTTGTCTTTTGGGAGTAATTGGGCATGAACTTCAATTTCTCCTACGTGCACACCATTACTAGGGCTCCTCTATCAGTTAAAAATGTTGTGACATGATTGCCTACTCAAATAAGCCATTTAAGGCATGTGACTCTTTTTCAAATTATACGAGAGATGACAATTGCACTTTATATAAAATAATACTTAGCCATAACCATAATCAACCTACCAAAAACCTCATACAACCTATCCAGACCTGCGTCCTTGCTAGCCTATCTTGCACAAGTAGGGAGAATGTTGGAAAAGGTTGTGGAGTCTAGCTTTACACCTACCAATTGCATTTGCTTGAAATTTTCTAAAGCTTTTTTAAAAAATCCATTTTGTGCATATCCTGTAATCATTGCATTACATGAGATAACCTCTCTTTGAGGCATTCTGAATAGTTCACGTGCCTTTTCTATGCTTCCACATTTTGCATGCATGTCTACCAGAGCATTTTCAACTACAATATCTGAAAAATAATCTCCTTCTATGATGCTTTGATGGATGTCCATACCTTGTTCTGAAGCTCCCATTTTGGCACAGGCAGTGAGTTCACTAGTGAAGGTTGCAGAATTTGGCTTTACACCTGCCAATTGCATTTGCTTGAAAGTTTATAAAGCCTTCTCAACAAATCCATTTTGTACATATCCTCCAACCATCCATTGCAGTCCATGAGATGAGATCTTTTTTAGGTATTCTGTCAAACAGTTCACGTGCCTTGTTAATGCTTCCACTTTTTGCATGCATGCCTACTAGGGCAGTTGCTACTATAATATCTGACAAAGTTCCTCTCATTTATGCTTCGATGGATGTACATACTATTCCAAAGCTCCCATTTTGGCATGGGCAGGTTGGATGCTAGCAAAGGTTGCAAAATTTGGCTTTAAACCTGACAATTGCATTTGCTTGGAAATTTCTATAGCCTTTTCAACAAATCCATTTTGTGAATATCCTACAAGCATTGTAGTCCACAAGACCACATCTCTTTGAGGCATCTTTCCAAACACTTCACGTGCCTTGTCTATGCTTCCACATTTTGCATACATGTCTACCAAGGCAGTTCAACTACATCTGACGAAATTCCTCTATCCTTCATGCTTTGATGGATGTCCATACTCTATTCCAAAGCCCCCATTTTGCAAAGGCAGGGAGAATGGTAGCAAATGTTGTGGAGTCTGGACTGTTGCCTACAGTATGCTACCAATAGAAACATAGGGATACTACATGCCAATGTGCCCAAGTTCTGTGCACACATTTAAAAAAGCATATAAAAATATCAGGGTTTTGGGGCTACTCGATTCTTGAGTTTGAAACAAGATTTTTGTAGTCTTTTAAGAAGAAAATATCGGTTGTGAATTAAAGTTTGTTTTCAGGCATGGGGTGAGGAATGTTTCAAAAGCCTAAAGTTGTTTTTCCCGACATGGGACAACTTTCCCTTCATTTAACAAATAACAACATAATTGTTTTACAGTCATGTACATATTCTAAAAAAGGAAAATTCACTAAAACTATGTAAGTGACTTACCTCAAGATTATGCACAAATTATGGTGTGCTCTCAATGATGTCGATGAGAAAAAATGGTCAGAGTTTGTAAGAAAAATTTACGAAACCATACCACGGCAAAATATTTTTAAAATAAGACGAATGTAATCTATCTCCATTTAGTTGTTGCTTCAATCTATTCACAGTAAACGAAAGTAGATCTAAAAATATCGGGATTTTAGGGCTACCTGATGTCCCCTTTTTGCAATTTTTTTTTGAACAAATGAGAACCATCTCACCATCTTGCATGCTCTCTCTAGCACTGCATGACATCAATGGTAAAATGAATCTCTGTTCATTTCAAATAGGATATGCTTTCAACGCAATTATTGTCCTTAATATTACGTTCACTTTTGTGCTTAGATATGACAGGTGATGTTTTATCTCTCTGATGTGAATACGGTGTCAGAGACATGAATCACTGGGGCAAGGTGTGTCACTTCATAGACAAGAAAAATATTATCTGTTAGTGATAAGATTTATGGATTGTAACTGTGTGAGCATTTTTTTAGATGAAAAAATGCACACAGTTACATTCCAAAAATCTTTAACACTAATTGATCATGAACTTTGGAAACCTTATATTATTAATATTATCTGTTTTCACCGCTGTAGATTTTTCCTCACGGGCCATGCTGAAACGGTGGAAAGAGGGACCCGTGAGGAGTTAATGCCGTGAACAGTGAAAGCAATCTAAGATTGATGAACGACCATATTCATTTCCATCGTCTTGCATCATTATCTGTCAAACTCTGCAGTTGCATGAACTCCAAATAAAGATACACCTTCGGCGTAAAAACTATAAGAGTCCAGAATACAAAAGAAAAAGTACTAAAATAATTTAACATGGAGAACAATTCACCTTAGATAATCAGATTTGGCGAGCAATAAAAGTGATGGTAGAAAATAGGGACAAATATTTCCCTATACAAATGAATAGTCGGCATAGGACCTGTTTCTATCCACAATCTGGCGTAAGCACTTGCGTGACACCACACTTTGGTTATAGGCAAACCCTCTATGATCTGAAATTTCCCTGCTTTTCTACTCAAAATTGCAAGGAAACTATGGAAGCTCAAAATTGCAACAAGGATGAGAGCGTTTTCAATGCATTGTTTCAAAAAACCAGGCCATTCTTGCTGGAAACGTATGAAGATATTGACCCTTTAATACCACGATGTATCTCTGCTTTGAGAAGGGCGAGAGCTCCAGAATGTTTTCGACCATTTTGGTTGGAGTTTACCGTGTTCTGGAGTGATGGAATGCTCCCTACTCTGTCGCCAGGTGTGGTTTATTTCATTCTGCTTATTCTAATTCCATAGTAAATCTTGCCATTTTTAAGCCCGATATACACCGGCAAGTAGTTCGGAGGCAGAAGAACTTGTTCATATGTATTGTCTTGTCCCTAGGCTTGAGCTTACCTATGAGATGGTTTTAGGGAAATATGATGATAAAGAATTGGTAGCACATCTGGAAGAATCTGAAAATTTCTTGAGCAGTTTTGATGTGGGTAATTGTGTAAAACCCTCTAGATGTGATGGATGGAGTAAAAATTTGCAGAGAGTGTTGCCCCCAGAGGGGATTGTGGTTAAGCATTTTAGAACTGGAGATGATTTGATAATACCAAGGAGATTAGTAGCTCTGTTTTTGCTCCTAACCATGGCTGATCTGAGTGACTATATGTTTGGTTATATGGATGTTGTGTTTGATAATGAGAATGGAAGGATGGAGTGCAAAGGAAATACATGGAAGGCTCTGTGGCCTGGTGATGGAAAACCAGGTCTCTGGATGAATGTTGCCTCTAGAATGGGGGCCATCTATACTTTGATTGCAAGGAAGGAAAAGATTTTCAGAAAAGATGTACAGAAGAACTTTGGATTTGAAAACATAGAACTCACCATTCCACCAGTCTTGAATAACTGTACAACTGTTTTCGATCCATCAGATGATATCCAGGCAAGAGATTTATATTGGGAAGCTATATGCAAGAAGGGTGATAAAACTGAGGAAGCAGAGGCCCTTCTGTTGAAGGCTTCTGTTCACAATCCATTTATTGGAGAGCCTCATTTGGTTCTGGCTCAGATTTACTTGTCTGAAGAGAAATATGTGGAAGCAGAAGGAGAGACTAAGATGAGTTTGAAGCTACTGTTGGAATGGGGAACTAATTGGGATAAAAGGACCAGTTGGGAAGGTTGGATTTCTTGGGGCAGAGTTATGCTTGACAAGGCCAAGGAAAAGACATGGCCCAAAACTTCTTGGGGAATTATCAACTTGGGCTTTGTGAATGAGGTTTAAGCTCAAAGTTCTCAAGGTTTTCAACTTTGAACACAGTCATGTACTAAGTAACTAAGATAGGCAAAAAAAACCTGAAGTACATCTCTGGCTCTTAATTAGCGAAGGGCAGGGGCTCTCTAATATCAAGAAATTGCAGATATTTACAGAGTTAAAGAGTTTGACAGATATGTACAGTCATGAAAAATATATTTCTAAAATAATAAGCATAGTTCCATGCAGCTGCTTTGCTTTGCTCATCTTTTCAAAGGTGTTTTAAAAAAACTTAAGAGATGTTTTCCTTATTATAGATATGGAGTGAAATTTTAGGAGCTGGAGAAAAAATCATTACAAATAAGGTTCAGAAATAGGAGCTCTAATTTTTTAATATTGAGTAATTATCTGTAAAATGGGATTGGAAATTTTCTTTTCATGTCAAAAAAAAATTAACTTCTATGTCAAAACAGTTGATTGTAAAAGGCTTCTAAAATTCTTTCTATTAGATAGCTCTATTTTATGGATTTAAATAACAGATATTTTATTTTAAGAAAGAATTTTAAATTATATACTATACAAATTAAATATTATATGGGAGCACACGAACTTTCAAAATTAAGTTGTAAGTAAATGCATAAGATTGTAAATATTAGTATATAAGTTTTTTCTTAAATTTTGATAGGTTTGTTCTTGAGGACTGGTATAACAACTTCACCTTTTTTTTTCTATTATTTTGACTTCTTGTAAGCACCCAAAGTGATAGAAAGAGCTTTTTCTCAAAATATATTTTTGTTGAAGAAAAAATACATAGTTTGCCTTCTTACACTCTTGTTTTACACCTATCAATTCATAAATATTATATATTTATACTTAAGTTGCCTTGTTTTGGATGTAACTTGATTATCATCTTCAATCTAGCCCATATGTTATTCTAAATTCACAATTGTAAAATAGGATCAATCCATTTGTTTAGCTCATCACATGGACTAGACCACGAATGTGTATCTATCTTCTAGGCTGGACTTGGGCATGGATATGTCCTCTAAACTAAAAGATCCACAAAACATAGTTTCTCAATTCAAAATTAGTTTCTCACTATCTTGAATCAACCTTATTTGGATAATATGATTGTTGTTTGTCAATTTGAATGCCAAAAACATCAAATTGGACACCATATCATTAGTTCATCATTAGATCAATGAAACATATCATATTATTAGAACAAAGTATTAGAGTCTCACTTACATTACATCAACACTTGCATTATAACTATATATCATTCAAGCATCTTGCATTTTTTCTTGTCATGCATTTAAACATGTTCATTAATAGTGGAGACTAACTAGTTATCAAGGAAATCTTCATGCTTTCCCTCTTAACACATATAAGTCTCCCCAACGCGCTTCTCAACACTACCCATCTTTAGATGCAAAGGTGTAACATAGACAATAAAAGAAAAATATAGAGCTATGTCATAAGGATAAAGCCATGTCAAGAAAATCAAACCCCGCATGCCTAGATAGATCTATGATAATAAATATAATGTTGAGTCAATAATTAACTCTTTGATTCAAATTGTTTGATGCACCATTGAACCTACCATATTATTAGCATAATTGAGAAATTGAGTGGAATTGATTTTCTATTATTAGCAATTGTTGGAACTACTCTATATTTTGGGAAAGGGAAAAAATATCAATTCCATGATTGTCTACTTTTTATAGATCTATAGAGAGTTGGATTAAAAGTATGCCTTTTGGCTATATATGAAATATTTTTCTAGAATTAGGAGCTAGACAATATGCAAACTCATATTTTCTCAAGTAAATTATTTTTCTTTTATTTTTTGTTTTTAAGAGTTATTATTTGCTACATGTCTTTTTTACTATGTATTCTTGTTCATTCCAATGTGTTTGATTAAGGTTGAGTTAATAACTTGAAGTAAGAAACGTTGGTTTGCATTGGTTTGGTATTAGATCGAACAAAGATGGCTTAAGGGAATCTATTTGAACTAAGGAAGGAGAGGGAGGAATGTAGGATCTCAAAGAAATAATGGTAAATAATATTTTTATTTTTATGGAGGTTAAGTGATGTGCACTCGGTAATCAAATTTTCAAAATACATCCACTTCAAATAATTACCAAATAAAATATACTTGATAAAGAAAAAAACTTATATTATTAACTAATAACTATATTTTCACCCTTATTTTTAAAAAAATAATAAAACAAAAAAATGAACACATTGGATATTATGTTATATTGTATTGATCAAAACATGACCACTTTTGTCTAAACTCAATTTTTTTTTGATAGCTTTTGTCTACACTCATTATTAAATCTTCTTAATATTAACCAATTTTAAAAAGCCTCAATAGTTTAGAAATTAGATTTAAGAGCAGTACAATTCTTATTCTTATCACATATTTTAAATTTGTAGTGTAATCGTCTTCAATTACTCATTGAAGTTTAGGTTTACTAAATCTAACAAAGAGGTGATTTGTTTTGACCCCCTTTTGGTCCTCCATTTCCATACACTTACCCCTTAAGAATATCCATGAGAGATTTCTTTCTTGGAAGCAATCCAAATAAAAAACCTTGTTGAGGCCTTAGATCATGTAATTATGCATTTAGAGGTTGTCATAAACCAAATACAAATTGACATCATCCTCAAGAAAACACACACCTACAAGATATTAATCCCATTATCCATATACTTTTAAATGAAGGTAGTCCTCTTCATTCACTATGCATGATCAACTCTAGTCGCATCCATGACAATGAATAGCCATCTTATTCATATAACAAGAAAAAAATTTATGTGATCTAATTTCAAAGCACACAATTACAACATGCAACATTCCTAGCCACTGCACATTGTAAGAATAGTTTTTTTCTATTCCCAAAAACCTCTAACTTTACAAAATTAGTATATTTTTAAAAAAATAGATTTTTATTTTACACATTAATTTTACAATAAGACTGCTAAATAAAAAATTAAAGTGAAAATTTGTAGGAGTCGTGAGAAATGTTTTTTTTCAATCAAGGAAAATTCATTTACAAAATCTTAATTTTATGTGGAGTGAGTTAGGATTGCAACTAAGGATCCACTTGTTTTACAATTGCATGAAATTAAATCTAAAAATGCATAGGAATTTATGGAAAAGACAATGACTTGTATGACTTGTACTAGTAATGTAGAGATCAACCTTTTTTATAATTGCATGAAATTAAATCTAAAAATATATAGTAATTTATGGAAAAGGCTATGACTTATATTAATAATATAAGGATCCACTTGTCAATATATAACAAAGATTAATATATAAATTAAGTGAATTTAAATATATAGAGGCCCTTCAAAAGGAAAACATCTACATGGCATAAAACTATAAAAATCTAGAATACAAACAATTTTTTTTACTAAAATAATTTAACTTGGAGCAATGGAGAACAATTCACATTAGATAATCAAATTTGGTGAGCAATGAAAGTGATGGTAGAAAATAGGGAAAAATATTTCCTTATAAAAATGAATAGGCGGCATAGGACCTATTTCTATCCACAATCTAGAGTAAGCATTTGTGTAACACCACACTTTGGTTAAAGGAAAACTCTCTATGATCTGAATATTACCTGCTTTCCTACTCAAATTTGTAAGGAAACTATGGAAACTCAAAATTGCATCAAGGATAAGAGCATTGATGAGGTAAAAAGAACTGATGAGGTTATTTTTACCTCATCATTTCCTCCCCTTCCTAATTTCTGGCAAGTCCTCCTACTTTTCACATCAATACAGATCAGAATGATAAAACCTTCAATGAATGGCAAGAGGGTGTTGCTTTCCATAGAGGCTTCCTCCATGCACCTATATAATTTGATAAAACAACCAGAGATCTATATGATATTAGTGCTAAATATGAAGAATGGAACAAAAATATTGGACAGGGCCACAATAGAGGAGTAGGAGGACCTACCATAAATTAGGAAGGGGAGGAAATGATGAGGTAACCTCATCATAATAACATAATAAAATGCTATTTCACATATGCAAAACCCTAAGCCTCTGCCAATTAATTAAACTTTAGGAGAAATAATTGCTTGTCTTTTTAAGAAAGTTGCACAAACTTTATTTCCATGTGATTTATCGAAGTTTCTTACCAATGCAAATTTAATTGGTTGTTTTAAGTGTTTTGTAGGTTAATAATTGGACACTATGCAGTAGCACGTGCTCCAGAAAAAGTTGAAGATATGCGCTTGAAGCCTGCTCCTGAACTATAGGATAATGGACCAGAATCTCAGTTGTTAGTTTTTATTTTAGTTATGTTTTAAAGTTCAAAAGACTTTATGGCTCAACTTGAGCCTCTTTCATACCTATGTAGTGGATGTTTAAAGTTTGTTGAAATATGTTAAAGACTTTTTCAATGGTCATCTGCACCATCTGAAATTTAGGATTTAGTTGGAAGTTTTCTATAAAGATGTAATCTCCAAAAACAAAAGATAATGTAAGATATAGTAATGTTATGTTGTCAACTTGTTTCCTAAAATTCTATGAATAAAGAGATTATTATGTATCATTTTCTGAGTTATTGAGTTATGAATGGAAATTATCTTTAATGGAAGAGTTTTCGAACTAGTTGTGTATGTGACTTAAGGACGAATATAGGAACCCGCATGCTGGCCACTCGAGGGAGGATAGATTAAATAGATGAGTACTTCCTTTTTGTCATTTTACTACATGGATAATCATTATGTAGGAAATTGTTAAGTCTATCATTGTTGTGTCTAAAGTTTCAGAGCACTCATTGTCTCTCATTTTCGTAGTTACTTATTGCTAACTGTTAGAATCATTACTGTTTAATAAGAATGTTTCATGGATTGTTTACAAGATTTTCTACTTCTGTAGTTTACCCGCTCTTTAGTTTAATTGTTTATGTGCTTTCTAGTTACGCTATCATGTTTTCTAGTTTAAATATTTCCAATTTTCTTAGATAAATTGTTTTAGTTCAATAGTTAAATGACCTTAGATAAAATTAACTTTAGTTGTCATAAAAAAAGAAGAAAATCTAAATGGTTAGTTAAGTTCCCTTCTATTGCAAATAGCCTTGGACACTACCTGGTCGATATATTGATGTTTTATCTTCTAAAGTAATGGGACCTAACGACAACCTATCAATAACCTCATCATGGTAACATAATAAAACCCTTCCTCATATATGCAAAATACTTATTCTCTGCCAATCAATTAAACTTTAGGCATACTAATTACTTATCTTTTGAGAAAAATAGTATAAACTTTATTTCTTGTGATTTATTGAAGTATCTTGCCAATGCTGATTTAACGGGTAGTTTAAGTGTTTTGTAGGATAATAATTAGTCATTAATACAGTAGTCAAAGGCATTCAACCAACACGAGCTCCAGAACGGGTTAAAGACATGCACTGGGAACATGCTCCTGAACTTGAGGATGATGGACCGAAATCATAGTTTCTTCTAAATTGAATTTATGTTATGCTTTGAAGTTCAAAAGACTTCATGGCTCAACTTGAGCCTTGTTAATATTTATGTAATGGGAATTTAAAGACATAAAGTTAGTTTAAAATATGTTACAGACTTTTTCAATGGTAATCAAAAACCATCTAAAATATAGGATTTAGTTAGAGGATTTTTTTTTATATATAAATATATGTAATCTCTAGAAGTAAAGGAGACACACATACTAGGATTTTATGTTGTCGACATGCTTTTTGAGTATATATGAATAAATAAATTATTGCATATCAATCTCTGAGTTGTTGAAATTATGGATGAATATTATCATTAATGGGGATGCTTTTGATTACATTGTGCATGTGACCTGAGAACGTAGGAACCTGTGAGCTGGCCACTCAAGGGGTGATAGATTAAATAGATGAGTACCTCCCTTTAAAGAATTCTATCATTTTTATTGCATGGATAATAATTGAGTTTGTCATCATAAGAGTCTGAAGCTCCAGAGCACCTATTGTCTTTCGATTTCATAGTTAATTTATGTTAATGATTAAAACTATTACTGATATTACTTAGATGTTTCACAGATTATTTACGAGTTTTACTCCTATTATTTACATGCTTCTTAGTTTAGTTATTCTATGTTTTCTAGTTTAGTTATCATGTTTTCTAGATTAATTGTCTTATGCTTCGGGTCAACCCACATAAGTGGTGAACACTTTTGTGGAGGAAGGGAAAAGTCATTTTTTCCCTCTACACAAAGTGAAGGGGTTCGGCTGAACCAAATTGTTCGCTCGAACCCCTTTGAGATGTGAGAGGAAATATTAAAATAAAGGGGTTTGAGCGAACTAGGGTTCAGTCGAACCCCCTTTAATAAGGATTTTTAAAAAAAAACACCGTCATTTTCTTAGACCCCGTGAATTCTTTTCTTATTTTAATGTAACTAGATTCGGCCGAACCCCTTAAAGTAGGTTCGGCCGAACACCCTTTTTCCCCTATCTCCTAAAAAAAGTGATTTTTTTGTAAAATTTTGTCGTTCGAAGGTCAATTTGAAAATGAAAATGCAGAAAAATTCAGAGGTTCAGCCGAACCCCTTAAAATAGGTTCAGTCGAACCTAGGTTCGACCGAACACCCTTTTTCCCCTATCTCCTAAAAAAAATGATTTTTTTTGTAAAATTTTGTCATTCAAAGCTCAATTTGAAAATGAAAATGCAAAAAAAATCAGAAACCCAACTAGATAATGATAGTCCTCGGAATGAGCTATCCGTTGAATATAATTTTAATATGATTTGCTTTTATTATGTATTTTATTTTTTAGTTTTATTAAACATAGGTTTTTCACTGAAAATCAAAATCTCTGGTCTGCACATGTGGAAAAATAGCAAAATATCAAAATAAAAAATTTAAAAATATGCTGAGGCTAGGTATTGATGTCCTTGATCCATTAAAAAAATAAAATTGAATTTTGATTCATACAGAAAAAGTTATGTTGTATACAGTCCGCCTATGTCTGAATTGCAATTGGTTTGACTTTGAAACTTGATTAAGAAAAAAATATTCAATAAAAAACTATAAGACCAAATGAAAGTGCTAGATACCATAGTTACAAATCTAAATTCGAAAAAATTAGAATTTTATCCTTCATACAAAAAAAGTTATGTTGTATACGGTGAGCGTCACTTTTTAAAAATGTTGTTTTCTGAAAAAAACCAGTTTTCATGGGAGATGGAAAAAAAGTGCAATCTGATTCCAAAAATTTTGAAAAAAATATTTTTAGAATCTAGAGACAAAATGTGATGAGACTCTAGTTTGCATCATTTTCAAATTCCTCACGGTTTAGCCGCTACAAGAGCCCGAAAGTGAAGATTTAGTTAAAAATAATAATTGCAGTGTCCAGTTTGCCCAAAAATTGTAAACCACTATTGTGGGATCACCCCTTCCTAATTTAAATACTTTCCAGCTTTTTAGATGAATTACTTTATGGTTAACTAGTTAAATGGCCTTGGGTTAAAATTAAGTTCAGTTGCTCTAAAAAAATATACAGAAAACCTAAAAGAGATAGTCAATCCACCTTTTATTGCAAATAGCCTTGGACACTGCCCGGTCAATATATTGAAGTTTATCTTCTAAAGTAATGGGACCTAACGATAGCCTATCAAGCGTTTTCAATGTATTGTTGCAAAAAAGCAAGCCATTCTTGTTGGAAACATATGCAGATTTTGACCCTTTAATACCACAATGTATCTCTGCTCTGAGATGGGCCAGGGCTCCAGAATGTTATCACAAGCATTCCACATTTTTTGAACATTTGGTTGGGATACAATAAGATATCCATATCCCTCCATATATCTATGCATAAGTGGTGAGATATATTAGATTTTGGGGGGTGATGGGTTTACAAACAAGATGTAACAAATAATTGGGTGATGCTAGTGCTAATGTAATAGAATGAGAGGAGATATCCTATACATGTTAGGATAGCTACATGACATGATGCATGGTAGGTAGGCATCAAACTCAAGTAGTTGACAATATTGCATTAGCTAGTACTTGAGGGTCTAGGGGCTATTGTATATGTAATATTGAGATAATAATGCCACTAATAAAAACAAGGAGGTGGGAGAGTGGGGGCATAGAAAATTATGGTAGTGGTAGTGGTAGCAACACCACTAGGAGGAGGATACAACAAAGGGGATGGCAAGGATAGCCCTATGGAGGATGTGTATGTGCAAGTAGAGGTTGTGGATGCTAGGCCACCAAGGTCACCATAGTTAGGAGATACTATAGAGCATTTTTGTATAGCTTACATGAGCATGTGGTAGTAGAGGGATATTCTAGAGATAGAGTGGGACACCATCTAGGCCAATTTATATGTCACTTGATCAAAGTATGAGGTGGAATAATGGGTGATTGAGAGTTGTAGGGTAAAGACTTAGTAAATAAGGTAAGAGAGACACTAGGCCAAAGGATTTTTTGGAACATAAGGTATGTACCAAATATTAGTAGATGTGATGAAGGCCTTGAGAGATGCACAACATGCACTACGAGAGGTATAGTATTATAAATTATTATTCAATTGTATCACATCGAAAGAGTAGAGGGAACTCTCTTGTATAGAGTACCAAGTGCTCTATTAGGGGCTTCTAGTACATCACAATCAATGAGTAGGCCATCATGACCACCATCATCACCAAGACCATCAACCATACCACAAGAGGGAGAGGGGAAAAACATAAATATGTATGACTAGTCATAATGCAAGATATTTTTTTATGAGGCCATATGTAATTATTTTTTAGATGATGTTCATACATTCGATAACGATATATATGATATATTATTTTTGAGAAATTAATGGATTATGTTGCGTGATGGATTTATGTATGGATATTTTATTATTTATGCTTATGGATGGTTATTTATGAGGGATTCATGTGTTATGATTATGGATGCATGTTTAATGTGATGATAATGTATAGGTAGATGTTTATGAATGTATGTTTTGAATTTATATACTTTTGATTATGACACACGTGAAATAATATGAATGATAAAAGATAGAAATGTCAGTGGGATATGTGAGGGACAACCAACAAGCATAGTACTCAATGAAACAAAAGAATGCCCTAGTATGCCTTCAAGTTGCACCATGCTATATATAAGGATTGTAGTGACCTTGATAAGGTATGTTGGAGATAGATAAAATAATAATAAAACTTAATAAGCAAATAATTCATAGGTTTTTACCTCTTTCTGAAGTGTTGAAAAGGTTAGGATCACGATGATGCTCGGTGTGGTGAACAATATATCTTGTGAAGGAAAATGAGGAGATGATGGAATATGAATTTCACAATGGTTAGGGATTCAAGTAGTGTTTAGTGATGGTGCTAGATAGATTGGTTCTTTTTTGTGTGGTTGGTGTAGGAGTGTTGAGTTTTTATTCTTTTTGAATGGTTATGTTTACACATAAAAATGTGTTTTAGTGATATTTATTGGAAGGAGAGACATTGAAAGACTATATGTGCACAAATGGGAGGATGTCAAATGCAGAAGGGAAGAATGGTGAAGGGATGATAATATAGGAAGACATAATGAGATTGTGTGGGGAGGACGTAAAAGATAATGGAATCCAACCTTACACATGGCTCCTTCAACATGTTTTCACCAAAGTACTTACACAAGGTGCGACAATGTGGTTTTCAATATAGTGTGATTTTTCCTTTACTTTTCTACTTTGAAAAACAAAAAAAATTAAATTTGATTTTTATAATTTTGTATCTACTACAATTTGTGTATGAAAATACTTGAAATCTACTATGTTCATTGGTTCAACAAGCTCTTTATTGTCTAGGGTGGCCAAATAATACACTCTTGATTTGTACATGGTGATTATGTTATAAGGGAACAACCAATTATGTTTAAATTTACCTTTCTTTTTATAGTCTTTGTTGGAATTTTATTGATTTTCCTTAAGGACGTGGTCACTAAATTAAAACTATTTAGCTTTGATCTTCTTGTTGTAACTATAGTGGAGAAATTTTTGATAAGATTTCAAATGATTCATGGTATTTAGGTTCCTTTCATCACTTATTTCAAGCTCATGTATATTTGTGATTCGATATTCTTCATTATTGATGAGGTCACACAAAGAGATACGAAGTGGTGGAAGTGTGATCTCGATTGGAAAAATAGTTTTGACTCAGAAGGCTAGGGAGTATGGGATAGCACTTGTAGGTGTATGGATATTGGTACTTTTATTCCCATAGGACAGATTTGATTTATAGATGCCAATCATGGCTACCATCATTAACAATATTTTTGAGCATTTTGATCAACTACCTTAGGTTAATTATAATTCACATTACATTTATTAAACATTCACAATGTCAATAATGTGGCTTGTAACATATGTCATACAATTTAGATAATAGTATGTTCATTTTATGAATTATTTTAATATTTGAAACTACATTATTAAAATAATTACTCTAAGTGATACAAAAAAATTAGCCTATTTTCTAATAATTGTATGTATGAAACACATTCCTTGCATAATCTTTAACAACTATCTTAGAAGATCATTCACATTGTGTATGCATCATAGATAATGCACATATTTAAGTAGACATGACATGATCCTCCAATCACAACATTCATAGAATCAACTCATAGAAATATTGAGTACCAATAACCAAATATCAAAGTCAAGATCCTATAAACAAGTTCCATAAAATAGGCAACCATAGAAAAAGTAGGAAAGATAGTTTCAAGGCCCTCCTTGAGGTCCTTTCAAACCTTTCCTATTACCTTTCCCTTAGTTGTTTATGTACACATTAACTTCTAAACTAATGAACTCCCTCTTCAAGCTTGTAAAAAAATGAAATTTTCAAGCCTAAGCATTGGACTTGCAATTTGGGCATCCAAATCCATGTATGAAAAAATATAGAATATTCAAAATTCCTCATTAAGTTTACACATTTTAGATTAAAACTCCATGAGACTGCCACCAAAACACCAATTTACCTCTTAATTTTTAACCATATAATTATTTTATATATTTTGAATAAGACTAAGATATTTATTTTTATTTTACTTTTAGTGATGTCTTCATTTGTCTTAAATACATATGTATTATTATTTTTTCATATTTTTCAATCCATTTAACCAAATTTGAAAATAAATGTATACAATTATTTTATAATTTGTTCTCTACACATTGCCTTTTTTAAAATATTTTATTATTCTTATGGAGGTTAGGTGATTTGTGCACTTGGTAATCAAATTTTTAAGATACATCCACTTCAAATAATCACCAAATAAAATATATTCAATAAAAAAATAGAATTTATATTATTCACTAATAGTTATATTTTCACCCTTAATTTTTTTTAAATGAATAAACAAAAAAAAGAGGACACATATTGGATACTATGTTATATTGTATTGATCAAAACATGACCACTTTTGTCTACACTCAATATTAAACATTCTTAATATTAACTAATTTTAAAAATCCTCAACAGTTTAGAAATTATACTAAGAGCACTACAATTCTTATTCTTATCACATATTTAAATTTGTAGTGTAATCATCTCGAGTTACTCATTGAAGCATAGGTTTACTAAATCTAAGAAAAAGGTGATTTGTTTTGACCCCCTTTTGGTCCTCCATTTCCATACACTCGCCCCTTGAGAATATCCATGAGAGAATGATTTCTTGGAAGCAATCTAAATAACAAAGCTTGTTTAGGCCTTAGATCATGTATTTATGAATTTAGAGGCTCTCACAAATCAAAGAATAATTGACATCATATTCAAATAAAACACACAAATACAAGACATTAATCCCATTATCCACATACTTCTATATGAAGAGGGTAGTCCACCTCATCCACTACGCTTGTTCAACTCTATTCACATCCACAATAATGAGTCAAAATCTTATTCTTATAACAAGAAAACAATCTATGTGAGCCAATTTTAAATCATACAATTACGACATGCAACATTCCTAGCCACCACACATTCTAAGAATGGTTATTTTCTTTTTGTATTCCCAAAACCTCTAACTTTACAACATTAGTAATTTTAGATTTACATTTGTCACATTAATTTTACAATAAGATTGGTTGACAAAAATTTATAGTCAATATTTGTAGGGGTCATGAGAAGAGGTTTTTTTCATCTTAAATAAAAAAAAAAATCATTTACAAAACCTTAATTTTATGTGGAGTGAGTTAGGATTGCAACTAGAGATCCACTTATTTTACAATTGTATGAAACTAACTTCAAATATGTACATAGGAATTTATGGAAAAGGCTATAGCTTGTACTAGTAATGTAGGGATCCACCTCTTTTACAATTGCATGAAATCAAATCCAAAAATAGATAGTAATTTATGAAAAAGGCTATGACATACTAATAATTTATTATTTTCCTTGAAGTCTCTTGAGGTTCTTCTGTAGCTTTTTCTTGTTGAGGAATATTCCATATGTTGTTTGTAGATCTCTTGCATGGAATGTGTCTTTGTTTGTTGTTTGATCCTGTGGCTCGTGTTTTTCACAATTTTAACAAATACATGTTGAAATATGGTGCAAAACTAAGATTTTATATAACACTTTATGTTATGCACTAGAGTATAACAACCATTGTGATGATGTGTCTTGTGCATAGAGGATGCCTTATTATAATATCAAAGCATATAACAACCTTAGTGGGATATGTAAGGGACAACCAACAAGCAAAGTACTCAAGCAAATAAAAAATTTCCCTAGTATGCCTTCAAAGTGCACCATGATATATATAAGGATTGTAGTAACCTTGATAAGGTATGTTGGAGATAGATGGATAAGAAAATAATTAAATTTAATAAACAAACAATTAATGGGTGTTTTACCTCTTTTTGATGTGTTGAAAAGGTTAGGGTGATGATGATTCTTGATGTAGGGAACAATATATCCAATAAAGGAAAATGGGGAGATGATGGGATATGAATTTTAAAATGATTAGGGATTCAACTAGTGTACATTGATGGTGATAGATAGCCTAGTTCTTTTCTTTTTTGGTTGGTATAGGGGTGTTGTTGAGTTTATATTCTTTTTCCAATGGTGATGTTTACACATCAAAAAGTGTTTTAGTGATATATCTTATAATGAGAGACATTGGAAGAGTATATGTGCACAAATACGAGGATGTCAAATGTGGAAGGGAACAATGGTGAAGGGGTGATAAGATTGGAAGACATAATGAGATGGTGTGGGGAGGACCTAAAAGATAATGAAAATCTAGCCTTACACGTGGCTCCTTCAAGCATTTTTTCATCATAATAATTAGACAAGGTGCCACAATGTGGTTTTTAATAGAGGATGATTTCTTCCTTTACTTTAAAAAAAAAATTGTACCTACTACAATCTAGGCATGAAAGTGCTTGAGGTGTACTATGTTCATGTGTTCATCGAGTTCTTGATTATCTAGGGTGGTTACATAATACACTCTTGATCCATACATGGTTGTGATGTTATAAGGGCCCAACCAATTATGTTAAAAGTTACCTTTCTTTTTATAGTCTTGGTTGGCATTTTGTTGATTTTCCTTAAAGACATGGTCACCAACTTAAAACTCTTTAGCTTTGATCTTCTTTTAGTAACTATAGTGGAGACAATATTGATAGGATTTCAAATTATTCAAGGTATTGAGGTGTCTTTCATCAATTATTTCAAGCTCATGTAGATGTTCGATTCTATATTCTTCATCATCGATGAGGTCACAAAAAAAGAGATAGAGTGATGGAAGTGTGATCTCAATTGGAAAAATAGGTTTGACTCTAAAGACTATGGAGTATGGAGTAGCACTTGTAGGCATATGGATATTGGTACTTGTAGGCCCATAGGGTGGAGTTGAGATGTAGATGCCAATCATTGCTAGCATCATTAACAATCTTTTTGAGAATTTTGATCAACTACCTTAGGTTAATTATAATTCACACAATTTTATTTATTAAACATGCATAATGTCAATAATGAGTCTTGTAATATATGTAATACAATTTAAATAATATTACATCTATTTAATGATTTATTTTAATATTTGAAACTACACTATTAAAATAATTACTCTAAGTGATACCACATATTAGCCTATTTTCTAATAATTGTATGCATGAAACCTTTTTTTGCATAATCTTTAATAACTAGCATAGAGGATCATTCACATTGTGTATGTATCATAGATAATGCACATCTTTAAGTACACATGAAATGGTCTTGTAATCACAACATTCATACAATCAACTCATAGAAATATTGAGTACCAATAACTAAATATCAAAGTCGAGATCCTGTAACCAAGTGCCACAAAATAGGTAACCATAGAAGAATAGGAAAGATGGTTTCAAGACCATCCTTGAGGCCCTTTTCAAATCTTTCCTAGTACCTTTCCCTTAGTTGTTTGTGTGTGTATTACCTTCTAAACCAATGAACTCCCTCTTCAGGCTTGTAAAAAAATGGAATTTTTCAAGCCTAAGCATTAGACTTGCAATTTGGGCATCCAAATCCATGTATTAAAAAAAAGATAACATATTCAATATTCCTCCTCGTCAAGTTTACACATTTTAGATTAAAATTCTATGAGACCACCACCAAAATATCAATTTACCTCTTACTTTCTAACCATATAATTATTTTCTATATTTTGAATTAAGACTAAGATATTTATTTTTATTTTACTTTTCGTGATGTCTTCATTTGTCTTAAATACATATGTATTATTATTTTTTCATAGTTTTCAATCCATTTAACCAAATTTGAAAATAAATGTATACAATTATTTTATGCTTTGTTCTCCGCACATTGCCTTTTTAAAAATATTTTATTATTTTTATGGAGATTAGGTGATGTGTGCACTGAACAATCGAATTTTCAAGATACATCCACTTCAAATAATCACAAAATAAAATATACTCAATAAAAAATAGAATTTATATTATTCACTAATAATTATGTTTTCACCCTTAATTTTTTTTAAACAAATAAAACAAAAAAAGGACACACATTGGATACTATGTTATATTTTATTGATCAAAACATGACCACTTTTGTCTACACTCAATATTAAACCTTCTTAATATTAACTAATTTTAAAAAGCCTCAATAGTTTAGAAATTATATTAAGAGCACTACAATTCTTATTCTTTATCACATATTTAAATTTGTAGTGTAATCATCTTCAATTACTCATTGAAGCTTAGGTTTACTAAATCTAAGAAAAAGGTGATTTGTTTTGACCCTCTTTTGGTCCTCCATTTCTACACACTTACCCCTTGAGAATATCCATGAGAGAATTCTTTCTTGGAAGCAATCCAAATAACAAACCTTGTTGAGGCCTTAGATCATGTAATTATGCATTTAGAGGTTGTCATAAACCAAAGACAAATTGACATCATCCTCAAAGAAAACACACACCTACGAGACTCCTTTTTGTAAAGGGTTTCGGGGCCCCTTCAAAACCTGTTTTACCTCTAATAAAAAACACACACCTACAAGACATTAATTTCATCATCCACATACTTTTAAATGAAGGTAGTCCTCTTCATTTACTATGCATGATCAACTCTAGTCGCATCCATGCCAATGAGTAGCCATCTCATTTATATAACAAGAGCAAAATCTATGTGAGCCAATTTCAAATCATGCAACTATGACATGCAACATTCCTAGCTACCACACATTGTAAGAATATCTTCTTTTTTTATTCCCAAAAACCTCTAACTTTACAACATTAGTAAATTTATAAAATTTTAGATATCTATTTTACACATTAATTTTACAATAAGATTGGTAAATACAAAATTAAAGTCAATATTTCTAGGTGTTATGAGACTAGTCTTTTTCATCTTAAATCAAGGAAAATTCATTTATAAAACCTTAATTTTGTGTGGAGCGAGTTAGGATTGCAATTAGGGATCCACTAGTTTTACAATTGCATGAAATTAACTTCAAATATGCATAGGAATTTATGGAAAAGGCTATGACTTGTACTAGTAATGTAGGGATCCACTTCTTTTACAATTGCATAAAATCAAATCAAAAGATAAAATAATTTATGAAAAAGACTATGACTTGTACTAATAGTGTAGAGATCCACTTGACAAACATACTATACGACAAAGATTAACATAAAAATTAATTGAATTAAAATATATAGAGACCCTTCAAAAGAAAAATATCTACATGACATAAAATTATAATACAAACAAAAAAATTACTAAAATAACTAACTTGGAGAACAATTCACCTTACATAATCATATTTGGTGGGCACTGAAAGTGATATTAGAAAATATGGACAAATATTTCATTTAATAGAACGGATATTTCCACAATATGGCGTAAGCACTTGCGTAACACGTAGCCTCCACACTTTGGTTAAAGGTAAACCCTCTATGATCTGAATCTTCCCCGCTTTTCTACTCAAATTTGCATGGAAACTATGGAAGCTCAAAATTGCAACAAGGATGAGAGCGTTTTCAATGCATTGTTGCAAAAAACCAGGCCTTTCTTGCTGGAAACGTATGAAGATGTTGACCCTTTAATACCAAGATGTATCTCTGCTTTGAGAAGGGCCAGAGCTCCAGAATGTTATCACAAGCATTCCACATTCTTCGATCATTTGGTTGGAGTTTACCGTGTTCTGGAGTGCTGGAATGCTCCCCACTCAGTCGCCAGGTGTGGTTTATTTCATTCTGCTTATTCTAATTCCATAGTAAATCTTGCCATTTTTAAGCCAGATATAGACCGGCAGGTAGTTAGAGACTTGATTGGTTCAGAGGCAGAAGAACTTGTTCATATGTATTGTGTTGTCCCTAGGCTTGAGCTCACCTATGAGATGGTTATGGGGAAATATGAAGATGAAGAATTGGTAGCACATCTGGAAGAATCTGAAAATTTCTTGAGCAGTTTTGATGTGGGTAATTGTGTAAAACCCTCCACATGTGATGGATGGAGGAAAAAACTGCAGGGAGTGGTGCCCCCCGAGGGGATTGTGGTTAAGCATTTTAGAACTGGAGATGATTTGATAATACCAAGGAGGTTGATAGCTCTGTTTCTGCTCCTAACCATGGCTGATCTGAGTGACCAGATGTTTGGTTATATGGATGTTTTGTTGGATAATGAGAATGGAAGGATGGAGTCCAAAGGAAATACATGGAAGGCTCTGTGGCCTGGTGATGGAAAACCAGGTGTCTGGATGAATAATGTCTCTAGAATGGGGGCCCTCTATACTTTGATTGCAAGGGAGGAAAAGATTTGCAGAAAAGCTGTTCAGAAGAAATTTGGGTTTGAACACATAGAACTTATCATTCCACCAGTCTTGAATAACTGTACAACTGTTGTCAATCCAGCAGATGAGATCCAGGCAAGAGATTTGTATTGGGAAGCTATATGCAAGAATGGAGATAAAACTGAGGAAGCAGAGGCTCTTCTGTTGAAGGCTTCTGTTCACAATCCATTTATTGGAGAGCCTCATTTGGTTCTGGCTCAGATTTACTTGTCTGAAGAGAAATATGTGGAAGCAGAAGGAGAGGCTAAGATGGGTTTGAAGCTACTGTTGGAATGGGGAACTAATTGGGATAAAAGGACCAGTTGGGAAGGTTGGATTTCTTGGGGCAGAGTTATGCTTGACAAGGCCAAGGAAAAGACATGGCCCAAAACTTCTTGGGGAATTATCAACTTGGGCTTTGTGAATGAGGTTTAAGCTCAAAGTTCTCAAGGTTTTCAACTCTGCACACAGTTATGTACTTAGTTACTACTATGATAGGCAAAGAAAAACTGAAGTCTATCTCTGGCTCTTAATTAGCAAAGGGCAGGAACTCTCTGATATCAATAAATTGCAGATATGTACAGAGTTAAGAGTTTGACAGATATGTACTGTCATGATAAAGATATTTCTAAAATAATAAGCATGGTTCTGCTCTATCTTTTCAAAGGTACTTTCAAAAATTTTAAGAGATGTTTTTCCTTATTCCAAGCAATTGGGATCTATAGATCTGGAAAAATCATTACAAATAAAATTCAGAAATAGGAGCTCTAATTTTTTAATTTTTTTAGCTTTTTAAATTTTAAAATTTAAGTAATTATTTGTGAAATGGGATTGGAAATTTTTCTTTTATGTAAAAAAATTTAACATTAATTAGTACTATAAAATCTTGTGTTATAAAATTCATGTCAAAACAGTTGATTGTAAAGGGCTTCTTAAATTCTTCCCATTAGATAGCTCCACTCTATGGATTTGAATAATAGGTACTTTATTATTTTAAGAAATAGTTTTAAATTATACATTACACAAATTAAATATTATATGGGAGCACACTAGTTTTCAAAATTAAGTTGTAAGTGAATGCATAAAATTGTAATGTTAGTATAGAAGTTTTTTCTAAAATTTTGGTAGGTTTGTTCTTGAGGGTTAATATAACAATTTCACTTCTTTTTCTTCTATTATTGTGACTTCCTCTAAACACTCAAAGTGATGGAAAGAGCTTTCTTTCAAAATATATTTTTTTAGAAGAAAAAATGCATAGTTTGCCTTTTTACATTCTTGTTCTACATCTATCAATTCATGAATATTATATATTTATACTTAAGTTGCTTTGTTTGGGTGCATCTTGATTGTCATCTTGAATCAACCCTCTTTGGCTAAATATGATTGTTGCTTGCCAATTTAAATGCTAAAAACATCAAATTGGGCACCATGTCATTGGTTCATCATTAGATCAATGAAACATATCATATTATTAGAACAAAGTATTAGAGTCTCACTTGCATTATAACTAGATGCTACATAATTGGTTTATCATCCAAGCATCTTGCACTTTTGCTTGTCATGCATTTAAACTTGTTCATTAACAATGAAGACTAACTAGTTATCAAGGAAGCTTTCATACTTTCTCTCTCAATATAGATAAGTCTCCCCAATGTGCTTATCAACACCACCCATGTTTAGATGCAAAGGTGTACCATAGGCAAGAAAAGAAAAATATATAGCTATGTCATAAGGATAAAACCATGTGAAGAAGATCAAACCCCACATGCCTAGATAGATCTATCATAATAAATATAGTGTTGAGTCAAAAATTAATTCTTTGATTCAAATTGTCAAGCATTGATGCACCACTGAACCTACCATATTATTAGCATAATTGAGAAATTGGTTGAAATTGGTTTTCTAATAATTGCAATTGTTGGAACTACTCTATATTTTGGGAAAGGGAAAACAATATCAATTCCATGATGGGCTTGTTTTTATATATCTATAGAGAGTTGGATTCAAAGTATGTCTTTTGACTATATATATGAAACATTTTTCTAGAATTAGGAGCTAGACAATATGTAAACTTGTATTTTCTGAAGTAAAATAATTTTCCTTTATTTTTTCATTTTTAAGGGTTATTATTTGCTACATGTATTTTTTGCTATGTATTCTTGTTCATTCCAATGTGTTTGATTCTTTATTGTGGTTGAGTTAATAACTTGTAGTAAGAAAGGTTGGTTTGCATTGGTTTGGTATTAGATCGAACATAGATGGCTTAAGGGGAATCTATTTGAACTAAGGAAGGAGAGGGAGGAGGAATGTAGGATCTCAAAGAAATAACGACAAACAATAGCTCAAGAGATTAGAATCTATTAAAACTAAGACTAAATCTAGATGATTTTGAAGAAGAACAAGAGAACTTAGGTAGGTACAGTAGTAGACCTTATGGAGAGGCTCATTGAAGCCATGTCCACAAAAGGATCTAGAGACAAGGTTGATATTTTAGACTTTAAAAGTGAAATGTAAAGCCTTGAGCATATGTGTCTTGTATGTTTAATTGACTTTTGCTTTGATTTTTCTATTGTACTTGTAGACACTGAAAATTGGTGTGGGCCTACGAGTACCACTTTCGATGTAATTTTCTAATGTCCATGGTTATGATTAAATAATGCTAATTATTTAATTACTTTCTAAACACGTCTTTCCTCTATTAATTAAATAACCTTTTAATTATTTGATTAATTCATTATGACCCTTATTCAACTCTGATTAATTAAATAAATCTTATTTATTTACTTACGTCGCTAATTAATTAATTCTCTTTCTTAATTAAATAATTTATTATTTAATTAACCCCTTTGTCATATTTCAACTATAATTAAATATTCCTTATTTAATTATTCAATTAATTTTTTCAACATTCAATTAAATAAATAAATTATTAGTTATTTAACTAAATCATTTCAATTTTCGAATGTTGAATTAAATTAACATTTAATTCCTAATTGATTGTTTCTATCACATTCTTCTATCGTCCAGTTGACTAATTATTCACTCACCATCTGACTCGAGATCTATTTAAATCCGCTAGTTTTCTCCAGATTCGATATTTGATTGTCTCTGCGAAAGGACTCTTTGTCACAACCAATCAATTAACTAGTTCTAACTCATATGCATGAACATATTTATTAATTAAATATCTTTATTTAATTAATTAATTCATGTGTGCATTCGAACAGACGGTTGCCGAATTTTAACTCTATCTTTGACATTCAAAGTCTAATTCTTCTATTTTCAAAGACTTTCAACTGAAGATTACATCATTTATTTAATCTTGAACTCTTGTTCTTAAATATTTTCAAACAGTCTTAACACCAGATTAAATTATTATTTTAATTTAATCTTTATCCTGCAGAATTTCCTAACTCGCATTCTAACTAACATATAACTCACATCGCATGGCATTCATTAATCTCAGTCGTTGATCTCTCTTTCGAATCTGAGTCGATCGTTCGAAAACCCAATTTCTATAAATTGACCTATCATTGTCATTATTCCTCCTCCCGAAATCAATACTTTTGAGAAGAACTTATAATCTTCAATATTTTGCTTAGACAATACATCCAGGCTATGCTTGCATACATACAAAAAATATGAGGGCAAGAATACCGATACGACAAAATGGAGAAGGACAATCAAGATAATTCGAAGAGGTGGACTGATATTCAGTGAGATTGTTTCATATTATCATTTTTATTGTTTTAGTTCATTTAATTCGTTCTTTGTTGTTTGATTTAGATTTATGCTTGTTAGATTAGATTTAACCGTCTTTCTGTCCAGCAATCCATTTCATCTATGTCACATTTGGTGAACCTGACGTGAAGCACACTTCAAACTTAGTGACTCCTTTCCGCTTTTCTATTTTTTATTTTGTAGGTATCATACGGAAAACCGCATTTGACTGAAGAAACGACGCATATGAGTTCGCGAACCACATATGACAAATACAGCGACGCATCTGACAACATGAGCCGCATCTGTGACATTCCGCAATGTATCTGACTATCAACATCACGACGCATCTGCTTGGTAAAAAAAAATTATTTATTTTTATTAACTTCCATATTTTCGCGTTTTTGATTTTTCTTTTTTCGTATTGTTTTTGTTTTCACTAATGTTTTATTTGCAGTTGTGTTTAGGAGGATAACATTGTTTTTGTAGGACGAAGCGTAGAAGACTTTAAAAAACCAAAACATCTTCTTTTTTGCAGGACGAAAGCCGAAGACACAAATAAACTATTAATCAGTTGCATGCAGGACCTTTTGTGGAAGACATTTAATTTGTTTTTTTTTCAAGATTTTGTGTTTGGTAGTTAAAAAAAATTGTCATTTGGCTTAAAATTTACCAGTGTTTGTTTTGTCTGGTGCGAAAGCACATTTTGTAAACCCTTTACGATTCAGTATATCGAAGTATCCTCTCCCCTTGTGCATTCATGTGATCCTGGGTGTAAGAGAAATGGTTACTGACTCTAGAACTTGGGCCTGTCTTGGTGGGAAAAAGTACTCACCCCAAGACGACTTAGACCGGTAACACGCTTTAGCCAGCGACTTCCAACTGGTATATAAAAGTGGATTTTGGGGGGAAACACTATAAATCACGCTCACTATTCCAATGAGAAGGGTAGAAATGGTCTCTCACCATACTGGATGGTGCCCCATGAACGAAATGCCCTTACTAAAAACCATGTTGTAGTTTTTCCAAAATCCTATCTATTTGCTGGTGCAGCAGGTCGAACCTGTGAAGTAGTCTTACATTCTTACGGTTCATGTGTTAAGGTGAGATGTATGCCATGGGAGTTTCATGGGTACAATAGCTTGGATACCCTGTATAAGTGAGTGTCGTGGAGGGGAGCCAATGGGGTCAAGCTACTAGTCATCCGCCTTGAATATGCGTAGCTGGATTTATCCAAATAAAAAACCAATAAATACTGTCCAACACAGCCTATGTTGTAATTGTCTTCTGGTTTTAATAGATTCAACACATCAAACTGAAAATAATTTGTATTATGTGATTTTTTTTTGTTGTATTCATCAAAAACTTGATCATCAAACTGAGTTAGTCATAACATTGTCATCAGGAAATTGCAACTGTAATCTGAGTTGTAACTGTCATATTTTGAACCGCATGTGTCGTAGAGAGTTGCAACTGTTCAACTAAACACCGCATGTGTCTGTCAACAAAATTTAGTTTCACAAAGTCTAGTTTCTGAGCCGCAATTGTCATATTTCAAGCCGCATGTGTAGTTACGAGCCACAACTGTCAAACAAAAAACCGCAAGTATTTGTCAATAGGTTTAGTTTCACAGAGTTCATATTTCCAAGTCGCATCTGATTTGTGAGTCGCATCTGCCATAAAATAAACCGCATCTATTAGGAAAGGTCGCATCTGCCTATCAACATTTGAAACCTAGTTTGGTCAATTCATCGCATCTGAAACTTGAAATGCACTTGTCAAAAATAGCAATGCATCTGAAAGGTGAACCACAATTGACTGTCAATAGAGAAATTCGAAAACTGCCAACTTAGTCCGAAAGCAAAACTGACTTTTTCGCTTTCGTTTCTTACGATTAACCTTGGACATAAACTATAAAAATTGCTCAAAACCCTTGCATTATTAGGTGTCATTTATGTCCTAGTCATAGTCATCCTAAGTTGCAAACATTTAGACACCCCATAGGAAGTTGCATATCGTAGAATGGAATAACTTTTTACATCATTGGATACGTTCATGCTCCGATTTGTCATTATCATTGAACCTAGTCACTATTATCCTATTAGTGAATCTTTCCAGCTCAATAGTCTAGTTTGGGAAGTTCACCTTATCAGTTGTCTTTGTTCTACAATCAGGTTCCTTGGTAAGGTTAGATCATTGCTTGGATTTATTCCATAGGTGGTAGGTTATACCCATCTTAGAATCATTTACCATCATAGTCTACTTGAAATTTTGCATATTGTCCATCCTAGCATACATCATCTTAGTATACGTCATTTTAGAAATTTTTAGCAACATCCTTTATATTCAGAAAATCCAAAAAACATAGAAATATGACATATCAGTTTTTAGACATAGTCTGCATTACCTCATTTTGAGAAACTTTTCATGGTTGAAACAAGGTCTAAGAAGAGACATAGAGCAATGTCGGACCCTAATGAATTTGTCAATCCTTTCGGAAATCAACCATCAGGGAAAGAGAGACCACAAAAAAATTCTTGAAAAACACGTCACTAGAGACACACATGGAAAAATTTATGTTGAAGACATAGACACCGCCGTACAAGATCTTGAGTTTGCATCCTTTATGGATGAGTGATTGGAAAATGATCCCCAACGATATCTAGCAAAGTTGCTAGTAGAAGGTGTCACACTACCACCAGGATTTGATGTTCACACTTTGAAAATAACATCTACTCAACCAACGTAAACCATAACGTCAAGTGTATATGTTCCTCAAATTACCGCAACGATACCAATTGGCATACCTACTCAAACATTGTCAATTGTAAGCACAACCCCTTTCAACATAACAAAAGGTTTACAATTTACTGCAGGAGCAATTTCATCAAACCCCTTTGGCACAAACACTACTGGTAAGAGATCCAAAGTTGGCATGAATGATCCTATACCAAACCAGAACATTCCGACAAGAAATATTCCTACACCAAACTAGAACATTCCGACAGGAAATATTCCTACACCAAATCAGAACATTCAAATGGGATGTATTCCCTCTCAGAATCACAACCTGTCACAAAACATAGCATTTTAGAACACCTACATTGATCCTAACAATGCAAACAACATGTCCTTGACACAAGTATATATTCTCAAAAATCAAATGCAAATGCTTAAACAACAGATGGACAACATGTCTATGTCAAGCAAACAAACTATCTCAGCACAAGATTTATGTCCATGTCCTTTTGACAAAGCGCTATACATGACACCCTTCCCGCACAGATACATTATACCGAATTTTCCCAAGTAAAATGGGAGGAGGAATCCTTTAGAACACATTAGAGAATTCTCTACAACATGCATGGACATATCATATGACCCCACATACTTGATAAGACTATTTTTGTGAACCCTTGTCGGGATAGCACTAGAATGGTTCTCTAAACTACCATATGGCATACAATCTTGGGGTGAATTAGATGAGAAGTTTGTCGAACACGTTTCCTTTAATATAGACAATGAAATAACCATAGCTACCTTGTGTCACACAACGCAAGAAGAAGGCGAAACTTTCACCACTTTCTTCCAGAGATGGAGAAGTTTAGCTAGTAGATGTCTAGTTGAAATACCAGAAAAACAAAAAGTCACGATATTCCTTGAAAATATTAATCCAAAACTGAGAAGTGACTTAAGAGTACATTATTGTACTTCATTCATAGACTTGGTATAAAAGGGAATCATCCTTGAAAAAGGCCTTATTGACAAAGGAGAAATTAAAGTACCAAGCAGAAACCTAGTTGTTCAACATCAAAACGCTCCCAACGATAGAAACAAGTTATGGTCTAGAAACAAAAATGTTACCAATGACAGTATTGTTGATGCTAAGACCATACATGCAGGACCGGTCATCACACTTAGAGGTTACAACCCCAATCAAGACATGACGAGTAATCCAGATCAAACGACAAATTTTGTCCAAAATTCACAACAACAATGACCACAAAGGAGATTTCCTAAACGTGAATTGACCCCTTTGGGGAAACCAATCAAGACAATTTTCAAAGAGTTTATTAAACATGATCTCCTAAAACCTTTGGAACCAAGACAGTATGATCCTGGACAGTTTAAACCCTCATGGTGGGATGATAATGCCTATTGTGAATACCATCAAACAAAGGGACATAACCTACAACAATGTCGACAACTGAAAAAAATCATACAAGACTTTGTTGAAGACGGAACTTTAGAGGTCAATGGGCAAAAACATACCAAGAACAACGATCATAAGGTCTTCACAAACCCATTACATGACCATGCGAAAGGAAAGGCCTCCAATTCGGGAACTAAGAATACTGCATTGGCCAATTATGCAAATACCAAGTATGACTATGGAAAAGGTACGATCATAAATCACCTCCGAGCTGCGAATGAAAATGTCCATACCATCACCATTAAGAAGTGTCCTGAATGTGCTGTAAATACACACAGAACTAAGATAATTTTTCCAAGTCCTTCTTTTGAGCCACCTACAAAGCCCTCCAAGTCTAAATACAATATGCTTGATCAACTGAGCAAGACCCCAACACAGATATCCATTTTGGAGTTGTTGACTTTATCACCTAATCATTGAGCCATTCTCGACAAAGCCTTACATAGCACGACTATTCCTGCCAACTTAGATGTCAATCGTTTCGAAGAAATGGTAGGATACTTAACCAACTCCCATCATGCCACATTTTCTCAACGGGATTACTCAATAGAAAAACCGATCATAATGACCCATTACATCTTGAAGGCCTAGTCCATCAAACCAAAGTCAGATGAGTCTTGGTAGATGGAGGAGCATGTTTGAACCTTTGTACCCTAAAATTGGTTAAGGCATTAGGATTCTTAGAAGCATGCGTTGACACCTCTAAGAGTATAGTCATCAAGGCTTACGAAGATGAGGAAAGATCATCGAAAGGAGTTGTCACACTCCCTATCAGAATTGGCTCGACAGTTATGAACATCGGCTTCTAAGTCTTGGATCTCACCCTTCCATATAACCTATTGTTAGGTAGACCTTGAATACATGCAATGAAATCTGTACCTTCCACATATCACTAGTGTCTTAAATTCTCGTATGGTGGCACCAAGATCACGATTGATGGTGATCCAAATCCTTTTCAATATTGTACAAGCCTAAGGGAAATTCCACAATGACAGGTGCCAATTAATCAAGAAGCTTCATCATCCACTTTATCCCTGTATGTTGATCCATCACACCTTGTCAAGTCCATTTCATTAAAACCACCATCATCCACTCCTAAGGTCAAGATCCAAGACAAGGGTTGTGGAGAATATCACATGAAGGAATCCTATTGTGTCAGTCAGCTGGTTCCACCTAAGGCATATGGTTTACCCATGACAAATAGGAGACAATCAGTAGTCACATTTCATGTTCCCCCTACAATGACATTGACAAAATGGGAAGAGTTAAGTGAAGAATTTGTGAACCAAGGTGATATTACCTCCTGGTTGTACTAGGAAGACAATGAATACCCCTCACCGTCTATTCAAATAGCTAAGGATCAGAATGGAAAAGGCTATAAGATAATGCAAAGTAAAGGATATGACAGACATAGTGGGTTAGGACTACATCAAAATGGAAGGACTGAACCAATTATTGTCTCACCACGACCGAAAGGCCCAGGACTAGGGTTTCAACCGCTTAGAATTGGATTTCCTAGTACTTCATCACCATTTCAAGAGGAAGAAAGTGCTTATGAAGACATCGAGATATCTCACAAACCACTTGCCCCAGTTTATGATGAATCCCTTGACTCAAGCGACTATGAATGGGATTCCCTTTCCTCTACCAACACCATGAACCTAGATAATCTATTTGGCAAACTCGACCAAATGATAAAACCCGTACCAAATCCATTTAGCCCCCGTAATAAAAAAACCCTTGACCAAAGAAGAATGGCTTAAGAATTATTATTGGGAAACCCTTGATCCTGCATCTTGGGCACCTGATGAACCATCTTCTAATGACCTAGCCATTACAATAGTCCCACATCAGAGTTTACCTACCCATAGGAAAAAGAACAAGAAGGAGTTAGTCCAAAACTTCTGTGACCATGTCAACCACTCTATATTCACCTTGTCAGCTTCCACCTTTGACAACTCTAATGATGACATGCCCCTCGTATATCCCCAACTTATCGACTGGGATCAACAAGGTACACCCATCTTAGACATATTCGAGAATGACAAAGCAATAGCTGAGTTCATGGGACTTCGAGAACGCATACCAAGAGGGGATCATAAAGTTGGCATTACCATAGACTTGGATGAAAAAGCATATTTTGGGGAGTCTATTTACACCTCTAGTCGCAAAAATGAAAATAAAAAGAAAAACAATGAAAATGAGCAAAATGACGAGTCCCTAGGTGAAAATCGAAAGGTGCCTTTGGATGAAGAAATAGTAATAATAAAGGACGTATCCGAGGGCGAAAACCTCTCTGAGGCACCCAAGGATGGAGGTTTGAATATTCTTAGTAGAGGAGTCTGTTGAAGTCAACATAAACACAAAAGAAAACCCTCGGGTAATATACTTTGCAGCCTCTTTGACAGAGACAGAACAACAAGAGTTTCAAGACTTCTTTACAAAGAGACAGATAAAATTTGCATGGTCATACACTGACATGCCTGGGCTAGATCCAGACCTTATATTGCATCATCTACCATTACAGCCAGGTATTAAGCCCATTAAACAAAAGTTAAGGAAAATGCATCCACAGATTGCTCTACTGGTCAAAGCAGAACTTAAGAAACTATTGGATGTCAAATTCATAAGATCCATAGACTATGCAGATTGGATTTCAAATCTTGTGCCAGTGACTAAACCAACTGGGGGCATCCGCATTTGTACAAACTTTAGAGACATCAACAAGGCATGTCCTAAGGATGACTTCCCCTTGCCGAACATTGACATGATAATGGACCTTATAGCAGGATACAAGATGCTATCCCTCATGGATGATTTCTCTGAGTATAACCAAATCAAAATCGTAGTTGAAGACCAACACAAGACAGATTTCACATGTCCATGGGGAACATACTGTTGGAATGTTATGCCTTTTGGGCTAAAGAATGCAGGAGCTACTTATCAATGTGCAATGACGACTATTTTCCATGACTTTGTACATACTCTCATGGAAGATTATGTCGATGATATTATAGCTAAATTAGTAACTAGGGTAGATCATTTGAAAGTTCTAGACAAGATATTCCAGAGGCTAGAGAATTACAACGTCAGACTAAATCCAAAGAAATGTGTCTTTGGAGTGAAATCAGGGAAACTTCTAGGATATATCATTTCTAGAAGAGGCATTGAAGTAGATCTAGAGAAGGTAAAAGCTATTGTAGAAATGCCTCCTCCAGCCAACATTGGTCAACCAAGAACACTAAAGGGAAGATTATAGTCTATCAAGCGTTTCATAGTACAACTAGCAGACAAAATACACCCATTCCAACATTTGCTCAAGAAAGGAGTACCATTTGTGTGGACACCTAAATGTCAGGAAGCTTTCCAACAAATCAAGCATTATCTACGTGCTCCACCTATGTTAATGCCACCTACATATGGCAGACCATTGATACTATACATTTTAGCAACTCAGTCAGCATTAGGAGCCCTTCTCGCACAAAATGATGATCAAGGTCATGAAAGGGCAGTGTACTACATCATTCGTACCTTGGTGGGATATGAATTAAACTACAGTAACATAGAACATGCCTATCTTGCGGTAGTCTTTGCTACTCAAAAACTTCAGCACTATATGCTAAACCGCCAAACCATGTTGGTTGAAAAGATTGATCCCCTTAAATATCTCCTAAGTAAAGTAGCATTAACAGGTCGATTGGCTAAATGGGTGATGATACTTAGTGAATATGACATCCAATATGTGGAGAGGAAAGCTATAAAAGGACAAGTAATTGCAGATCAGTTAGCGGATGCACCCATGAAGGCAGACCATCCTTTAGTAGTAGATTTTCTTGATGAATTTATCTTCAAAATTGACACTAGAACCAAATGGAAATTATACTTTGATAGGTCACATACTAATCGTGGTTCAAGAGCAGGCATACTATTTGTTACACCTCAAGGCGATATTATTCCTAAATCATTCAAGATTGCTTTCCCTTGCACCAACAACATAGCAGAGTATGAAGCATTAGTGATAGGACTAAGAATGAAAGTGCAATGGAAAATTAAGAGTCTACATGTTTATGGGGATTCTCAGCTAGTAGTCTGACAAGTAAATGATGATTATGAAACTAAAGATGAGAAACTTGCCCCCTACAAGCGCATGGCCAATAGTTTCAAACAATACTTTGATGACATCACCTTTCAACAAATACCACGTATTTAGAATAGGGCAGCAGATGCTATGGCAACCGTGGGTTCCTTATTGGATATTCCGAGCAACGTGCCTAAGTTCGAGTTTTTGGTCAAACAACTGTTGGTCCCTGCCTTTGATGTCCTTGATTCTGCGATGGTGTGTATGATTGTTGGTCCTACTTCCCCTTGGTACAAATACGTATATGACTATCTAAATGCCCAAATCTTACCTCTAGACTTGTCACACAACCAACGTAGAACCTTTATTCATAAGTCTACCAAATACACCATCATCGGAGATACCCTGTATAGAGGTACCTTAGATAACACCTTAGTGAGATGTCTCGATGCTGAAGAAGCACAAGCAACCTTGCGAGCGGTATACGAGGGTATATATGGATCCCATTCTAGCGGTCCTACTTTAGCCCATAAGATTATGAGATTAGGTTATTATTGGCCTACAATGGAAAAGGATTCATATATCTTTGTAAAGAAATGTCAACAGTGTCAGATACATGAAGATTTGATACGTGCACCAGCACAGGAACTTCATCTGATTACTTCACCATGGCCCTTTGCCCAATGGGGACTTGACCTCATAGGTAAGATACACCCTCCATCATCCAATGGCCATAAGTTCATCATAACCGCCACCGAATACTTCACCAAATGGATTGAAGCTATTCCCATGACCTACATAATCGACACACAAATATCCAAGTTTATCCTAAACTATATCATTTGTCGGTATGGTGTACCCCAATCCATTATCATAGACAATGGCCATCCATTCAAAAACCAAGAAGTTTTCCATCTATGTGAAGAATTCCATATCAAACATCATTTTTCCACTCCATATTACCCAGAAGATAATGACCAAGCTGAGGCATCTAATAAAACCATAATCAAAATCCTAAAAAATACTGTCAATGACACTGGTCGTGACTGGCACCTACAACTTAATCCTGCCTTATGGGCTTACCGCACAAGCATTCGTACTCCCACTAGCGCCACTCCATACTCCCTCGTATTGGGATTTGAAGCTATCTTACCTATTGAGGTTGAAATTCCTTCCCTGAGGGTATCCTTGAAAGGTCATATTTACGATGAAGAATACCATGTATCCAGATTACTAGATGAATGAAGACATAAGGCACTAGACCATTTGCAAGCATATCAGAATCGTCTTCGTCATAGCTATAATAGGAAAGTTATAAATCGACACTTTGACATCGGTGACCTAGTCTTAATGGAGAACCCCAAGAATCAAGTTGAACGAGAAAAACCAGGTAAGTTTGATCCTAACTGGTTAGGGCCCTATATTGTCACCGAAGCTTTTGGATCAGGAGCATATCAACTCTCTACCCCTGAAGGAGAACCACTTTTGTCACCAATCAACAGTCTTTATCTAAAGAGGTTCTATGCGTAGCTTCTGAGAGTCTTTGCCTTAATCAAAAAAATACAAAAAATAAAAAAATGGAAAAAATAAAAAAATGGTTACCTTGATGAAAACCTGGCAAACATGCGTCTTTGTAACACCAAAAAAAATGGAAAATCAATAAAATAGTAAAGAGAAATAATCTGTCCAATAGTGAAAACCACTTCGGTGGCGCTATGGATAAGTACCATGGTGAAAAACCTGGCAAACAAGCACCATGTGTAGTCAACTTCGCTCCTTCGTCTACCATCATTCCAATCAGACTTTTCACTTTCACTCATAATAAATGGTTGTATTATCCATTGCTTGGAATGATTAAGATTAAGTCCGCTCCGTCACATTCCCCACTCCATCCTGTATGTCTTATTCCCGACTGGGGGAAAATCCTTGACCTATGTCATGTGGACCTTGTACATAGCAACCCAACATCAGAAAATGTCCTGAAAAAGGCTCAAAAACATCGGAAAATGTCCTAAAATTTTCAAAAACATTAGAAAAACCCAAAAAGGCAAAAAAATAAATCAAAACATTTCAAAAATCCAAAAAATAGAGTTGGAGTCAGTTGTGTCAAGTCAGTCGTAGACATAGTCGAACTACATTGCCTCTGCGACTGGAGGTAGGCAAGGCTATCAATCGATGAGCCCTTGAGACTGCACTAGGTCAGTCCAATAGGTTTTATCACATTCACTATCACACACGTTGCATATCATCAACATAAGTACACATTTTCAGTTAGATATGTCAGTTAAAGTTGTGTCAAACTACAAGGTCTCTGCGTGTATAATGTAGGCAAGGCTAATCAATTGATGAGCCCCCGAGGCCGCATTAGGTCAGTCCTTTAGGGTACATCATCTCAAAGTCATACATTGTTAACACACACACACACACTTATTATAGTCAAGGCATCAAAACAAGTCATGCATCAACAAGGCAAGCATCTCAAAATTGTCATCAAGTCAAAATCAGACACATTGTCAAAGTGATTAACTTATGTCTTAAGCAAGATATGTCTTTCTTGTCAACGAACATCATCAAATTGTCATAGCCTCATGTAGCTTGTCACATCAACATCATTAAGCTCAAACGTCTTATACGACACGTGTCTTTGTGAAACTAAGCTTTTTTCATGCCTTACACAGATAGTCACCAAGTCGAAACCAGACTCAACATCTTATGTGGTATGTGTCATCCCTCGCATCAAGCTATGTCAAACATCAAACAATCCCACAAGATCAAGTTTTGACATATACTTTTATTGGATTTATGACTTTATATATTGTTTTGTCTTGTATTTCTATCGATTTGTGCATGAGTCTGGTTACTAGCTTTCTCAAGGATGTCCCTTGAAGGATTTAGAGAAGCAAGGATGTCTCAAGACTCTTTTTCTTTGACTGTTGTCTGTCAACTGTCTTTTTAACTTTGGATTTTGAGTCATGTTACTAGTTTCCTCAAGGATGTTCTATCAAGGATTTAGAGGAGCAATGACGTCTCATGACCCGTCTTTTATTTTGTTGTCTGTGGTTTGTCTAGACAAAACGACTGGGGCAATTTTGTCCTTAGTATGAGTTAAGACACTCCTTGTCTGCGACTGTCTATTTTCCACAGATGGATGACTTTGTACACTATGGTCTATCTCATATCATGGTGTGTACTATCCATTTGTGTCAGTCCCGCCCAATGATGATAAAATGCAAAGCTTAGTATAAATTTGGAAAAATATTGAAGATTCTACATTCTTCTAACAAACATTTCTAATACTAACATTTTGAATTATCCACGCTAACATTTCTTCTTTTTTGCATCTTCACCACCATTATCTATCCGTTTTGAGAGCACACTCATGTTCTTCAAACCCACCTGTCCTCTCGAGGGGGCATACCACCACCTCCTCATCATTCTCCCTTTCACAGGGGCATCTTTTTTTCAATTTCTTTGACACAACGTGATAAACAACATTGTATCAAAGAGGGGCAAACTGTAGACACCGAAAATTGGTCTGGGCCTGCGAGTACCACTTTCGACGTAATTTTCTAATGTCCATGGTCATAATTAAATAATGTTAATTATTTAATTACTTTCTAAACACATCTTCCCTCTATTAATTAAATAAACTTATAATTATTTGATTAATTCATTATGACCCTTATTCAACTTTGATTAATTAAATTTATTTAATTACATCGCTAATTAATTAATTCTCTTTCTTAATTAAATAATTTATTATTTAATTAACCCCTTTGTCATATTTCAACTATAATTAAATATTCCTTATTTAATTATTCAATTAATCTTTTCAACAGTCAATTAAATAAATAATTTATTATTTATTTAATTAAATCATTTCAATTTTCGAATGTTGAATTAAATTAACATTTAATTCATAATTGATTGTTTCTATCACATTCTTCTATTGTCCAGTTCTAATTATTCACTCACCATCTGACTCGAGATCTATTTAAATCCACCAGTTTTCTCTGGATTTGATATCTGATTGTCTTTGTGAAAGGACTCTCTGTCACAACCAGTCAGTTAACTAGTTCTAACTCATATGCATGAACATATTTATTAATTAAATATTTTTATTTAATTAATTAATTCATGTGTGCATTCGAACAGACAGTTGTCGAATTTTAACTTTATCTTTGACATTCAAAGTCTAATTATTCTATTTTCAAAGACTTTCAACTGAAGATTAAATCATTTATTTAATCTTGAACTCTTGTTCTTAAATATTTTCGAACAATCTTAACACCAGATTAAATTATTATTCTAATTTAATCTTTATCCTGCAAAATTTCCTAAATCACGTTCTAATTGACACAAAACTCACATCGCATGGCATTCATCAATCTCGATCGTTGATCTCTCTTTCGAATTTGAGTCGATCGTTCAAAAACCCAATTTCTATAAATTGACCTATGATTGTCATTATTCCTCCTCCTGAAATCAATACTTTTGAGAAGAATTTATAATCTTCAATATTTTGCATACACAATACATCTAGGCTATGCTTGCATACATACAAAAAATCTGAGGGCAAGAATACCGATACGACAAAATGGAGAAGGACAATCAAGATAATTCAAAGAGGTGGACTGATATTCGGTGAGATTGTTTCATATTATCATTTTTATTGTTTAGTTCATTTAATTCGTTCTTTGTTGTTTGATTTAGATTTATGCTTGTTAGATTAGATTTAATCGTCTTTTTGTGCAACAATCTATTTTATCTACGTCACAGTACTTATTAGTGATATTTTATATTGCCATCAATATACTTTATTGATAATGATTTGTACTCACATCTAGTGTCCCACTATTTATTATGGGATACATATGTTGTGACTTTATTGTAGGATTTTAGCTTCACTATTTTTAGTATATCAATTATATGTGATTTGATTATGTAAGCTAGTTCAATATTATGATTGCGATAATTAATTATTTAATTACTTAGGTCCCTTTTCACAATAACTACTTAAGCTTAATTAGGCTATGCATTTTTTGTCTCTCAAGTGATATGATTGAGATGCATGCCATGATCTATTTTTATCCTCACCTAGGATTTCATCTAGGGTCACTTTTTCCTTTTATAAAGATTCATTATTGTATTTCATGAAGAGGGTTGCACATTCATAATGATTTGAATGCTTTTTTGGATCAATACCTCTCTTTGGTCTCCATTGATTTTTTTTGTGATAGGTGTTTGATTGTAGGTGATCTTTGGGAGTTGTAGGGTCGAGGAATCAACTCCAACATGGTATTAGAGTTCCAAATCCACAAATTTCTATCCTCTTTTTAGGATTTTTGGCCTTGAACGATCAAATGGTGCATCTTGGATCAAAACAAACCTCATTGTTGCATCTAAGAGGCCCAAAACCTTAATATCATTTATCCAAATATTGAAATCAAAACAGGGAATGTTTTTTGTAATTTTTTTGTGGGCACAAGATTTAAGGCATATAGTCATACAAATTTGTACAATTGTATGGGTTTGTATATTGTACAACGTCATATGGTTCCAAGCCCACATTAAATTCATCGTAACAACCATTGTTTGTGTGAATTCTAGTTTTTTCTAGCAAAAAAAATTGTTGCAATGACAGGTTTTAGCTGGTTTTTAAAATTTTCTACCTTCATGCATTTTCCTTACATTTTTCATAGGTTTGTGATGATTTTCAAAAAATAAAGTGTCATGTCCCCAAAATAGCAAAACTATAAAGACCAAGTGTTAAAATACAAATAAATTAATAAATAAAATAAATAGCAATATTAATATTAAAATATAAAATAAATGTGTATCATATCAATATAAAAATATATAAATATGAAATAACAAGTATAATAATAATATATAGGCAAATTATTGTTATTACATTCTATTATTAAATAACTTAATATCAAAAATAATAATAATAAATAAATATTATAATCATTACAGATCAAAGATTGTAATACATTAGAATAAAATAATAATAAGATATTAGCAAATTGTTTTATTATTATACTTTAATGTTAAAATATGTTCAATAAAACATCAAAATAAAATAATAAAATAAATAGAAATCTGAAATATCATAATTATAGTAATAATATATTATTTTAAAAATAGATATTATTGTGATAATAAAGGCAGCAATTAAATCTAACAAAGGGATGTATTTTATGAAAAGTCACCTCTTTCACCAAACAATACATTCCCCCCATGAGTCACCTACCTTGAATGGTATAAATAGAAGGAAGGAAAATAAGGAAGGGGGAGGAAACATGGAGAAATACAATCTGCAAATTAGAACAGCAACAACAATGATTGTTATGCATTGGAATATAGTCATTTAATATATATATATATATTATTTAATAGGCATGCAAGTATATATGCATAGATATAGATAAAGTTTATAATGAATAATATGCAATGAATAAAGAACATATATAAATAAGGAAAGAATAATTATATAAACATATATATATGAATACTAATGATGATACTTATAAGTAATGATGACTCTTTAATATAAACATAAGTAGATTATGTATATTTATGAATTGTCCTCATCATATGATCAATTTAGTATAAGGTTGAAGGAGGCGAGTAAGGAAACATGGAGAGATATAGCAACTCAGGTGATGTACTCACTTAGTAATAATATTTAGCATATTTTGAATATAAGAAACATATATTTCTAATTTGATTATTGGTGTAATGCTTTCTTTATATTATCATGATGATAATGATGTTGATATTAACTTAAAGAATCAGTAATAAATGAAAATGTCTTTGATTGCTAAAAGATTGTCTTCTGAGTGTTTGCAAGCCTACTAGGGAGGAAGGGCCTGAGAATGGTGGTGCCCAAAAACCCCACTTAACAATCCGTTGTGGCCATGGAGGGGTGGTAGGCCTGGAACCACTTATAAGCTCCACTGGCTTCCCCTAGTAGGTTGAGTGTCTTTCGAGGTGATGGCACACGTAGAGAAAGCAAGTACAAGTGTTTCCTCTAAGCATGCCACTCTGAGACATTCATGCCGCTCAGGGCCAAGGGGTGGGTTGTCTTGATAGGACGCTTGTGCTCTTGGGCTTAGATGGATAGCTTTGGGTGACTCTACCCATGCCACTCCTCATATGTCTTTATTATTGATTTGTGATTATATTTATATTTGGATATCTAGATATTAATGCTAATAAATATATGTATATGTGGAAATATTAAATGCAGACTTCAATCAGAGATTACTTAGTCAAAGAGAACATTCATTTGAAAAAGAAGAAACCCTAAACCTGATCAACAAGCGAGTTCTAGGGAAAAATTGGGTAAGGGACATTACATAAAGGCATTATTTTTAATGATACCTAGTGATCTTTTGAGCTTTCTGAGCCTTTTTTAATTTTTGGATACTTTATTTTTATCATTGGCACCTCCAATTGCATTGGTGACTAGCAATGGGATTCTACTCGTGACACTCATTTTTTCATTTCTAGCAGCTTTTATGTTGCCTTGTGCTAATGCTTACTTGGTTTCAACTTGGAGTATGCTATGTATCTAGTTTTTCATTCCTATGTATTAGGTGGATGTAGTGGTTGGTTCCCATGCATTTCAATGAGATGGAACACATACCATGTAAACACTCTTGCATTTTTGTTTTGTGGAGGCAACCTTCCATCCTCAGTTGATCAATTTCTTTAGACTATTGATACTTGCATTTTGACTTGCAGTATTCTTTGTATTGGTTGAGTAGTGTCGTTGGGGTCACTTGTGCAGATTGATGTGCCATTTGTATCTTTGACTATTAGAATGTTACCTTTTCTTTCCATATAATCATTGTTCAAGAGTAATTTCGTAGGTGTCACTCGTACATATTTTTGTCTTCTTGGCCATGATCTTCATCTTGATTTTAGAAGGTTCTTTAGTTTTCGCATTATAACAATCATCTTTCGATAATTTTTTGTAAATTCTTCATGCTTCAATGGTGTTTTTCATGTTCATCTTCATGTTCCTATTCTTTTTGGGATATTGCTTTTTAGGCTTCTTAGTCCTTCATATACCTTTATCTCATTCGAAGAGGAGTTTTTCCCACAAGGTTTTCTCATTTTCTTCAGCTATGAGAGATCTTTTTTATTTGTACATGGGTACCTCATTAGACCTAGTTGCCAAGACCTATCTTTTTCTTTTTATGCATTCATCATTAAAGGTTTTATCTTCTCCCTAAGTTGTACTTAAGTGGGGTGCTAGAGTAAAAGGGTTCCTAATGATTATTATTCGATAGGATATTATACGTGGGGTTCCCCCACCAACATCTCTTCCCGTCTGACGCCGATGGGGAGAACTTTATGGTTTGTTGGGAATCGACAGTCAAGAATCGTTTAAATTCATAGCGTGTTTTGTACTTGCTAGCTCTGCTCCAAATCGACAGTCAAGAATCCCTCTTTTGCAGGCTTTGGCCTCTTTGAATTTGCGAAATCACCTTGAGTGTGGTCACCACGCCCATTTCGTCAATGTTCGAGTCGTCGGGAAACCCTACCATTTTCTGAGTTGCATGTAGAATGAATCCCACAAGCAAAAAAAGGGGCCACACCTCAACCCCCAAGCGCTCGTACGTTAAAAACGAAAATCACAAATGAAAGCATCCACCTCAGTAATTTCAAAAATGTTGTAGACGAATCCTCCTCAGACTTGAGATTTTTTCTCACCATGGCGTGACTAAGATCGTTAAATGTGCCAACCATGGCATCATACATAGCGACTGGGAGGGCCAAGAGGGTTTCAAACAGACCGAGTTGTAAAGGCTGAGTCCAGAAATCCACCAACGCACCCTGAATTTCATGCAGTGGCATGGAGCACAAGATTGCCCACTGAATTGGCTTCCAATATTCTTCAAGAAGCTTTGAAATGCCATAAATGGCCGCTAGCAAGAAAATGCTGCATGTTGAAGGTTGTTTTGGTGAATGTTGATTTGGATGATTCTTCTCCAGATGAGAGGAGTTGGGCGTAGCTCTTTGAGAAGGGGTCAAGATTTCAATTTTATTGTAGGTTTATGTACGTCAAGATTAGCAACATTCACATCATCAAACGAATTCCAACAACCAACAAGAAACTATACCCTAGCTCTCCCCTATCCTCTATACATTCTAAGGAATTTTGCAGAGTTTGGGTGTATCCAACTATTTTTAGTTTCCTCACCATGTGCTCTAGCAATAAATGCCACGCCTAGAGTCTTTCCAAAAAAATATGTTGATTCACCAACTGTTCGAGATCAAAATATTTATTGTTCAAATTAAAAAAGAAAAAACAGAATTAACATTTATCAGTGAACTGGTCTGTTAAAAAATAGTAAATGTCCAAATGAACTATGTTTTTTATGGATTTGTCTTAAAATTTTCGAAGAACTGAAAACATATTGGATTCAAACTAATAAACATATATGAATTCAATAGTATTAGTTATGTTAAAGAAAGGGTGCTCACAAGTTTAATACAATTTTCTCGTTGAATTTGAATGAGTAGAAGCAACAGGAAATGGGCAGTAATCCGCAACATCCTAAAACAATAAACAAAATCCCTCCGTAAATTGTGTGAAGGAACTTGTATTATGACAAAGGGAAGATCATTGTTTAATGACAAAATCCTCGCTTGCTGCTCTAATTTAGAGGTGGTTTTAGCTAATTTAGAGGCCCTATTATACAAACAAAGTCAAAAGGATAAGACCCACTATCTTTCTTAAAACAAACGAATCCAAATTAATTTTGTTTTTAACTGAGCCTTTTTCACTTTTGACCAGTAGCTTTATTATAAGCTGGGAGATGATGAGGTGTGATTACAACGCCACTTTACTTTATTAAGGTTGGGAAACAGGGAAATTTCGTATGTATTTTGAAGCATCAATTTGTTAGTACGTGTTGCTTCATCAGAGAGCTGACCGTCTCAAGAGTTTGATTGTTTCCCACGTTCCTCCACCGGGATCTCCTCTAGTCTAACATTGATGTTGGTGGGGAGAACTTTACGACAAAACAAAATTGGTCTGTGCCTATCGACTATTCCGTTGCTCATTGAATATTGTGCAACTGCTAGTTTAATTAGTTAGGCCCCTTTTCACACTAGCTACTTAAGCTTACTTAGGTCATGTGTTTTTTTTGTCTTAAGTCATAGGATTGAGACACATGTCATGATCTATTTTTATCATCACCTATGGTTTCATCTAAGGTTGTTCTTTTATTTTTCCTTTTATAAGGATTTATTATGTATCATTCATTAAGAAGGATGTGCATTCATAATGATTCATTCTTTTTTGTATCTTTTTTGTATCAATAGCTCTCTTTGACCTCCATAGCAAGTTCTATTACTTTTTCTCTCTTTCGATGACAAGTGTTTGATTGCAAACAATCTTTGAGAGCTATAGGATTGAGGAATCGACTCTAACATTAATTTGACACATGGAAGTGATTTGCATATTGTAGGATTGATTTGTCAGAATGTACTTCAAAAATATGCTCTCCTTTTGTTTTCTTAATATTTGAAGTGTTAAGGTGGTGACTAGGGACATTGTTGGGGAGTGCAAACTCAATAGGTAATTGTGTTCTCTTAGGTCAACCCTCTTGGTGGGCTGCATTAATGACTATGAGGGATATCGAAGACAAAATTCATCAACATGTAGATTACTATCTTAGATGATATGGATTGTCCCTTAAGAAATTGAAATATACTCTAATGGTTCTCTTTGTAATGACCTCTTATTTCTAGATACATTGAATGCCTTTAAAAATCAAATATAACACACAACGATAGACATTCTATAATAACAATAAGATATAGATTGTCATATTGTGATTATGTAAATAAAAATTAAAATAACATAACCCTTAAACAAATAAAATAAAACAAGCATAATTCTAAAATAAAATAACCCTTAAATAAATAAATATAAAATATTAATTTCTGAATTAAAAAAGACTTTTAAATAAATGAAACCAATTAAATAATTCCTAAGTTAAAAAAAACAATATAAATAAAATAATAATTTTTTAAATAATTCTTAATAAGGGTATTTAAGATTTCAAATTTTTCTTTTCTCATAAAACCTTGCTTCCATAAATATAAATGTGAAGCTGCATAGGAACGTTTATATTAAAGTTCACCCCTTACAATCCAGGGTTTAGGGTTAGGGTTGCGAGTTCAAAGCTTATTCCATAAAATTTTGAGGTGGGCAGGGCTCGAAATTTACCTTCATTTCGATTTGGATCTGAGGATCCAATTCGCAGGCAAGAATGGTGTCGTTGAAGTTACAGAAGCGCTTGGCGGCGAGCGTTCTCAAGTGCGGGAAGGGCAAAGTTTGGCTCGATCCCAATGAAATCAACGAGATTTCCATGGCCAACTCAAGTATGTCTATGTTTCATTTATTTTCAATTTGTATATCACATATTTCTGATAACTAGAACAAAATAAGAAAAGGCTCCAGGTAGCATATATTCGATACGCAGGAAAGACAAAAAGGCCAGAAGTAACATATTTCCGATACCCAGATGAAAATATTCGTTCCTTAGGTTTTTGTATAAATTTTCTAAAAAGGCTTTAAGTTGGATTTGGATTTGGATTTTCCGATTTAGTTTTGTGTGTTTGGAAGCCGATTGGGGTTCTATTGCGAAGTGAACACAATTAACAGGGGGAAAGCTTTGGAGTTTAGGGATTTGTTTGGTCTTAGGTGTTTTTAGGCCTTAGATCTGTTTGCGCCTTTTGAGATTGGATTTTGTCCAACTTTTCTATTCCCCTGTATTTATGGTTACTGATGAGGATTTTTAAGAGTTATATATATACATTTTTATCCCATCTGTAGTTTCTGTAGCTATGGGTGCTATTTATTTTCTCCAGATATAGATTTTTAAGGTGTTGGTAGTAATAGGGAATGTCATTTTTTGCCACTGGTTCTTTGCATAACTGCATCTACTTATGCTGACATTTTTAAACTATTACCAATTTAAAAAATAATTTCTTTGAAATTTACTTAAATCCATAACTTTAATTAACCTAGTATAATTTAATGTATTGACCTCATTCTTTTTGGTCTTTAATATTATTTATGGTTATATCTGATCTCTTCTCAAACTTTCTTTTTATTATTTTATTTTCAGGTCTCTACTATTTTTGTTGTTCCATTTGGATTCTTCTGACCTTTCCTCTCTTTTTTTCGTTTGCCTCTCATTCTGATGATTGATCACCAAGTGTGATTCCAAACAAAAAAAATAAAACTCCTGAAGCTTTCAAGCTCAACTATAATAAACTGTGGAAATATCACATCTTTAATTAATGGTTGATCTTTCTAAGCCCCTTCCACACTCCATTTGTATTTTTAATTGGCTTACATCCTTAGAGTCAGTATATAAGTTATGAAGGGCTGCCATTTCACTGCTTCTCCTGTAATCACATGAGGCACTTTAGGAGGGAATGTGGATGCCCTAAAGCCTTCCCTCCCAAAGTGGTTAAATATAAAAAATGGATTCCGAAAATTGGAAAGCTGTCTAGATTTCGTTCGGAGAAACCATGGCTACTTTATGCTGGACAAATTTAAGGATGTCGGGTTTGCTTCCACGATCGTGCAATAGAGGCCAGTGTAAACAGGGTTGCGTCGGATCAACGAAAGTGCTGGCGAGAGTCTTACCTCAAGTGGGGAAGAAGAGGTGGATATGGATTCTCTGAACTTTGATGATTTTGAGGTACGTTATTATTGCTCAAACAATGAGCCTCCATGGATGATAAAACAAGGAAAGAGATTTAGTTTGGTTTTCAGGCTTCAACGGAAAAGTTTATATGGGAAAAGGATTCCATGTTTGTGACTGAGAACGATGGATTGGAAGAGGGGAAAATTTTACCGGGAAATAAAAGATTTGAATTTGGACTATACTGTGGACGTGAAAGGTATTGGCTACCCTTTGTCCCATCACAGGATACAATTTCCACTTAAATTAACAAGTGACGGGGTAGAAAGACATGAGCTGCACTTATTCTTTTAGAAGTGCAGGAGTCCATATACTTGGGCTTATGATAAACTATGGAGGTAGGTAGGCCTTGGCCCAATTCAGTTTCTTTCTCTCTAGTGATTAATTTTTGAAGTGTCTGTTAAAGGCATCTGTAGTAATATCTCTTTTCTTGGTTTACCCTGGATTGCAGTAATATGTCGTTTTTTTGGCTTCTCCTGGATTATGTGTGGGGACATTCAAATTGTAATGATGATTCTTCCTCCCTATTTTATTTATGGGCGAGGGTTCCAATAGATTTCCTTAAATTTTAACAAAGTTATTAAATAAATATAATTTAAAAACTAAAACCTAAAATGAAAACATGTAAAACTAAAATTTATTATTATTAGAAATATTACAAGCTTGCAATTAAAAATTAAAACATAAAACAAGAACATGTAATTTTTATCTAAAAAAGTAGGGAGATCTGACCTGCTGCTGCCTGAAACACGTCCCGAGCTGATCGCATACCCTGCACTGCCTGCATATTTGCAGAAGAGCTGATACCTGCAGAAGATAGCACCCTGCAATCGACAGTTTTCAAGCTTGTCGGATCAAATGTTAACAGCACCACCTCTGTGCACTGCACTACTGTGAATGGTGCAGCCATACAGTAACAACCCAATGCAGCACGGGAATATGGACTCAGGAAACCTAAAAGAACCACAAAACACATAGCACACTGCACAACAATGGCAGCTGATAGCAGAAAGATATTTTACACTGCTTTTTGCAGTCTGTTTGTGTATGCTTTGAAAGAAATGAAAAACCCTAATGTAAAATCGTATGAGGTTGTGCAGATGGATTTACTGTTGAACAGAGATGGATTTTAGGGCTTTTTAGTGTTCATCGGATTTCAAATTTTTGGTATAGATTCTGATTAACTCTGTGACTTTATCTTGTAAGTATATTTGTTGAATCTAGTGCATATCAAAAGTGAGCATGACAAATTGCCCTTACATGCTTACCTTATTTTTATGGAAGCCTTAAAATCTGAGGTAATGTAGAAAACCAAAAACAACAAAAAAAACAGTATTTATAAGTGAATGGAGGTGGTTTATCTGATTGAAATCACATTTTGGTCAGCACTTTTTTTTACAGTAGGGTTTGATGCTGGGCAACGATTAACTGTTGGCTATTAACATTCTGTTTTTATGCATGTGACTGGTAATTACTAATAACTATTATTGCAATATGGTTTAGCTTCTCAATAGCGTATAAGGTTATTTTGTTTAGTACTTTGTCTGATCATCTGATTGGGTGCTCCTTGTTTAGTACGAGTTGTTCTTGTCTGGAAGCTGCCTAGATTTTCTATATGTAATTTGATGTCCAAAGCTGCCTGTTCTTGAGTTTTGGTTTCTATTGTGATGGGAGTATAATAGTATATCTATGGTTATAAATTTGTAAGCACTGTGCTAATCAATTGGTATTATCCTATTATTAATTATACTAATTATGGAATAAGTTTACAGTCCTTAACATTGTTTGCATTTTTTAGGTTTGTATTTATATAAGAACTTTTCTGGTAGTTAAATTTGGCTTCACGAGTTAGTTGATTTGTTATCATTGCAGGGCAGAACATCCGTAAACTTGTCAAGGATGGCTTTGTTATCAGAAAGCCTATGAAAATTCACTCTCGTGCTCGAGCTCGTCGAGCATTGGAAGCAAAGAGGAAGGGACGACACTCTGGTTATGGTATGTTTAACTTCTTGAGGTTGACACTACTTGTTAAAGCTGGTTTATATGGGATAACTTCTATATTATCATTTTAATTCTAGGCAAGTTTTTTAGATATAATATTTTTTTTGTTAAGAGTTGTATGTGAATCAATTACTTGACATGCTCATTATGAGTGTAGGTAAACGGAAGGGTACAAGGGAGGCAAGATTGCCCACAAAGATTTTGTGGATGAGGCGGATGCGAGTTTTGCGTCGATTACTACGCAAGTACAGGGAGTCAAAGAAAATTGACAAGCATATGTATCATGATATGTACATGAGAGTCAAGGGTAATGTGTTCAAGAACAAGAGAGTCTTGATGGAGAGTATTCACAAGTCCAAGGCAGAAAAGGCAAGAGAAAAGACTCTTTCTGATCAGTTTGAAGCACGCCGTGCAAAGAACAAAGCAAGCCGTGAAAGGAAGATTGCCAGGAGGGAAGAACGTTTAGCTCAGGTTTGTTCTTTACTTGGAAGAAAAGCCTTGTCCTCTCTTTTCTAGTCAGTTTTGCCTATTATGAGTTGTATTAAAATTAATATCTTCTACCATTGACATCAAACTTATGAGTTTTCAAGTTTTTTCTAGCTGCAGTCTCTTCATCAGTACTTATTATGCATAAGTTTTTGAAAACAGGGTCCTAGCGAGCCAACAGTAGCAGCTCCACGAACAGAAGCTGCAGAGTAATTGCCAATGCCAAATTTAAAGTTTTATTCTTTTTGTAGGCTAAAATGAAAATTATGATTTATCTTACAAACATTATCATGCAACCTCCTTTTATAATGTTGGGCGCAACTGCTAATTTGTTCTAACAATATTGCAGGGTTCCAAAGAAGTCAAAGAAGTGAGGTGCTAATCAATATTTAGAAGCTAAGACATGCTTTTTGTCGGCATATTTATCCAAAGTAATCTGAACAGAGACTTATCGTTAAGTTTTATTTTTATATCATTGAGAGTTGAGTTTTGTAAGATTCTGCGGGTGTTTTGTATACCTTGTCAATTCGGAATGAAACATATGGTATATGTTTCAAATACCATGGAAAATACACTTTCTATTTCTTAGTGGATAGTTGCTTGTTGATTCTTGTGATGACTAGGAAAAAATGAATTCTGGATCGCATTTTACTTGTGCTTTTGGTGATAGTTTATTTTTCAAAATTTCTGTATACAGGTCAAAAATTAGAAATTTTAATGCTTCTCTTGGTTAAACAATGATTGCAAAGTAAGTACCAGAGACTTGGACTGGGTTTTCCAAATCTTGAATGTCATTCCATTTAGCACTGAAATTGAATTGTTCAGTTTGGTGTGCTTGTTAAAGGTTTTTACTACATCGGGTGGTATATTCTTACTAGGTGGAACAGCGATAAACTGACAGATTCATTGACTAGAGGGCTGCTCATCTAGGGTGCTTGGATGTCCAGACATATCATACGAGCTCTTTAACATCTTCCCCTTTAGGTATAGAAAAAGCCTCGGAAGGAAGAACATCTCCTGTGGATTTTGCTTTTCTGTAACATAGATGAGAACTTTGAACCACTTGTGCTTTGAAAACATGATCATCTTGAAACAGAATCTCAAAAACCAACCTGTCATGTTCAAAGGAAAAATTCAGTCAAAACCAGAAATTACACACTATAATATTAAAGGCTCAGTTGAATGGTGATCATTGCTTGGACGTTGCATGTCCTTCACCTGCTGCTCATTCCGGTCCATTCATTGCTGAGCCGTTTCTCCATGCTATTGTGGTGGGGTACAAACTCCACAATGTTGCCTCACCAAAAGAGGCGTTGAAATCCTTTCTTATGTCTGTGGGAGTCAAGTGTGAAGAAAATATCATACGACCATAGCAATACATATATACAAAGTTCTGATCCATTAATCTATTCACGTGGAATGGGGATTGTAATTATTCTATGACCTCCAGGGAGAAATACTGTTTGTAGGAAACTCTGGTAATTTTTTCCCAAGTGGGAATCAAACCTAAAGAAAATATCCTGCAAGCAAGAATAGAAATCAATGTTTAAACATACATGAGTAGATAAAGCTTACTATAGAAAATTTTGAACTTGGACTTGGGATCCCATATTATTTAAGTTGTTAGTGGTTCAATTAAATAGTTTCAAAGATAGTGGTTCAATTAAATAGTTTCAAAGCGAAAGAATGTATTTTTTTGAATTCTGTTTAATTAAATAGTTTCAAAGCGAAAGAATGCATTTTTTTAAATTAAAGGGAATTCAAAAAAATAAGCACATAAGGATCAATTGAAGGTTAATTATACTGAATTAAATTGTTAGTAGTTCAGTTACAAAGTTTTAAAGAGAACAAAAAATAAACAATAAATTAAGCTCGATCAATTCAAGACATTGAATTAAATTTAGTGGTTCAATTACATAATTTTACAGAAACATTTAATTATATAATCTTGAATTGAAATGTGTTTCTTGAAAATTAAAAAAATATGTGCTCATAAATAGGTGCCCTTTTCAAAATAAAATTGCCAACAGAAAGTGAATTCTTCTAACAGTGTTAAGAAGGAAATTGTTCGACAGCATGCCAGGCTTTGTAAGGAAAGTAAGTGTTTTTTTATCATAGAACATTGATGCAGAGCATTGGCAATATTGGCGTTTGAGGTGGTATATAATATTTATATATGCAAGCTACTTTTCTTTCTTACTGCAATATAACCTTTTTCTGTTTGGCTCTAGCTGGGATGCCTATTCTAAGTTAGCTATACTCCAACCTATTTTCATATTGAACATTAATATAATATTTCTTCTAATACACTTGTTTGGTTATAGCTGGGATGCCTATTCTAAATTAGCTATGCTATGCTTTTTTATTCCACTATCTTATTTTCATATTGGACATTAATATAATATTTCTTGTAATACACTTGTTTGGATCTAGCTTGGATGCCTATTCTAAGTTAGCTATACTGTGCTTTTCTATGACCTATTTTCATATTGGATATTAATATAATATTTCTTTTAATACACTTGCCAACAATAATTATTGGTAGGTCTACTATCATGTATGGATTGGTGATTAATGGGCCTCTTACAATTTGACTTATATTTTTCATTAAGCAAACCTAAAGAGTCTACAATTCATATATAGAAATCATCGTTCATTCCTATAATTGAACAAGTGATTGCATTATACAATCTATCCAATCATTTAGATGGTTATAACAAAATTCACATTTAATAAAAAACATGAAATATGCTTATATTTTTCTCTCTTCTATAGTTCTTTTTTAATATTTTAAAATATTGTGAGTAAAAACTCACTATACATAAATAATTAAGGCTAATTAAATAATGAAAGCAATTGAACAAGAGTTGGGATTGCAAAAAATAAATTTAAATGTAGCATTTAGTTGAATTTTGAAGATTGCAAAATGATGTTGAAAATGTTGAGTATTAGTTTGTAACATTGGATTTTCAGAGTTGCTCAAATGAATGTCTCAATTTGTAAACTAATTGTGTTTTGTTCTAGTTTTGGCTTAGATATGTGCTTGCAAAATTAAATTGGCATGCGAACTTAAACTTGTACCTATAGGAATAAACCAACATAAATTGACTTATAATTCTCACCTTGATCTTTTTATTTCAAAGATTCGTAAGGAACAAGTTTTCATAAGCACCTTTTGATGATTTGTCGAATTGTGAGGGGGAATCAATTCAACAACTTTGGAAAAACGATTTGAGAGCAAGATGCATGCAATAGACCTAGGATGATATGTGTTGATGTAATGCTTTGATAATACTTTTAGATTCATTTTATTCCTCTTGTAAATTAAATTATATGTTTCCTCAATAGACCCACACATGATTTTAAAATGAATGAATGAATGTCTTTAAATACAACATCGCACACAAATCAACACAAATGTGCATTAGGTTGGCTTACAATGATGTGTGAAAAGGTTGTGAAGGCATAAATATGAAATTTAAATTTTAAAAATTTAAGGTTTAGATCCATGACTATATATAGACGAGCCAATCAAGTCTACACTTGTGAATTTAATCTAGGGCAATGAATGGAAGATCTAAGAATTATGACTAATCTCTAAGGATGAGTGATAATAAATTGAGATATGATAATTTCATAAGTCGAATTTATGCGAAAATATGCCACTTATAAACTAGATATCACATTTGGGAAACTCTAATCAAAGCATGCCCAAAACACAAGGGAAAAGTCATGAGTATGCAATTTTCACAATTACAAATTCAAGAGTAACATATGTCCTATTGAAGAAATCAATTTATTATTAGTCTGTATTTTCAAATTTGAAGTTAAAATTTTTGTGTAGAACTTCAACTTCAATGTTTTTCAACCTTCGATAATTAATATTTTTTCAATGGATGCATTGTGGTTCTTTAGTTAGTTCTATGGCTAATTTTAAGTGTTTTAAGGACAGTCATTATAGCGTGATACTTGGCTCTTTATGCCAATAATGTAAGGATCATTTTGAGTGATGACAACTCAATTTTATCTAGTCTTTTTTCTATGCCCTTTCTTTCTAAAAGGGGTGTAATCAAAGGTTGCACGCAAAGGTATTATTAAGCTTGATTTTATGATAGTTGACAAAGATGGGGTTTTTGCTTAACTTGCTTATTATTTGAGGCTTCTTTTTTAGATGTTTTATATTTCACATTTTAGTCTAAGCCATTTTAGGTTTTCTATCTCACTTATTTAGTCTTATGTACTGATTTTAGAACTATAGGTGTAGACATTTATAAATCCTACAACTCAATTATAAAAAAACTCTATGTACAAGATTTAAAAGAAAAAATCTTATTACAAATTATATTATATTTGTAAGATAAGTATTAAGATAAATAATAGAATATAATTTTTGTTAAATCTCAATTTATAATTGTTGATGTGAAGATTATGTTTGTTGCTAACTTTTATTTCAATTATACATATATTTTTATTTTTTAGATTATGGGTTATTTAGGCTGGCCTTGAACTAGTGGAGGCCAGAAGGGGGACCTCCCCCCCTTTAATTCAACATAGATATTAAGAGGCACCATTAGAATCCAATGACTGTTTAACTTGGGTGGATGGCTAACCACACATTTAGAGGTGACAACTGCACCTAGGTGACCAACCCCACATCGAGAGATGGTAATCACACTCTAGTGGTTAATGACACATTAAGAGGTGCTAACCACATATGGTGGCCCATCACGCACTAAGATGTGATGACCACGAATAGGTTTCCAACCACACACTTAGAGGTGACAATCACACCACTTTAGCTAGTTTAGATATCGACATTAAATACCGACTTAGATGTACAAATTAGAAGCCATGATGGAAGTTCCAACCATTTCTCGAAAATCCACCCTTAAATGTCTCTTTAGGGATTTAAACTTGGGTTTCCACAATGAGAACCTAATGATTTCACCACTAGATCATAATCCTATTGACTTTTCTTTGGTTTGTCTTATTTTAATTTATCATTTTTTCAAAATTTTAAATCAATACAAAACAACTCCAAATAATTAATAGTTAAATACAAACCTTTTATGAGATAATAAAAGGTTGTTGAGATATTATGAAAACCATTTTTTCATGACATGTGTGCTATTATAAAAATAGATTGATGGTTTTTATTATTTAAAATTGAGGAATAAGTCAAAGATCCATAAATTTTATGTATTTTTTTTGTGGAGCCATTTTATCACATCCAAAATTTAAAATAAATTTAATAATATAGCGGTGTAATGAAAATAATATAACTATATAAATAAATTAAGGTTAATTGAAGAAATACAAAAAAAAAGCATACAATTAATCTAGATTAACTTGTTAGGTTGATAATTGTAAAAAATATTCGAAAATTAAATGAAGATTAGAATATTTATCTCTAAAACTGATAATGTGAAAATGATGCTGATGTCATGTAAAGTTGATTCACCATTATGCAAAAAATTATTTCCTCGATATGTTGACTACCTTAGAATCTAAATGACGATATAAATAAATTTAGGTTAATTGAACAAATACAACAAGCAAGCATACAATTAATCTAGATTAACTTGCTAGGTTAATAATTGCAAAAAAATTCAAAAATTAAATGAAGATTGGAATATTTATCTCTAAAGCTGATAATGTGAAATTGATGTTGATGTCATGTAAAGTTGATTCACCACTATCCAAAAATTTATTCCCTTGATATGTATATGGTGTGGATTTAATTCTTTGTCCCATAAGAAATTGAAGCGTACTCTAATGCTTCTCTTTGTGATTGTCTCTTATATCTAAATGATCTTAGAGAATAAGTATTAATGACACATTGAATGTCTTTAAATACCAAAATATAGCAACATGCCACACAAATGTGTTCTAAGTCAACTCATAATAAATAGTAGAATGTAACAACTACCATTTTAACATGATGAAGGAGCATCCTCGAGCGTAAGAACAATCTTGCATCACCCAAAATTATTTTCTTTTACCTCTTTTTTTGTTTTATTTCCATATTTTTATTATCATTCCAATAATCTATTTGTCATCACAAATTGTACTACATATCACCACACTTGCACATTCTCACCTCATGGTTGGTAACACAAGTTCTACGCTGATCCATTAATGCCAGTAAAACTTATAGAAGATTCTATTTACCACAAAGATATAATTTAGGTTTTATTCTATTATCAAGCTTAATAGCCTTACACTTACTTTCATTGTTCATGGATTGCAACAAATTCTAGAGTTTTTGACAATAATGGAGCAAAAATTAAGGTAAATTGGACCTACGAGTGCTTATGGTGTGGATTGCATCAAGATTTATCAAATCACCTTTACCACATTCACTTTGGGAAATTTTCCCACATTTGACTAAATATACATTTTATGTGGCATTGAAATTGTGTCACCTTACAACTAAATTTGATCATTCATAGGGCTTGAGATTGATATATAAAAAATGTTTGTGAAAATTTGAAATTAGTCAAGCTAGGAGAGAGAATGTAGACTCAAGTTTGAGCATTGTATTGCAGTATCATTTGAATTTTGTAATTTGTGTATTTATAATAAAAAATTGAGGCCTAGCATTTTAGAAGTACATTGTTACATATTGCAACTCATTCATGACTAAGAGCCAACAAATTTTATGATGTAGGAGCATCCAATGGTGTAAGGGCAATCTTGCATCACCCAAAAATATTGTATTTTCATTTTGTTTGTAGTTTCCTTAGTTGTTTTGGGGCCCATGGTGACTCATGCAGTCTTTGGGATAGTTAGAAGTTTGAAACAACCAAAAATAGTCACCTTTTATTTTTAGTAAGTCGGCCTATTCGAGTTCCTATGAACACAAAAATTGACCTGAAGGAGTGAAAATGAAAAATAAGATTTTGGTGAAAGAATCATCTCAAAATCATGTACTGTTTGGAAGATATTAAATTTTCATCTTGAGTAATTTTTTTAATGAAGTTTAAAACTAAAAATTGAGGCCCTTCGAAGCCCCAGAACAAGGTGTAGAATCTCTAATCTTATAGATATGAAAAAATATGATTGTAGATCTCTTCACAAGATTTCCAATGATATATTACAATTGAAAATCAGATGGTCGAATAGAAAGTTATGATCCCAAGAAGTTGTAAATATATAAACATAAAATAAATAAAAGAACTTCTAGAGCAAGAAATTGACAGTGGAATTTCTAGCACCAAAATGGGTTACACCTTCCAGAATATTCTAAGATAGTTACACTTCTTGGATAAAGAGGGTGAATAGGGGTTATAGAAGGGAGCTCCGATAGTAATCATGGTTTTTGGTTTGCAGATTTCTGTAATGAGAAGGCCCATGTGGCTGTAGTATGTTATTTTCTAAGTATTATAATTTCACTTAATCAAGATAATAGAAAGCAAGTGTTTCTTTCTGCATTTTTTTGTTTATCTCTCTTGTTTAGTTATGTGTAAGTGGTTTTGTAAGGGGGAGCACCCTCATCAGTTTGTATTAGTATTTTATTGTTTCATATAGAACCCCTTGTGTAATTATGTGTTGTTTCATTTCAGTACATGGTTGGATAATCCTTTATTGTATCCTTAGACCATGATTGAAGAAAGTGGTATCAAAGCATGAGTTTGTAATTCTAAGAGAAAGAGAGAGTGCAAGGTTCAATATCTTGAAGGTTATTCTAGTGAATATACCATTAAATTGAGGAAACCTACAAGAAACTTGACAACACAAAATCAAATGAGGGGTAGTTTCAAGGAGTGATTGTAGATCAATTATTTAATTGAGGTAGTTTGCATTACTTGTATTGCTAGAAGGATGGAATAAATGTTTGAGATGATGAGGACAATGAACATTTCAATGGATGCGTTTGAAGATGATCATAGAAGAAAACCTAACCCTAGAGTTGATGAGAGTGATGAAGAGAAAGAAATTAGCCTTGTTGAGAAAAGTGAAAGTGAAGAAGAAGAAAATGAAGAAAGGATGTTAAAAAATATATCTAGTAGTGGGAAGAAAAATAAGGTGGTTATTCCAATTTTTTTTGGCAATTTGAATCTTGAAGAATTGATAGATTGGATAATTGATTTTAATATTTTGAGTATGAATATACTAATGGTCCAAAAATGGTACAATTTATAGATACTAAGTTGAAGGGTCATTTTTACATTTAGTGGAAAGAAGTTCAGTTGGAAAGGAATAAAAAAGTAAACCTAGAATTGAAAATGGTATAAAATGGTGAAGAGGTTAAAATTTAAATTCACTCCTATAAATTATCATTTAGAATTCTTGAAGGAGTTACACGACTTGATGCAAAGAGATATGGATATAAAAAACTACATTGAAGAATATCGTTAACAATCCAATTAAGACATCATGATGAGGGACCAGAGAAAGTGGAAATATCCATCAATTTTTAGAGGATCAATTTAGGAATAATTGAGTATGTGGAATATCTAAATAGTGGATGAATCATATAAGATGGCCCTAATCACATAAGATAAATTGAATAGAAGGCTTTAGGATAGGTATAACTAAAAAATAGGAAGAGAAGGAATATTTTGAAAGGATGAGTCACAATGTGGAGGTAGGAGGCCATATATAGAAGATTGTAAGGGTGGTAACCCATACTACAAAGAAGGATGAAGAAATATTTACTACTACAAAGATAGAGGTTCCAATAATCTATACCATAATAATAATGAAGATAATAGTTCTTATTACAATGGGAGATATGATAGAGATTCATACTACAATGACATAGTTGATGGGTATTAGAGAGGCAGGGAATATATGGCGGAATAAATTTTACGTGAAATTATTTTAAGTGTGGAGAGGAAGGAAAAAAAGAATTTGAATGTCATCAAAGTCAAGAAATCTCTAACATGAGATTAGAAAGAAGAATGAGGGTTACACATCATGTTAAAGGGATTGATGGATCATACCATGATAAAAATGAACCAAAGAAATGAAATTCACTTGTAACAAGGAGAGATTTATTGATATGTAAGGATGAATAAGAGCCAATGCAACAAAAAAACTTGTTTAGAATAGTATGCAAATCAGGTTCAAGTAAGTGTTACAAAGTTGTTAATAATGATAGTACTAATATCTAACTTATCTAAAGATTTGGTTACTAAACTAAAGCTAAGGAGATTAGAACACCATAAACCATATATGCTTGTTTGGTTTATAAAAAGGATAGGTGGAAGAACAGTGTTTGGTAAAATTCAACGTAGAATCATATTATGATGAAGTTTTATGTAATGTCATGTTGATGGATGTATCTCACCTATGTTTTGGAAGATCATGGAAATATGATAGGAATGTTGTAGATAATGGGAGATATAATAATTATACTATAATCGAGATAGGAAAAAGAAACAAGTTGACTCCATTGAAATAAATAAAAGAGCATTTTATAGTAGTATTAGAGTTTGTTTAGGAGATAAACATTTTGTATTGATTCTAAGGACATGAAACACTACAACTGTAAAAAATTCTACTATAGATGTAAAGGAAGTACCACAAAAGGATATTTTAGGACCACTTTAGAATGCGAGAATAGAGGTCATTACAAAGATCTAATTCCTAGGGTGATTTTTCCAATTGGATGTCATGTTCCTTTTTTTTAATTTTCTAAAAATATCAAATTACTATTTTTAGTAAGCCAATTATCCAAATATAGTAAGTTAGGACTTATGAATAAACCAAAAAGGTTTATATTTCAAATTGATTGGGAAAAACCTAATTTAATGATAAATATTAAATATTGTTGTAAGGTTGTTAATTTCACCAAAGTGGTGTGGGTTTTTGAAAGAGCATATTTGGCCTAAAAAGCAAATTTAATTACTTATGACAATATTTGTCAAAAATATAAATCTTTTGGGAAACAATTGATTTGTGGATGCCAATTGGGAAAAAGGAGTTACAAATCATGGGATGCAAGATTCTTTCCATTTTGGAGTGGAGTTTTAGGTGCCCAACTTTACCTTTGGCATGTGGTTTGTATTAAGGAAAAATTCTAATTTTTCACTCATTCATTCATTGATTTTACTAATGTTGTTTGCTATTATTTTGAGGCTGGGAAAACGAAGAAGGAAGAACTCTAGGGATGATAAAAAAGGGAGTCAGAGACTTGAAGGAAATGGTTTTGATGGTCTCTAGGATCAAATTCATACAGATTCTGACATTGTGCTTCATTGATTCTAGTTTAGAGTATTTCTTTCAATATTTGCAGGTGTATTTTTGAGAATAAGTAAGTAGTGTGTTTCACTTTGTTTTTGATTAAGGAAAAAATAGGTTTTGAAGGGACCTTGAAACCCTTTACAAGCAAATTTTGAATGGATCTGGAACCCTAAACCAGAAGGTTGTCAAAACTTAAGTGTGTTTCACTTTGTTATTGTTGTATATTGCAACATATATATTTGTATCAGTGACATAGTTTGATGTAATATTTTTTCTCAAATTATCAGAGTTTGGTTTGATGAGTTGTGTTGATTTTGGCATCCATTTGGTGCATATTTTGGCTTGCATTTGTGAGGTTTATCTATGTATTTTGTTGCAGATGTAGTTTTTTGTTTGCTACTATTTATGACAATAAATCTGATGTATTTCCATGTTATTTTTATTCATATATCATCACATTTCAGTTTCATGTCTTTTGGTGTTGGAATTGCTAATTTTGGTGAAGTTTATCTCATACCCAATTTCATTGATTTTATGTAATTTACAAATTTGAGTTGGGTTATTGTTATTATTTAAAATATGATATAATCTTCTAGAAAGGGACATTATAGTGGTATCAGAGTTGTGATATTGCCATCCTTTAGGGTAAATTAAGCTATTGGACATGATTGATGTGAATAATGAGTTTCTTCGAATCGATGTTTAAGAGTGGGAGACTGATATAGTTGGAAAATAAGAGGTTTCCAAATGGTATAAAGAGTACATATTTCTAATAGAAGATGAAAAGAAGTCTCTTAAATTTTTTGAGAATTTAGAATTCAAAGGAAGAACTATGCCTCGAGATAAGATGGTCATCAAATTATTTGAGGAGTTCCAGAGTTTTTATGAAGATTTCAGGACTAACAAATCATTTTATGAGTTCTTCATATGGGCTAAAGAGGAGGAAGAACTAGAGAAAGAGGAAAAATTAAATTTAGAAGTCATTAAGGAAGAGATCAAGGAGCAAAGAGTTGAACCAGAAGAATAGATGAAAGTTGAGATTTAGAACATCTTTGATCCAAACGAGGAAGAACACAAATATTACATCTATCAGATTGGAGGTAAAAATATCTTAGTTGAAACTATCAATTCAAATTATGATAATCATATATTTTAGACTAAAATTGTTGAAGATCAAGATGGGAATTTTTTTTGCAAAAAAAGATGGAACAGGGAGATGAACAAATCATCCTTTCAGAATTTTTAGTAGAAGAGCTTGATGATTCTAGAAGTGAAGATAGAATGATTGATTTGGACAACCCTAATTTGGAAGCTTGGGGTCACAAGAATGAAGGTATTGAGGTTGTTTTAACCGCACCTCTAATGGGAAAGATGGATGAACATATTTATTGCAACCTAATGTATGATTTGATTTATCCTACTATGTCTCTACAAGATATCTATCATTTTGGAAAATGTTCTAAAGAGGAAGATAGGAACAAGGATGTGACTTGAAACATAGAGAATATAAAATTGGACATTCCTTAGCCCATTCAGAGTTTTTACTATTCTTTTTCTTTAGAAACTCTTCAATTAGTCTCACAATTTTTGCATACTGCCTAATAAATTTTAAGTGATAAATAGTGTATCCCAGGAATTATTTTACCTCAATTACTATCTATGGGGGTGTTAAATTTGATATTATTTCCACTTTTAATGGATCTACTATCATGCCTTAACCTTAGAAATAATATGATCTAACAATGTAATGAAAGATACTACAGTTATACACTTTTTCAAGTTGTGTGCTAATTGGAGACTCCTACATCTTTCCAACAACATACATAAAACTCAAACATGATCTTTCATTAGTCCATAAAATTTTCAATCTTCTAAGGATAATTCCAAAAAATAGTGGATGAATTCTCTAAACATTAATTATTTACACCAAATGAAATCATTATATACATGAACGAGCCTTGTTTGGTAGTAAAGGTATTTTTAGACTATTTTTCCACTTATATTTTGACTTGATGGTATCTAAAGAACCCATTAATAAATGAATATACTTTCTTGTTGGAAACTAATTCTAGTAGCCCTTTTCTAAAAGAGTTGAGGAAAAGATCTTGTGTGTAGGCCTTATTAAGCTCTCTAAAGTTGAACCAAATTCTTATTTCTCCTATTTTCTTATGTTGGACCATCATTGGACTAATCTAGTCTACATATTCCACTAGTTTGATTATTCCATCTACCAAAATTTTATCCAATTCTTGCTTTATTTTAATTTTGACATTAGGATTTAGCCAGTAGGGTCTCTTCTTTTATGCTTTGATCTCCTCCTTTAATTATATTTTTATTGTACCTAATTCTTCCTTAATTCCTTTTAAATTGTTGAAAGTCTTAGGGAATAAATCCTCATAATGTTTCAAAACCTTTGTTACCTACATATGATCCTTTTTATTCTAATAGTATATGATCTTAGCCATTGTAGGAGCTCCTTTAGATTTTATATTCAAATAAATCATTCATGAGGAGTCTTCCCTCTTTCTTCGTCATGGAGATGAGGTTTCTTCAACATAGACCATTGGATCTCTTTCTTCCCAAGGGGAGACTTGTTTTTTATCAACATTGGATTCTCTTTTGTCTTCAGACATTCTTTAGTGGTTGTGGAGCTACTTTATTATGAGGGGCTATATGGTCTCTTTCTTTATCTCTTATGGGGGAAATTTTTTAATGTATATATGTGATGTATGTTTTACTTGGGGGGTATCATGGAGTCCTTCATCTTTCATCACTTGATTGTATCTTTTCTCTCTTTTGGAGAGAGGTTTTTCTCATGCAATTTTTCTCCTTTTCTCTATTTGTGAGAGATTCCATTTGCATTTGTACATGGGTACCCAAAATAGCCTTGTAGTCGAGACCCATCCTTGCATCATTTTCATAATAATTTCTTCTCCCAAAGTTTCACTTAAGGGGGTTGTTGGTGTAATTAGGTACTTTTCATAGCTAGTTATTAGTGGGGTCCTATTTACATATTAAGTAAAATTAGTTCCTAAGAATATTTAAGTTGCTTAGATAAGATTTTATCTTTTTAGATTTTATTAAATATTAGAATCTGAGATCATTTAATGATGGTTCATGTCATTTAATAATAACACCAATCATTTAATGTTTTGCATTTGGTACTTCATCACACCTAGTCTATATAAGCAAGGTCATTGTACACTTTTGTAACATACCTCATCATCATATATGATAGATCTTAATATCAAGCAAGATCATTTCTTGCATACTCTCTTGTGGAAGGTTTTCATTAATTTTATGGGTGGTCCTGGGATGGAGCTAATTTTCAACTCCTACACTCTTTTATTCTTAAAGGCTAATACAAATATTTAGATTTGGTTGCATTCTATTATTATCTCACTTTCTTATTCTTCCACCTTAACATCTATGTTATTTGGATCTTCATAATCATAATACTTTTAATTCATTTTCTTAGCTTAAAAAAATTGGGGTACCATATTTAATTCAAATGAATGTTAGCCCTATCCTCTTCCTTCCTCCAAACTTCTCCTTAACTTCCTCTAGCAATGAAACTATCACCTCTTTCATCTTTTGTAGTATAGTGTTTATTTGGTTAATGGAATGAATTTTTTTTCTAAAAGTACTCTTGTACTATGGTCCAATTTCTAGTCTCTGGCCTCTTTTTTATTAATATACCAACTTTTTACAATGGACAATAAGGTCTAGTAAAATATTTGTACCCTTAATCTTTCATCATATTATTTTATATTATCCTGTTCTCAAATGTAGTTTTTCAAGTGTATCCTAGGGTCAATTGTGTTGCAATATTCTAGTGTGTGTTATAAATCTCTCTCTTCACATAAATTCCTTCTAAGAATGAGTATAATTAATGCCTTTTATGTTGGAACATTGGGTATATGAGTGTACCACTAGTGTGTTGCATTGCATACCAAGGTGTCCTCTAAACCTTCCCTTCTTAGGTATACCCTTTTATATGTTAATTTAATACCTTCTAGGTATCTTAGAAGATCACCTTAATATCCTAATTAATGAGTATGGTATAACCTATGGGGTTGTAGTGTAGTTTCTTCCTTTATAGTAATACTTTCCACCAATTTTTGTTGTAGTACATATATTTCTTCTACAAAGTATATATAACTATTTTATTAACCCTCCTAACACTATATACCTTAATAGCTCCTAAAAACCTTCTCACTCTTGCTTTTGGTTCATTTAAAAACCATGCTTCTATCACATACTCACTCTATGCTATAGTAACTAATTTCTATTTCAATTTCCCCTTTTGAATTAGGATCTTCATCTATTCTATATTGGGAATTATTCCTAATGAGTATAAGACCCTATAATCACCATCTTCATCTATACCCTCTTCTAGGTTATCTCCTCAACATATGTGCCACTCATATTGGTGTACAATAGTATGTATACAACCCTATCTTAACCATGTAATATCAATTCCTCCTTTTGTGAGTGAAATATACTATCACAATTCACAAATCATTCTAAATTCAATAAAATATTGAATGCATTAAAAGGTTATTTCCTTTCTATTACCTTAAAATCCACCTTTCTCTTTATTCCTAATAAATTTAACTCTACATTTAATATGTCCCTATAATATTAAATTCTCATTTTACAATTTGATGTTATATGGGGAATCATAAATTATAGGTTTCCCTAAAATATCCTAGGCATGATGCTTACATTTACCACTAGATCTATGAGTACATTTATCATACATCTATCATTAAATCTTAGTTCAATTAACATAGGTTGTTTCTATAGACATATAAGTTTTATCTATTATCATGCCTAGTGATATTCTATCAATTTTCATCTTACTAATATTTTCATCATCAACACCGATATGACCCCTGTTCCCGCTCATGTTGTTTGTTTAAATAGAGATGGCTCCCACGTTACCTCTACAATAGCCTTTGAGTCCCCTATGCACACCCCTACACATCCTCCCTCATGTCTCCATGGTGCCTCAATAGTTCCAAGATAGAAATCTGTGTGGGGGTCTTCTTAAGTTGATCTAGGAGATTGTACTTGTTAGGATTTGATGTTGGAAAAGTAGGTCGTGCCCTAGATTGAGATGGAACTCCTTGGATAGTGACTTTGTCACATCATGTGGTGAATCCACACTCTGTATTAGGCCCTTTGATGGTGACAACAATGATGACACTATCACAAGAAGTGACTACATTGGAATAGGTATGTTGCACGTTTGTGTAATCCTTAGCTTTTCCAGTGCTATTTCCTTTGCTATGATCTGGCATAGGGTTCTTGTATATCTTAAGGTCTTGGTTACCGACTGGTACTTCAATAGATATGGTGTCACTCTCTATAGTGTCTTGGATAATATTTTTGAGCCTCATGTAGTTTGACGTTTTATGTCCTTTGACTTTGTGAAAGTCACAAAGATCATTCTCGTTGTACCAAGATGGTTTATCCTATGGTTCTTGGTAGTTTTCAAAGTTAGGAAGTGTTATTAGGTTTGACTCTACCAATTTCTTCATGATAGTTTCAATAGGTTCCGAAAATTGTGTGTACTTGCATTTTGGATAGTTGTAATTGTTGGATGTTTGTTGTTGTTGTGTTTTGATGTTTTTGATCTGATTGTTCTGAGGAGGTGTTGTTTGTTGCACAATTGGTTGAACGTTAGCTATTTGATTTTTTTTCAACCTAGGAGCACTTAGGACCACCTTAGCATCTACCATTCCATCATTAGTCACATTCTTGTTCTTAGCCCAAACATGAGCTTGTTGTTTGAACTATTTGATGGGTGATTGTCTTTGTAAGCTTGAGTATTTCCATGTGAGCTTAAAGCTCTCTTAATGTTAAAGGCTCTAGGGACAAGCTCATCATAAGAGGTAATACACTTCATTTTCAAGTGGAATGATAGATCTGGATCAAGATTTCCTATGATGATTCCCACTTGTTGTTCTTCAGGAAGGGGCCATTTTCTCTTTGTCTCCATCATTGCAAGAAATTGGTGAAATATTCTCCATTATTTGTTCTGAGATTGTACAACTCTTCTAGACTTATGTCCATGTAAATATTAAAGGAGAAGTGATCTATGAATTTATCGATGATTTCTTGGAAAGTTTTAATATTGGGAGGCAATTGAGAAAACCAATCCATGGTTGGACCCGTTAAACTTCGAGGGAAGAGGTGCATTAAATAAGAATCATTGTAAGCCACCTCCATACACATGATGTTAGACTCTTTGACATGGTCCACATGACTTACTCTCTCTTTCTATTTATCAAATTTGGGGATTTCAAAGCCAAGAGGGAATGGTACCATTGTGATGTTTCGATCAAATGGATATGGACATAAGTTCTGTGTACGAGGCTTCTTTGTCTTGCCCATCCGAAGATCTTGCATTTCTTGTGAAAATGCCTTCAATTGTGATGCTAGATCATCTTGTGGGTTTGGTGGAGGAACATGCATTGGGTATTATGGGATGGTGGATGAGCTGTGTAACACTAAGGAAAAATAGAAGACAAGAAGTGTTAAGCAATTCTACATGCAATAAACTCTAATCTATCTTACGCTAACAAAAAAGAACAATGGAAACCAAAAAGCATATAAATAGAAAGATCTCACTAAACATCTATATAATTCCATGAATAACCTCAATTTCACTTCTCCATTTTTCTGTTTTAATATAATTTCCCTCAGGTTTTAACAAGTATGCAAGTATGGCCTATTGATTAATGATTTAGCAAAATATCAAAGATTATTGAATTCACTTCCTAAAATTATAAAGATTTCAGGAGTAGAATAATGACAAAGGTCAGGTCAATTTATAGAAAATTGATTTTCGAATGATTAGCTCAAATTGAAAAGATAGATTGACGATTGAGATTAATGAATGCCATGCGATAGAGATTCAGTGTCAGTAATAACACGAGTGAAAAAGTCTGCATGATGGAGATTATATTAAATAATAATTTAATCTTTAGTCGAGACTATTTGAAATTCGAAAGAATAAGGATTGCATGTAAAAGATAAAGAAGAAACATTGTGTTCGAACGCACAAATGAAAATAAAGTTATTTAATTAATAATAATTTGCATGCAAAAGAATAAGACTGACTGATCAAACCAAAAAGTTTGTTTGTCAGAAACGATTAACTATTAAATCAAGAGATAACTGATTGATTTAATTACATATCAACTTAAGTGGTAAATGACTACTTAGATAACTGAGTGATTGTCTAATCATAGAGGAATATGCTAGGAATAATTATTTTTATGAATTAAAAGATTATTTAATTCAACATTCGAAATCCCGGGATTAAATTAAATAAATAAAAATTTATTTAATTGACTGGAGAAAAAGTTAAAGAATAATTAAATAATTCAAAATGAATATTTAATTATAGTCGGAAATGTGATTGGGGTAAATTAAATAATAATTTATTTAATTTTAGAAAGAGGATTAACTTAATTAGCAACGTAATTATATATAACATTTATTTAATTAATCAAGAAAGAATAAAAGTCATAATTAATTAATTAAATAATTAAGGTTATTTAATTAATAGAGGATAGGTGACTTTAGAAAATAATTAAATAATTAACATTCAAGACTCTTCTTTATGGTAATGGTGTGGATATTTTCATCAGCAGCTCGAATATGATTGATGATCATACCTTGGTTATAGTCGTACTTGGTATTGGCATAATTGGCTGAGGTATTATTCTTAGTTTCCGAACTAGAGGCCTTTCCTTTCCCATATTCATGTAATGGATTTGTGAAGACCTTGTGGTCACTATATTTGATATGTTTTTTTCCCATTGACTTCTATGGTTCCATCTTCAATAAAATCTTGTATGATGTTCTTTAGTTGTCGGTATTGTTGTAGGCTATGTCCCTTAGTTTGATGGTAATCACAAAAGGTGTTGTCATCCCACCATGAGGGTTTAAACTATCCAAGATCATACTTTTTTGGCTCTAGAGGTTGTACGAGTTTATGTTTTATCAGTTCTTTGAAGACTGTTTGGATTGGCTCCCTTAAGGGGGTAAATTCATGTTTTGGAAATCTCCTCTATGGTAATTGTTGTTGTGAATTTTGGACAAAGTTGGCAGTTTGATCAACACTGTTAGGTATTCCATGAGAGGGATTGTGTCCTCTAAAGGTAATAAGAGGTCTTGTGTGTAGGGTCTTAGCATCAACAAAACCATCATTAGTTGCATTTTTGTTTCTGGACCAAAATTTGTTCTATGTTGGGGGTGTTTTGGTGTTGAACAACTGGATTCCTATCTGGCATGTTAATTTCCCCTTTGTCAATGAGGGATTTTTCAAATATAATACCTTTTTGCACCAAGTCTAGAAAAGAGGTACAACAATGTACTCTTAAGTCACTTCTCAGTTTTGGATGAATGTTTTCAAGGAATATTGTGACTTTTTGTTTCTCTGGTATTTCAATAGGACATTGACTAGCTAAACTCGTCAATATCTAGAAGAAGGAGGTAAAAGTTTCTCCATCTTCTTGTGTGGTGTGACACAAGGTAGCTATCATGATTTCATTATCAATGTTGAAGGCAAAGTGTTCCACAAAACTTTCAACCAATTCACCCCATGATTTTATGTTGTATGGAAGTTTAGAGAACCATTCCAATGCTATCTCGACAAGGGTTCACAAAAAAAGTCTCATAAGGTACATGGGGTCATATGAGATGTCTATGCATGTTGTGTAAAATTACCTTGTGTGTTCCAGAGGATTTCTCTTCCCATTATACTTAGGAAAATTTGGTATAATATATCCGTGTGGGAAGGGTGTCATGTATAGCACTTTGTCAAAGGGACATGGAAATAAATCTTGTTGTTGAAATGGTTCGTTTGCCTGACATTGACATACTACCCATTTTTTGTTGAAGGGCTCGCATTTGATTTTCCAGAACATCTACCTATGTTAAAGACGGGTTGGTTGCATTGTTAGGATCGATGTAAGTGTTCTGAAACACGATATTCTGTGACAAATTCTAATTCGGTGTAGGTATATGTCTTGTTTCTATCACCCCTATTTGCGAAATGACTATATTGGTGTTGATTTGTGGTATAGCCCGTGTCGTGTTTATGCCAATTTTGGGCCTTTTACTTCCATAATTTGTGCCAAAGGGGTTTGATGAGGATGCTCCTGCAGTAAAATTTAGGCCCTATTTTACACCAAATGGTGTCGTGTGTACTATTGTAGCAGTTTGAGTAGGTATGCTAGATGGTATTGCTGCAGTAATATGAGAAATAGAGATACTCGATGCACGGTTTTTGTTCCTTGAGTAGATGAAGTTTTCAAAGTGTGGATGTCAAATCCTAGAGATAGTGTGGCACCTTCTACTAGAAGCTTTGCTAGGTATCTTTGAGGATCATTTTCCAAACACTCATCTACAAAAGATGAAAATTTAGGATCTTGGACAATGACGTCTATGTCTTCTAAAAAGATTTGCCCATGTGTGTCTCTAGTGACAAATTTTTTGAGCAAGGCCTTGTGAGGTCTCGTTTCTCTTGATGGTATGTTCGAGAAGGGATTGATGAAGTCCTATGGATCAACAATTTCTCTACGTTTCTTTTTAGACCTTGTTTCGACCATGAAAAATGTTGCTCAAAATGGGGTAATGCAGAACTACGTCTAAAAATGATGTGTTCTAGTCTATGTTTTTGGGATTTTCTAGATATAATGAATGAATGTTGCTATTTTTTTAAATTTTTTGACAAATAAGGAATGTCTAAAATGATTTTATACTAGGATGATAGTGTCTAAGTATGCAAAAGTCTAAGCAAACTTCTAAGGTAGTTACTTTTGAATGATTCTAAAAGGAGGTTACCTACCACCTATAGTTTAACCAAGGCTACAATTTAATTTTGTCAAGGAACGTATGTAAGACTGGGACCAAAAGATAAGGTGAACTCCCAAACTAGACTAATGAGGTGGAAGGATTCATGTGTAGGATAAAAGATATGTGACAAGTGACTAGGCTCAATGACAATGTTTGTTGAAGCAAGGATTTTCCCAAAACGTGGAAAGTTGACCTATCCTAAGATATGCAAATTTCCTAATATGCAACTAAGTTTCATAACTAAGATGCCTATCACTAAAGCTAAATGATACCTAAAGGATGGAATCGTGCAAAGTATGAGCAAAATTTTTGGTTTTTGTCCAAGGCTGACTATGAAAATAAGAGACTAGTATGATTATTTTGTTTCAGACTGTGACAGTGAATTCTAGTTTTCTGGTTCTTAGACAGATGCGGTTCAAGTTTACACATGCATCGCATAATTTATCAGATGCGGTTTTCTGGTAAACTATGTCTTAGTTTTATGACAAGCAAATGTGACTCACTATGATATATGCAGCTAACTTTTAAATAGATGTGAATCACTAAGACAATTGTGGTTGACTATTAAACATATGTGACTCAATTTTGACAGAGTGCACTTAGTTTTGACAATTGCAAGTTTCTGGTTAACAGATGCGACTCAATTTGATACTTGTGGTTTTCTAATTAACAGATGCGACTCTGTTTGATAGATGCAATTTTCTAATTAATAGATGCAACTTTGTTTGATAGTTGCGATTTTTTGATGAACTAGGGTTTCAAATGACTTTTTTTCGTGATCAAATTTTGGCAAATGTAGACAATCTGAAAACAAAGTGTTTTGGTTTGATAATCATGAACATGTATATTTTAAGAAAACATGTACAATCCTAAGAATGGAAATGGCAATACTTGCCGAATTCTCACTTGGGTTTCCCCAGCTACGCTTATTCAAAGTGGATGACTAGAAGCTTGACCACATTGACTCCCCCTTACATGACACACACTTCTCGGGTCAGCCAAGTTTCAGTTCCCATGACTCTCCCATGGAAAAATTTTCATCTCTACTAAGAACCGTATGAATGTGAGATGACTTTAGAGGTCCGACCTCTTGCACCAACAAATAGGGGATTTTGGTTAATCTATAATTTTTTTGGCTAATTAGTATGGGCACCCGTTCAGAAGGCCATGCAATAGGCAAGATTATCTTAGTATGTATAAGTTATGCTCTACAGGTTTTGATGCACCACTAGGGTACTGAGGGAATCAATTGTTGGTCCGCATGAGCTCTTGTAATGTTGAGTTTTCCTCAACATTAGAATTTGTATACCAGTTGGGAGTAGCTTGGCTTTAGCTCATCACCGATTATGAGTCACTTTGGGGTGAGTACTTTTTCCCACCAAAGCAGGCCCAAATTCTAGAGTCAATAATAGTTTCTTTACACCCAAGATCACACAAATGCGCAAGGGGAGAGGATACTTCTGTTACCAAATTGGGTTATAATCTAACAATTATGGAAACACACCAAACACATAAAACAATGATCTTTTTTAAACCCAAATGGCAATTATCTATTCTACTCAAGAAATTCGTTTGTTTTAAAATTTATCTTTGATTTTGGTCCTGCAAAACAATGATTAGTAATTTAATATTTTTGTCTTTGTCAAAGGTTCTGCAAAACACATGATTAGTAGTTTATCTTTTCTCTGTCTTTGTCAATCATCCTGCAAAATGGTTTGAATGATTGTCTTCTGCGAAACATCCTTCAAACACTATGTTAACTCCTTAAAAACACATGCTGCAAATCTGAAGTTAGTTTTAATAAAGGTAAAAATTAAAAACTAAAACACAAAAATTTGAAAAACTAATTATTAGTCAAATGTGTCACAAAGAAGCGTAGATGCGTCACACCAATTCAGATGTGTCATAGGAAGTTAGATGCATCACAAAAAAGCCACAGATGCGTCATAGAAATTCAAATGCGTCACAAAAATTCAGATGCGTCAAAAAAAGTCAGATGCATCACAGAAAGCCACAAATGCGTCATTTTAGCTTGCAGCCACAAAAAAATTATGTTTTTCTTGTAAAAAATGCTACCCTTGACCAAAATATGTAGTATAATATATGAAAATTTGTCTCCCAACCCTTCTGGATGCAACCATGGTATTTATTTGACCTCAAAAGGCTCCCAAAAGTGTGATTTGCAAGATTCTTCAAAATTACCTACACCCTTCAACACAAAAAATACCAAAAACTTTCAAACAAAGAAAGGAAATCAAGAGGGTTAGTAGTTCACATTGGGTTCACCAATGTAACGCTAAGGAAAAATATAAGACAAAGCGATGTTAAGCAATTCTACATGCAATAAACTCTAATCTATCCTACGCTAACAACAAAGAACAATGGAAACTAAAAAGCATATAAACAGAAAGATCTCACCGAACATCTGTATAACTCCATGAATAACCTCGATTGCACTTCTCCATTTTTCCATAAAACTATGTTGATCGCAAAGATAGATCATTTGAATATCTCCCAAGTAAAGCAACACTAACAGGTCAATTGGCTAAATGGGTAATGATACTTAGTGAATATGACATCCAATATGTAGAAAGAAAAGTTATAAAAGGGAAAGTTATTCCTGATCAGTTGGCAGATGCACCAATCAAGGTAGAGCATCCTCTAGTTGCAAATTTTCCTGATGAGTTCATCTTCATCATTGACAAAAGAAACACATGGAAGTTATACTTTGATGGATCCCGCACAAATCATGGTTCAGGAGCAGGTATACTATTTGTCATACCACAAGGGGACATAATTCCTAAGTCATTCAGAATTTATTTTCCATGCACAAACAACATAGCAGAATATGAGGCCCTTGTGATCAGATTATGAATGGCAATCAATTGGAAGATCAAACATTTACAAGTCTATGGAGACTCTTAACTGGTAGTCCGACAAGTAAATGACGAATATGAAACTAAAGATGAGAAACTTGCCCCATAAAAACGCATGACAAACAGTTTTAAGCAATATTTTGATAACATCAACTTTCATAAAATACCCCGCATTCAGAATAGGGCAGCAAATGCTATGGCAACCGTTGGTTCACTATTGGATATACCTAGCAAGATGCCTGAATTCGAGTTTTTGGTAGAACAACTTTTGGTCCCTGCCTTTGACGTCCCAGATTCTATGATGGTATGTGAACTTGTTGGTCCCACTTCCCCATGGTACAAGGACATATATGACTACCTTCATGCCCAAATCCTACCATTAGACCTTTCAAACAAATGTAACGCTAAGGAAAAACAGAAGACAAGAAATGTTAAGCAATTCTACATGCAATAAACTCTAATCTATCTTATGCTAACAACAAAGAACAATGGAAACTAAAAAGCATATAAACAAAAAGATCTCACCATACATCTATATAATTCCATGAATAACCTCGATTGCACTTCTCCATTTTCCGTTGTAATATAATTGCCCTCAAATTTTAACAAGTATGCAAGTATGTCCTTTTGATTAATGATTTAGCAAAATATCAAAGATTATTGAATTTGCTTCCTAAAAGTATACATATTTCAGGAGCGGAATAATGACAAAGGTCAGGTCAATTTATAGAAAATTGATGTTCAAATGATCGATAGATTGAAAAGACAAATTGATGATTGAGATTAATGAATGCCATGTGATAGAGATTCAATGTTAGTAATAATGATAGTGAAAAAGTCTGCATGATGGAGATTAAATTAAATAATAATTTAATCTTTAGTCGAGACTGTTTGAAATTCAAAAGAATAAGGATTGCATGTAAAATATAAAGAAGAAACATTGTGTTTGAATGCATGAATGAAAATAAAGTTGTTTAATTAATAATAATTTGCACGCAGAAGAATAAGACTGACTGATCAAACCAAAAAGTTTGTTTTTCAGAAACGAACAGATATTAAATCAGGAGATAACTAACTGATTTAATTAAATCTCAACTTAAGTGGTAAATGACTACTTAGATAACTAAGCGATTATCTAATCATAAAGGAATATGCCAAGAATAATTCTAATTATGAATTAATGATTATTTAATTCAACATTTGAAATTCAAAGATTAAATTAAATAAATTAAATAAATAAAGATTTATTTAATTGACTAGAGAAAAAGTTAAAGAATAATTAAATAATTCAAAATAAGTATTTAATTATAGTCGAAAATGTGATTGGGGTAAATTAAATAATAATTTATTTAATTTTAGAAAGAGGATTAACTTAATTAGCGACGTAATTAAATAAATAACATTTATTTAATTAATCAAGAAAGAATAAAAGTCATAATGAATTAATTAAATAATTAAGGTTATTTAATTAATAGAGGATAGGTGACTTTAGAAAATAATTAAATAATTAACATTATTTAATCATGACCATGAACATTAGAAATATGTCGAAAATGGTGTCACACGTCTAGACCAATTTTCAGTGGCTACAAGTTGTATGTGGGATTTTGATATAAGGTGTTGTATGGTGTGTATGGTGGTGTGGGATTTTGCAAAGGTGATTGGAGTGTTGATGTATATGTTCTTGACATGTTTGTATTGACGATGTTTTGTTGTGGATTATAGTAGAAAGTTTGTTGTTGTTGGGCATATTATTTAGCTAGTAAGGATTTTTGTTGTTGTTGAGCCACAAGGGCTACTTGTTGGGATTTTTGTTGTTGTTGTGTTGCTAAGGATGCTTGATGAGCTTGATGTTGTTGTTATGCTAAGGATTTTTGTTGTGCCACTAAGGTTACTTGCAGTTGTTGCTGCTATTATTGTGTTGCTAGGGTTGCTTGCAATTGTTGATGTTGTTGTTGTGCTGCTAGGGTTGCTTGTTGTTGTTGCTACTATTGGATGACTTTTTGATAAGCTTATTGTGCTTGTTGTAAAGCGAAGGCATGTGCTTGTATTGTAGGATCAGTCGATTGTTGGGAAATCTGTGATGGATTTTGGGTGTTGATGATTTGATTAGGTAGGAGATTGTTGATGAGAGGTTGGGAAATCCCTTATTTTAACATTCCTTGGAAGATGGTGGATTGAGATGGAGGAATGTAAGTTTGAGGTCCCATTTGATTTTGCATGGTAAAAGGGACTATGGGAAAAGATGAGGATGGTTCCATTAGATTTTGTGATGGTAATGACATACTAGGACCTTGAGTCCATTAATTAAAATAGTTCCCTTGACTAATGTCTTTAGGATTTCCTTGCGCTAGGGATGTGGACAAGGTATTACCTAGGTTAATGGGATTTGTGATCAAGGGATTGTTTTGATTCGGGTTGATGATGGATGGGATGGATATGTTTTGTGAAACCAATGGTGTTGATAAACTAGTTGGGGGATTGGATAGAGATGTCCCAATTTACGTTAAAGGTTGACTTTGTGTTAAGGTGTTGGCATGCCCTTGTTGGTCAATTTGAGACATTTGACCTATACTTCCTTGCGGGATGTTGGCCACACTTGTGGTACTTGTGGGGATGGATGAAGATGGGTACCCTCGATATGTTGATGTTGTCATGGAATCATGAAGTGTAAGTGGTTGATGTTGATGTAAAGGGTGTTCGGGAATGGTAGAAGCACCAAATTTTGGTGTCCAAGTGGTGGATGGATTGGTGTTCAGAGTACCCACAAGTGTGTTGCTTTCAAATGGGAGAGTTAGACCAAAGTATTTAGCAAGAATTGCTGCAATACTAGGAGTGGATGTTTGATTTACCAATGGAGTTGTGTGTAAGGTAGATGACATCAAGCCTTATGCTAATGATTACGCAATAAAATATGGGGAAATTAGAGCAACGTTTTCTAAGGCTTGATGTTCTTGTTTGTACTCTATGATTTCTTCCTTAGTAAGTCAAAATGGGTTGTTTGTGATGTCTTCTATCTCATATGGCCATGATTGAGATGAGGGTTGTTGTGATGGGGTAACTTGACTTCTTGGATCAAATTCTAAAGGGGTGGGATCACTTGAGGTGAATGTAACTTTGGTTTTATCCATAATTATCTTATGTTGTGATATTGTTTTTACCATAAATTTTGGGTCACCTATGGGAGAGTTGAGTTGAGATTTGTAATGTTTAAACTCTCTAGTTGACTCAAATATAGGTAAAAGGGACACTCTAAGTCTTTTGGGAAGCAATTATGATAATGGGAGATGAAAAGGTGAAGATGTGGAGAGTGATCTTTGCAAACATTTTAGGATAACACTTTTGAATTAAGTTTGATGTTTTGATGTTTGGATAAAGGATGTTTATGAACTTGTTTATCTTTAGGGTAGATTCATGACCATCAAGATAAACCCATTCAAAGATGATAACCAACTTAAATAAATACATGGAAAAGGATTCATTTCAAACACAAAGTATCTAGGTTAGGGGTTGGTTTGATAAATGTTTAAGTCAAAAAGTGTCGGTGTATTTAAATTTTTTGTGAAATTTGGTGAAGTGAAGGATGATTTTTGGTGAAGGGGTGGATGAGATGTTTGACTTAATGTTGACCTAAAGTGAAACTTTGTTTGATAAGACCAAGGTAGTGAGAAACATGCTATACCTCTAAAGTTTTCAAATCCTAAAGACCCAATGATTTAGATAGGTTCAAGATCATGAAAAAGACTAGGTTTTTGTCTCCAAAAGAATGCATACAAGTATGCATTGTTTCTTGAAGCACATTTATAGAAGTTTTATACCAACCCATTTCTATTTTGGTGAAGTGCTAAAAGGTGTCTTTTGACAACTTTTGGACTAAGATGCCTAAGTTTGAAATGACGACCTATAGACCTTCTCTTGGGGATTCTGATTTTTGTGAGATCATTTAGAGAATTCTAAGTCTACGAAAGAAAAGAAGATATTTATTGCCATGTGGGTGGTGGTATTATGGGCCTTCCAGCCTCAATATTGGTTTGTTCCTCTTCTTCGTCTAAGATGTTTGTTGTGTTTCTCCACTGAATGGGTGTTTCCTTTGTTTCAAAAGTGAAGCTTCTCAAACTACTAATTATATTGGATTTTTATCCTTCAATGAGTTCAAAATTTGATTGAATGATAGCAGGTGTAAGGTTGGGTTGTTCAAATGGAGTGATCAATCTCCAAATGGTCATGTGGGGTTCAATTTGTCAATTTATCTTGCTTAAGTGATTTTGTTTTTACCACAAATACTTGTCTTGATTAAGTTTCAAATAAATGTCTATGTAAAAAACATCATCAATTCCACAAAGTCTATTTCGTGAAAATCATGAGGTTGAAGCCATAGTTTCTTATATTAACTTTGGGAAGTATGGATTGAGATATAAGCCAATATATTTATAAATCTCTAAGGATAAAAATCCTTAGGACAAGCATTAATATCAAGGCTATTTCAAAGGGTATCCATACTTAGACGAAAGGGTTTGAAATTCTTAGTAAGATTGTGAATGTTTGTTTGCAATGTTTTGGAACCAAGTAAAGTATTAAATTGACTCACAAGCATTGACCATCCTAGGTTTAGAAGATATTACTTGTTGAATCCCCTCTTGGATTTCTCTAAACACTATGACAATGCAAACAACTAGAGATTTGGCGACATTGACTCCTCTCCACAACACACACTTCTCAGGACCGCCAAATCTCAAATCCTGAAGATTTGAAGATCCTAAGGATTTTTTTGTTTCAACAATGAATAGTCAAATGTGGGGAGGCTTTAGAATGACCATTCCTGCACCAACAAGCATAAAGGATTTTGGCTTCTAAACATTTGGTTCTTAGTAAGGATTTTTGTTCAAGGTGGTCATACAAACGACAAGATTAGCTCAAGATTATTTCAATCAAGAGGCCTCCCAATCCTTTCCTAAGAAAGGATTTTGACATGTCACACGAACACTAGGGGTGGCACTTGTCAATATGACATATTTGCACCCGTTGCTTATGACTTTTGTCACAAACAATTTTTTTATATAACGATTCAAAAGAGCTTGGCTTTAGCTCGTTACTGCTTGGGTCATTCCCACCTTTCGAAGCAGGATGGTAGGCCCTCTAAAGATATATAAAATCAAGGAAGTATGTTTTTTGTTTGATCTCCCAGATCGCATGAAGGAAGGTGAGAGCACACACAACACCTTTTCCTTAAACTAGCATGGGGTTCATTTTAATCCAAATCAAAATAAATAGGTGATTATACAAAATGTCAAAGGAATGATTTTGATTCTCAAGATCGTCGAGTGGAATGAGAGAAGAGCATTCAAATTCAATGACGAAAGTGTAAACCACAAGACATGGAAAATGCACATTAATTTTAACCTCAAAGCAAAGGTAAGTTTATTTTAAGCACCAAACAAAGTGTTAAGTTGTATTGTTCAATTTTAAACCCAAATTAGCATAATGGAGTGAGGGTTCATTTTAATCCCATTTGAGCATTCATTTTAAAACCCAATTGAAAGTTAGTGTGGTCCTAAAGCATAAAATGAAAAACATGATAAATGGGTTATAATTACCCCGAAAGTGTAAAAAAACTTGTTAGAATTATAAAATTTAAAGACAAGAATGCTTCTTCACTTTGAATTTTATTGTCCAATTTACAAAACCTAGTTAGATTAAAAAAAAAGCAAAAAGTCAAAGGCATGTTAGTGATCAGATGAAGTAAAAAAATTAAAGCACATGCTAAAAATCACACTATTTTTTCTTACCAAAAAATAAGGTTTCTATTCATGATAGCATCGCCATAAATCAAATAAGCGTCGCTCTGGTGAAAATTAGCATCACTCTATAGAAGGACAATGACAACGATAGCATCACTATTCGGTGGCGTTGCCATTTTCAAATTCTTGATACCTCTCAAAAGTATTAGCATCACCATTTATTTTAATTAGCACCATTTTTTTAATTAGGTGTCACTTTATTAGATGGAAATAGTGTCACTATATGGTGACACATTACAAAGGCATCGCTGAAATCTTTTGGAGCGTCGTATTTGCAAAAACCAAAAAATAGACTTTGAGAGAAATTTTTGTCAAAAGTGATCGGTTATGCCCTCCTTCTAGCACCAAAATGTGACCGATGGATTAGTATGGGATGACTACACTTGATCCATGAAGAATCAAAGCATATTCATGCCACTAAACGTCAATCCAATATAGATCATTCAATTTAAGCAAATATAAAGAATCCATTAAAAATACCACATTAAATCATGAAAGCTTGATAAAACCTCTAATCTAAGACATTGGAATTTATCCTATTGGGGGAGGGGTGTCGCGTTGATGTGGAATGACGACCCTTTCCCAATCTTGTGGATAAATGAGCTTGCTTCAATACGTTTTATTGAAGAAAACAGATGAAACCATTGTGAGATGTGTGATGAAACATGATATAAAACTAGATTAACATGATGCAAGTTATTTTAACACAATTAAGATTAAGATTATTGATATGGATGTATGCAAAGCTAATCTAAATGGATTCTAAACTAAAAATATTGAAACCCTAATTAACAAACAAGCTAAATGTATGCATATAAGTTATCATGGAAGCCATTAATGATAGTTAATCTAATTAATGCAAGTAATTAACCTAAAATGATCCTAAGTAAATGTTAAATATGAGTGTGAGTGTGAGTGTGAGTGATTTCAACAACATGAGTTTGCTTTGAAAAAGATGGATCAATTTGTCTCCAAATAGTGGCCTATTTATAGGAGAGAAAATGAGAAATGGAGGGTTAAGATTAAAAAGGTTAATCAATGGTTAAGGATGGAAGAAGTTGGAGGCATGGATCATGGATTCCCATCAAGGGATGAAAATTCAAGATGATATTTAATCAAGGGCTCACGGTTTTAATGAGCTTGAACCAATTTTGAACCTCTCTATCATGTTGAAAATGGAATCATTGAGGAAGGTAGGAAGGTTAATCTTTAATTTAGGAATTTCACTGCCATGGTGCAGGTGAGTGAGTAACCGAAAAAGGGGACTGACTATGATGGAATTGTGTCACCAAAAAGTTTAGCCTTTGGCACTTTTCACTCATTTGGACCCTTGCCTATAGATTTTGGACCTTTTTCAACCTCTTTTCACCCCCTTTTCTAAGCCTTGTGCCAAAGTGTTGTAAGGTGTTGCAATACATTTTCACACTTTCCTAGGTTTTTCATCACTAAATCAACCCTTTCTTATGCTATAATGACCCCTCAATGCACTTATAGGTCCTATCTTTAGTGTGTTTTAGAAGAAAATCCCAACAAACATCATTTACCACATGATAATCCTTAAAAACCAATGAAAATTGCCCACGTGGACTAGGTCGCCACCTTGGGCGACCTAGTCCCATGTGGCATAAAATTCAAATTTAACTTAAAATTATTTCAGGATTTTGTCTCCTAAACCCTAAGGTCGGCCTGTATGGTGTTATTTTAGGAAAATTAGGGCACAACTTCTATAAATAAGGGTTTTTCCCCTCATTTTGTGCTTCTTCCATCTCATTTTTCTCCTCACTCAATCTTCTCAAGCACTCATCCACTACTCTTCAAAAGCAAGACATGGTTTTTACATTCTAAGTCATCAAGACATCTTGTTGAAGCACTCAAAGGCTGAATACTCCATTGCTGCAAATCAAGATCAACCATCAAGGCAAGATATTGAATCCATCATTCCATGTTTCATGCTTTATTATCTTGTCTCTTTATTTGATTTAATTATCTACAAAGGGGTTTGACCAAGGAAAATCCCTATACTCTAACAATCAACATTTTCTTCTTCCTTCTTTGTGCGTTTGCAGATTTAGGTATCTTGGAAGCTTAGAAATCATTGAAGATTGGATTGAAATATTTTTGAAGACACCTCCTTGTGGGCTAGGTAAAACACCCATTAAAAGTATCTTACATGCCGAGAATCAAAGTTTCAGATCTAGACACTTGGAGAAGAAGAAAGTGCAGACCAAGACCTCCAGATTCCACTTTCAGACTTCTTGAAAGGCTAAAAGGGAGTAGGTCACCACTAGTGGTGACCTAGTCCCACCATACATGATTTTTTGGGTTTTCTATGGATCTGAGTACCCTTTTGGGAGAAATGGGTTCCAACAAGTTTTCACAGAAAAAAGGACTAGGTCACCCATAATGGCATAGGTGTCCTTCTTAGCTTCTACATTAGTTTTTCCAGGATTCCAAACCTTCATGCTATCCCTTTTCAATCTCTAGGTGCACAAATTATGTTTCCTTCATTTTTGTTTATCTTAGTTTACATTTCTAGGTTATTTCATACATGTTTGCATATCATTATGTGTTTTCCAACATCTTTTACATTCCAATAGTTTGCATCCAATAGTTAGTCTATTTCATTAGTTTCCAACATTTAGGGCATTCCACACACATCAATTTAAGTCCCCAATCCCTCTTTGAATGAACTCACCAAGAATCCTTTAGCGTGAAAGAGGGAGCCCATTTCCTAACCAAGCTCCTAGGTGAAAAACCCTAGAAGCTCATTGGGGAATCCTCTTTCCCTAAAATGGTGAACCCGAAGTCTGCACCCTCTTTTTTGAATTGGATTCCATCCTCATCCTATGTTTGCATTGCATTGTGCATTGTTTAATTTGCATTCTAGGGTTTTAAATTTTTCTATTAGTGAAAAGTGCATTTAGGTTGCATTTTTGCATATATGATTCAAAAATTTCTCAAATTCTACATTTCATTATAGGCATGCATTCTACAACCTCGAAACATTCAAAATCAAATAGAAAAACCTAAAAATTCCAACAAAATCACTAGGAGGACTAAGTCGCCACCCAAGGCGACCTAGTCCCTTTAGGCCCCTGAAACTGTCATTTTACAGGGCTGAAAAACTTGTTTTTGGGCTTTTGTTTGTTGCATTTAAATATCTATATCAGTGGGTTGCCTTTATGTTACATGGATTTTACACAATCTAGCTTAGATTAGCTCATTTCATGTATTGCTTAAATTTCATTTTGCATTCACAAAATTTTCTTTTCAGTACAATTAGTAAATTACATTGTTTGAAATCTGAAAGTTGCATGCCATTCTATGCCTTCACATTGCATTTTAAGCTTACATATATTTTGTTATATTTTACATAACATTCATGGTACTTGTGAATAACATTGAGTTATTTTCATTTGCTACATTAATTCCTAGATCATTTAAATCATGATCTTTAGAAAACGCAAACACAACATTAAAAACATCACATGCACCCACTCACAAACTTAGAGATAAAAATCCCTTTAGTAGTGATGAGTTTTACATGTTAGATTAATCCCTTGATGACTTCATCTCTTCTAGATCATGCACTAAAGCTCTGGTTGATGAGGATACAAACATTGATAATCATGATAATCATAATTGTTCTTCTCCTGATATCTCTCCCATTGGTGATGAAGGTATCTTAGTGCAAGAAGACACAACCATTTAGGATCATGATGGTATTGCTTGTCTTCCTCATCTTCCTTCCCCTTTGAAAAACATTAAACAACAAGAAGATAAAAACATCATCCCCTTACCTAGTCTCCCCCACCATGACCCTCACACTTGTCCTTCTTCTAATATCCCTCCTTGATGCCAAGAGGATCGGTTGGTGTTAGAAGATACACCTCCTAAAATTCATGATAGTTTTAACCCTCCCTTCCCCAATGATCCCACCCTTTGGGATAATCTATTTGATAGTCATAGTAGGGTGATCCCACAATGTTGGTTTACAATTTCTGGGAGATTTCGATTTTTGCTGAAATCACATGTTTTTAGAAAATATAATGATTTAAGCCTTAAAAAGTTCCATTTTAAGGATTCCAATTGAAAATGTTTTGATCAAACCACCTTGGATAGAACCCCGCTAGTGTTAAAACCATACCTATAATGGAGTCTCCTTTACACCTATCAAAATGCTGATAAAAAACCACTTTTGATTTACCTTTTGGGGGATAAAATGAATTCATTTAAAATTTATTTTTTGTAAGTATGTAGTCCTTATTATAAGCTTCCAAAAAAGTATAATTTTAAATAAATTTAATTTAATTATTATATTTATTTTTTATTTCTTGTGAATGTAGGTTTTTCATTAAAAATCAATCTCTTTGTTCTACACATGTGGAAAAATAGAAGATTATCATAAAAAAGTTTTGAAAAATATGAGTGCACAAGATATTTAAATTGTTGATCCAAAAAAAAAAGAAAAAATGAATTTCGCTACATTTTCGAAAAAAGTTGTGTTATACGATCCGCCTATGTTTGAATTGTAATTGGTTTGACTTCGAAACTTGATTAAGGAAAAAATATTTAATAAAACACTATGAAACCAATTGGAAGCACTAGATATCGTAGTTACAAATCTAAATTCAAAAAAATTATAATTTTATCCTTGATGGAAAAAAAGTTGTGTTATATGGTGAGCGTCACTCATTAAAAATGGTGTTTACTGAAAAAAACTAGTTTTCGAAGGAGATGGAAAAAGAAGTGCAATTTGATTCCAATTTTTTTGAAAAATATATTTAGAATCTACAGACAAAATGTCACAAATCACTAGTTTGCATCATCTTCAAATTCCTCATGCTTTAGCCGCTATAAGTGCTCGAAAGTGAATATTTAGTTAGAAAAAATCAGTTCAGTGTTGAGTTTGGCCAAAAATTGTAAACCAGTATTGTGGGATCACCCAATAGTCCTTCTCTTGATACCTCCCCTACTTATGGTGAAGCATGTGATGAACATATTCCACGCTGTCCTATTAGGGTCGATCGTATGGGACAAGTGAATGAGACCTTTGACAATCAAATATAACCCTCTCCCCCTCCTCCCACCCTTCTTAATCCCATCATTGATCATTCCCCTACTTGTGACAAAGTCATTTTAGAAGAACCAATCCTTGCATGTCAAGAACATGTGGCTTGTTGTTCTCCTAAAATCTCTCCTCCTAGGGAGGATATCATGATGCAAGACAAGGATAAAATTGACTCTCCTTCTCAAGGGGATGTTAATATTATTCAACCTCAACTCATCTTTTATCCCCCTTCAAGCAAACCCAAACTTGAATTTACCCTCTACCCACCTCAGAACAATGTGTTGCAGCAACCGAGTCATAATACCATTGCTCATACACATTACACAAGAAACAATCCGTGATCCCAACAATCACCCTCAACATCCTTACCTTCCTCTCCTCCCATCTTACCTATTTCCTATCACTTGAATTCACTCATTAGGGAGTATGACCTTGTTGACCAAGGAATACTCCTGCTAAAATATCTTTATGGGACCTTATCCAAGCCTCCCCTCATTATTACAACATGATGCAGAATGCCTTACAAAGGATTCCTATCCTTTCTATTGTGCAAACGAATGAGATTGCAGCTATGATTCAAGGCTTGAATGCTAACATTGTTTTCCACCAAAGTGAGCTCCCTCCTTTGGATGTGCAAAAATGAGTTGAATCCTTCATGATCATATCTTAATACAAACACATAGGGATTAAGAAAACCCTTGTTGAAAATGGCTATGCTATTAATGTGTGTAGTGTTAATCTCTTGGATAGGCTCCATATCGATAAATCAAACATTCACCCTACCTCTTTATCTCTTAGTGGATTTGATAGTAAAGGAAAAAACTGCTTGGTGTGATCAATTTTCCTCTTACAGTTGGAATGGCCACATTAGACACACTAATCCATGTTATTCCCAATGATGTTACATATAACCTTATTTTAGGCAGGCCATGGATTCATGCAATGAATAGCGTGCCTTGCACTCTTCATCGTAAGATGAAGTACATCTACAACAACAAAGTTTACACACTCGATGTTGATCTTGAGCCTTATAGTGTCTTACAACTTGAGCACACCAAATCCACATCCTTCACCACTTCTACACCCACCAACCAAGTGGAACCCATCCAACAAAGTCCTTAGATGATGATTGGGGTTCCTTAGACTTCACCCCTCCTTTACTAGGAGAATCCAAGATCACCCACAAAGACTCTAAAAAGGGAAACACAATCTTGCAACCAAAAGACTCAATTGATCCTTTGAAAGAATCCACCTCAACCACTTTAGAAAAAAATGCCAACAACAAACCCTCACCCGATCCAAAAGTGTTGAAAAATCTCTACGAAAAAGGTTATGAGCTCATGAAACAACTTGGATATAGTGTAAAATGTTGTAATGCTAACACACAAGGTATCCACAACCCTATCGAGCCTAACACACAAACAAAAAATCATGGTCTTGGATTTTTTCCTTTCATTTAAATCATCAAACCTTCACCTCCCCCCAACACCAACCCTATCTCCAATCACCCTTCTAAACCAACCTTAGAAAGTTCTCCTTTGAAACCAAAAAAGGACTCTTTGCTTAATGCCAATTTCATCTTGCAACCCACTACTGATTTAGATTTTACACACTCTTCTAACAGAGTGTACAAAATCTCACAATCTATAGCACCTTGCATAGATATGACATCCTATACTAAGAAATACTCTTCTTTTTTACAAGATAAAAGATCACCTTATACCATCAATCAAGAAGGTATCTTATTGAGACTCCTCCAAGATCACTTGATCTTTCTTCCTCCCAGAACTTGAAATAAATGTTCCAATAAACATTCCTTTGTGCCTACCACCGAGTTCATGGTCATCACACTAATGAGTGTAAGGCATTGAGTAGAAAAATAAAACATATTAAGGATTTTGGTGTTCCTCCTTATGTGGGGGCACATCATTCCTCTAATTGACACCAAATTTTCACTCAATCTTGCATTTAATCCAATCCTTTTGGCTCACTCTTATCCTGCACTAAGTGGGGGCAAGGGGTTAGTTAGTCTTTTCCCTCGTGTGTCACTTTTTGTTATCTCTTTCGACTACTCGTTAACCTTTCATGAACATATAAGACCAAGCTTGGGATGTGGATGACATGTCTTAAGTTGACTCGCATGTGAAATAATACCCCTCTCCATGACGTAGCTTATCAAAAACATATGACTCGACATAGGGATTTTTGAACAAGCTCTCATGTCTTCTTCCTCTTCTTCTACTTTAAAGAAATTGCTCACAATAATGGTGTTAGAAACCTCTTTAAAGTGGGGGAATACATCACCACTTTCATTTCATTATTCAATTTCCTTTTTCTTGCGATCCCCTCTCTTGGAAACATTAGGTACAATGTTGTTCAGGATGAGACATCTGCATTTTTCCTCTTTTGCATACAAGATGCATTCTTCCTCTCTTGGATACAAGATGAGACCATTTGAACTTTTCCTCTCTTGGAGACATTACACATGATTTTCCTTAAGATGAGACATCACACAAACAAAGAAAAATCCCTTTGAAATTTTTTATTTCAAATATCACTTTCTTTTGTGGCGCCTTATCAAAGTTATCACGAAGTATAACTTTGGTATGGTTTGAGTTGGAAGCCCAACAAGTTCCATGACTTTCCCCATATCCACCTATGTGTGTGTGAGTACATACCAACTATGTGTATGTTTCTCACCCTTTTAGGACTTCTCACCCAACAGACAACCAAAAATTTCATCACCCCAGAGTGAGTACACATCATCTCTTTGGACAAACAACCTAGATTTGATCCACAACTAGTTGGACAAACGGTCAAAGCTTGATCCAAATTTTCACCTTTTCCTCTCTTTCTTCTATTTCTTGTCATTGCATGATCATGCATCTCATTTTTTTGCATACCATTCACCCTTGAATGTGTCTCTTGCATTGATGTCGACTTGACTTAGAATCTTGAATCCTAGGGGCTTGACCACCTCCTTCTTCTTTCCCATTCTTCACCATCTCCATTGGGCTACTTTAGTGTGAGTTTGAAGCAAGTTGATCATCTCACTAAAGTGGGGGCTAAATGTGTCACCAAAAAGTGTAGCCTTTGACACTTTTCACTCATTTGGACCCTTGCTTATGTATTTTGGACCTTTTTCAACCTCTTTTCACCCCTTTTCTAAGACTTGTTCCAAAGTGTTGTAAGTTTTTGCAATACATTTTCACACTTTCCTAGGATTTTCATCACTAAATCAACCCTTTCTTATGCTATAATGACCCCTTAATTCACTTATAGGTCCTATCTTTAGTGTGTTTCAGAAGACAATCCCAACAAACATCATTTACCACATGATAATACCTGAAAACCAATGAAAATTGCCCACGTGGACTAGGTCGCCACCTTGGGCGACCTAGTCCCATGTGGCATAAAATTCAAACTTAACTTAAAATTATTTCAAGATTTTGTCTCCTAAACCCTAAGGTCGGCCTGTATGGTGTTATTTCGAGAAAATTAGGGCACAAATTCCATAAATAAGGGTTTTTCCCCTCATTTTTCACTTCTTCCATCTCATTTTTCCCCTCACTCAATCTTCTCAAGCACTCATCCACCACTCTTCTCAAGCAAGCTAGGGTTTTTACATTCTAAGTCATCAAGACATCTTGCAGAAGCACTCAAAGGCTGAATACTCCATTGTTGCAACTCAAGATCAACCATCATGGCAAGGTATTTAATCCATAATTCCATGTTTCATGATTTATTATCTTGTATCTTCATTTGATTTAATTATCTACAAAGGGGTTTGACCAAGGCAAACCCCTATACTCTAACAATCAACATTTTCTTCTTCCTTCTTTATGTTTTTGCAGATATAGGTATCTTGGAAGCTTGGAAATCATTGAAGAGTGGATTGAAATATTTTTGAAGACACCTCCTTTTGGGCTAGGGAAAAAATCCATTAAAAGTCTCTTACAGGTTGAGAATCAAAGTTTCAGATCCAAACACTTGGAGAAGCATAAAGTGTAGACCGAGACCTCCATATTCCACTTTCAAACTTCTCGAAAGGCTGAAAGGGACTAGGTTAGTATTAGTGGTGACCTAGTCCAACCATACATGCATTTTTGGGTTTTCTATGGATCTGAGTACCCTTTTGGCAGAAACGAGTTCTGATAGATTTTCACAGAAAAAGGACTAGGTCGCCCAAAATGGCATAAGTGTCCTTCTCGGCTTCTGCATCAGTTTTTATAGGATTCTAGACCTTCATGCTATCCCTTTTCAATCTCTAGGTGTACACATTTTGTTTCCTTCATTTCTGTTTAGCTTAATTTACATTTCTAGGTCATTTCATACATGTTTGCATATCATTATGTGTTTTCCAACATCTTTTGCATTCCAATAGTTTGCATCCAATAGTTAGTCTATTTCATTAGTTTCCAACATTTAGAGCATTCCACACACATCTTTTTAAGCCCTCAATCCCTCTTTGAATGAACTCACCAAGAATCCTTTAGCGTGAAAGAGAGCCATTCTTCCAACCTTAGCTTCTAGGTGAAAAACCCTAGAAGCTCATTGGGGAATCCTCTTTCCCTAAATTGAATTCTTTTTGGTGGTTTAGGAATATTTCCCCTCACATGTAAAGTATTTGATGATCCAGGTAATCATCGTTCCCCAGAGCTCTATAATATACATTCTCTGAAACCCCTTATTTTTCCCATGGGTATTCACAACTAGTAGAGGATGAGGTTCTCCCTCTTTTCTGAAGAGTTCTATCATTATTTGATAAGAAATGTTTGTAGTTTATGTTAATTTCACACCTTCATTTTTAATTCCAGACAAGAGAGAAATGGTTCGAGGGATTACCTTAAACTTCTTGCCACACACTATTCTCTCCCCATCCAAGAAGTTTTCTGAAAATTCCTTGACTAGCTGCATGTTAAGCCCCTCAATGTTTTTCATGAACTCAAGCCAACCTATCTTCTAAAACAAATCAAAAATATTATTCAATGTCAAAAATTTATCTGGGGAAGTTGGTTCTAATTTATGCTTAATCCCACCCATTCTGTCTCTTACTTGCAATTTTGCTAAGTATCTGGTGAAAAATTGTTTGAATGAGACTGTTATGTAGATTAAATAAAATGCAATCTTTTAACCACTTGTAATTTGACACTGGTAATGGTTCATATATTAATTCTTGCATTTGGATTCGTTGTATTTTAATCATTATTTTGCATGGGATAGAGTGCATGAACTACCACATCTCTAGTGAAGGTACAATCTGCACAATTGACCAAATTTGGTAAGGAAGGTGGAACGTGCCAATTCATTCATTTTTATTCACAATAATTTACCTACTTAAAATAAGAGATGTACATATCTCATGTCTCATTATCAATTTGAAATTCACTTTACCTATGCTGACGTAATAGCATCATCAGATGGAATGGCGAAGGGTTTTAATGAATTTCTTATGGATGAAGATGAGATGGCTAATGAGTGCTCCAATTATTATGACAAAAAGTTGTCACAATAATTTTTATTTATTATGGTAAGAGATGGCAGTGTCAGGCATGAATTTCAGAAGTGGTAGAAAAAATTAGTGATGATCATGGGTATGTTGTTGGGATTGTCAAAGAATTTGCAGATAAAGGGAAATTACAAAATTCTAAATCATCTCTGGAAGATGCAGTCGGGAAAAAAGAACAAAATTTTAGAGCATCACTGGAAGATGTGCAATAATGGAGGAACAAAGTTCCAGAGCATTGTTGAAAGATGCAGCCATAATGCAGGAACAAAGTTCTGGAGCATTGCTAAAACATGCAACTGAAATGCAGGAACAAAGTTCCAGAGCATCACTAGAAGATGCAGTTAGAAGGAAGAAATAAAGTTTTTGAGCATTGCTGAAAGATGTATCCAGAAGGAAGAAATGAAGTTCTAGAGCATCGTTGAAAGATGTAGTCGGAATGCAGGAATTTTTTTTTGGAGCATCACTGAAAGATGCAACCGAAAGGCAAAAATGAAGTTTTGGAGCATCCCTGAAAGATGTAGCCAGAATGCAAGAAAAAATTTCTGAAGCATCACTGAAAGATGTAGTCAAAAGGCAGAAATGAAGTTTTGGAGCGTCGTTGAAAGATGCAATCAGAATGCAGGAAAAAAGTTTTAGAGTATCACTAAAAGATGCAACCGAAAGGTAGAAACAAAGTTCTAATGCATCATTGAAAGATGCTTCTAAAAGGAAGGAGGGAATAGAATTAAGCACCTTGGAATTAACACATTTCAGAGCACCATTGAAAGATGCGCCAAAATGCAGGAATAAATTAGGGAATGGAACCAATCGAACAAACAAGTTCCAAAGCACCATTATAAGATGTACCATAATTTGTATTCGATTAAAAATGAAGTCCTACAAGAAAAAGATAAAATTTAGCCAAGTCCAAAAGAATAAAAAATACGATAAAAATGCCTTGAAGTGACTAAAAATACATACACATGGAAACAAAATTATTCTTTTATTATTATTATTATTTTTAAATTTTAAGCTAAAAATTACATTGGCTTTGTCATATCAGAGTCAATGCATTGTGTTTCTCCTTGCATTTCTACCATTCTCGTAAATTCTTCTTTGTTGATAGGTTTGTGGTAGATTTGTAATCAATGATCGCTGACTAAGAGAGTTTGAGTGTCACCATCAATAGGTTTGAGCTACACTACTCCATTTGAAAATATTTCAAAAATCTCATATGGACCCAACAAATGAGTCCTTAGTTTCCCTTTGTGATCTTTATATTGAGAATTAAATAACAACACCCAATCTCCTTTGTGGAACTCTCTTTCTTTTGTGTTTATCATGTCAGGCCTTTCATTTTTGTTGAACTAGCTTAGTTTGGTGGATAGCTTCTAAATAGAGTTCATCCAATTCACTGAGCTATAGGATTCTTTCAACTTGGGCTCGATTGAGGTATAAGCCTAACTCCATTGTTGTTCTAAGAGTTTGAAGTTCAAATTTGATGGGTAGAAGAGGTTTCTTCCCAAAAACTAACTCGTAAGGAGTGAGACCAATGGTTGATTTACAAGTTGTATTATAGGCCCAATCGGCTTCGGGTAATTTTTTGGCCCAATCTCTTCTTCTCGAAGAAACCATTTTTGTTAAGATATTCTCAAGTTCCCTGCTGGTTACTTCTACTTGACCATTTGCTTGTGGTTGATAAGGTGATTAATTTTTATGGCTTACCTAGAAATGGTCAGTAAAGGCTAGCAGAACTTTGGACATAAACTGGGGTCCTTGAAATTTGACAATTGTTCTAGGGGCTCCAAATCTGAGTAAAATCCTACTATACAGGAAGTCAGCAACTTGTTCTTCCCTAGTGAATCTTAGGGCTTGTACTTCCACCCACTTCGTTAGATAGTCAGTACAAACCAAAATGTATTCTTTTCCTTGTGAAGGAGGGTCTATAGGACTGATAAAATCCAATCTCCACTTTTCAAATGGTTTAAAAACTAGTTGTGGTTGTAGAGGCATTTCATTGGATGCAGTGGGTCTTCATACTCATTGGGATTCATCACAAAAAAAAAATAGTTTTTCACATCTTTATGCATAGTGGGGTAGTAATATCATGCACCAAATATTTTATGGGATGTCCTCTTGGCGGGGTAATGGCCTCCAGAGGGGTCATCATGGTAAGCTATAAGGATGTTGTATGTTTCATTTGATTTGACACAATGTCATAAAATCAGATCAAGGCCACATCGAAATAACATTCCATTAATCCATTTGAACTGAGCACTTTCCTGAATGAGGCATTTCTTTTGTTTTGACGTAAAGTTTGGTGGGAACTACGAAGTGGCCAGATAGTTGGTGATGTATGCAAACCAAGGGGTTTTAATGGAGATGGAAAATAAATTTTCATTTGGGAATTCATCTTGCACAAGAGCACAATCTCCATTGTCTTGTTTGATTAGGATAAAAAATCTGTGACTGTGTTGAACTTCCCAGGTTTATCAATGATGGTCACATTAAATTCTTGTAGAAGCAATAACCACCTAATTATTCTTCCATTTACTGCAGGTTTGTTCATTAGGTGATTGATAGCTAAATGGTTTGTGAATAGAGTTACTTTGCACCCTGTGATGTAATGTAAAAATTTATTGATTGCATGCACCACAACTAAGAATTATTTCTTTGTAGTAGTGTAGTTTCATTTAGCGAGAGTCAAATTCTTACTAATGAAATAGATGGCATATTTTCCTCTATTCTCATATTCATAACCTAAAATTGCTCTAATAGCATCATTGGAAGCATCTACATAAATATGGAATGGAAGGTTCCAACTAGTTCCACGTAGGACATGAGCTGAGATGAGTTTCTCCTTAATGATCTCAAATGATGTTTGACATTCTACTATCTAGGAAAAATCTATATTCTTTTGGAGGAGGGAAAACATGGGGGCTACAATCTTTCTAAAATTTCATATGAACCTCCGGTAGTATCCAACATGTCCTAAGAAAATTCTGACATCAATTTGGTTCTTCAAAGTCTCTAGTTGTTGTATTACCTCAATTTTCTTAGGATCCACTTTTATCCCTTCAGCTGAAATGTGGTGTCCCAACACTACCCCTTGTTCCACCATTATTAAACATTTTTCATGATTAAAGGATAGTCGATGGTCCTCACATCGCTTCAATACCTTGTCCAAATTTTTAATTCCTTCATCAAAAGTGGAACCATGTATGGTGAAGTCATCCATGTAGACTTCCACATAGTCATTCACTAGCTCAACGAATATGGCTAGAATAACTCTCTGAAATTTTGTAGGAGCATTGTATAGTCTGAAGGGAAGGACACAATATGTGAATGTTCCCCAAGGGAAAGTAAAATTTGTTTTGTCCTGGTATTTTGCTGCTACTTTTATTTGGTTATATCCACTAAATCCATCTGGGAATGAGAAATACTTCCTTCCAGACAAATTATCCAAGACTTGGTCTATGAAAGGTAAAGGGAAGTAATCTCTATGGGTAGCTTTGTTGAGCTCCCTATAATCAATGCATACTCTCCACTTCCCATTTTTATTTGGGACAACTAATAGAGGTGAAACCCATTTGCTATCAGAGATGGGATAGATGAATCCTACTTATAGGAGTTTCTCAATTTCTATTTTAACAATGTCTTTGCGACTAGGGTTGAGTCTTCATTATGGTCGATGAATAGGTCTAACATATCTAGTATAGATGTGATGGGTACAAACACTCAAGTGTATTCCTCTCATGTCTATATAATCCCAAGCAAAAGCTCTAGATCTATTTATCAAAACATCAAACAATTTGAGCTCATTTGACTTTGTCAACCAGATGTTGATATTTATAGTTTTTCATGGTAGTAACATGATGGTTTTGATTCCAAGGTAGTTGGAGGTGATAGTATGAACTTCTCTGGTTAAGGTTTTGAGAGGAAATTTATGCGGTATATTTCTATGGAGTTTGGAAATATCTTCTAAGAAGTGATTTATTTTCAAAATGATATTAGCTAGGGGACAAGGTAACACTGTGAAGTTGGTGTAATCATATTCGTGTGATCAATGTTGATCAGATGCCCTAAAATCTCTTCCACTTCTAAAATTTCTTCATCACTTAAGTCTACAGTAAGATCTTGCATATTGTTTTCCAGTTCATCTTCAAACTCTTCACCATGTTGTTTAATGACTACCATAGCAAGTGAAGCTAGATTCTCTTATTTTTTGGCACCATCTATTTCATCAACCCAAACTTGGTTATGTTCAACGGGTTGAGCGGGGGATACAAGAATAAGTGTTTGCTATTGGGACCATGTGAAATGGTCATTCCTCTTGCTCTGTAGTCAATCTTGGTTGCAACTATAGCTAACCATGGTCTACCTAATATTGCCATATAACTGTCCTTGGGTGTGAGGGATTGGATTATTTGAAAGTCTACTGGATATTCCCAATCATTGACCTTAATATGAAAATTTTCTAGGACACCTTTGGGAATAACTATGGATTGATTTTCCATCTTCAATATGATAGTTGTAGGGCACAAATCAGTGAGTCCCAATTTTTCTATAACATCCACTGTCATGATATTAATGGTTGCTCCTAAGTCCACGTGTGCATTAGGTATTGCTACCTCGTTGATTGTCAATGTTATGAGCAGACTACCTAGGTCACCATATTTTGGGGTTGAGGTTTTTCCAGCCAGAAGGTCAACTAGATATTCGTTTATGTGCACAATTTTAATCTGATTTGGTTTCCTTCTTATTATTTTTATGCACAATTGTTTAATTAGTTGGTTTAGTTCAAGAATTTCTTTAATCGCTTGGAACAAAGGAACATTGATATGGAGTCACTTAATTTCTTGTATTAACGCGGTTTCAGTGGATAAGTTCATTTCCAAGGGGTTATTCAAGGTATTTTCTTTGAGGCGCTTAAGAAAAGGCACTTGAGTTTTCTTTTTCAAGGTGGGATCCTTCTTTATCTTTTGAACATTGACCATCCTCTTCTTGAGTTAACTCGGGAGTTTTAGATGAGGATTATGGAAGAGGCTTGTCTTGATTACTCGCTAGGTTTTCATCTGAAGGTATGGAAGGTGTATTAGTCCTTTCAATAGATTCTTCATTTGGTTCATCGAGGATCTCAACTATGGTAGGCTGCTAGAGTGTTTTTCCGGACCTCAACTATAGGTTTCCACAATAGATAGTGTTAACTCCAATGATGTTTTCCTATTATGTCGAATACATTAGGGTATTTTGATGATTATTCTTTGGATTAGGGACAAGTTGTGTTGGGATTTGTGCTTGGTTGACCTGCTCATTTTGTTGAGGGTTTTGAGGAGCTGGTAAAAGGTTCTATTATGGATTAGGCATCCTCCTTGGCCCATTATAAAACTGATTTGGAGCTTGATTCCATTGAGGCGCAAGATTTTGAGGATACCATTGTTGTTGATTTTGGTTTGGCCATTAGGATTTCCCTAGGAATGGTTCACCCATTCAAGTGGTCCCCAAGGGTAAGGTCCCCAATTAGGTGGTGCTTGAGGCCAAGGTGTTGCCCATTGATTAATATTCCAATTATTTGGGGGACGCCAAGAGGGATTTGAATTCTAGCTGCAAGAGAAATTCTCTCCAGGTATTTGATTCATAAAATTGATCTCTTCCTCAGTGTGAGATATCCTTTTCTTGGAATTTTTTATTGCATTTAGGAGCTCACATTGATTAGTGGCATGACTCTTTTCACAAATTTGTTAAATGTCAGTTTTATCCAAAGGAAATTCTCTTAATAGATGTTTGTTTCGACACCTAGGATAGTAGATGGATAAGGTCTTGGGATTACGTGTTTTGGCCTATATTCCATCTACAATGGTGTTTAACTGAACAAGAATGTTAGTTTTAAGATTTGATATTTCCTCATGCAGTTTACCTATTTCATTGGAACCTTTAAAAAGACTATATTTACGGATACCTCCTCGAGTTCGGGAGAAATTCCAACATAACTCAGTGATATCATCGAGTTCAAGTTGGGACACATCTCCTTTTCCCATTAAATCTAGACTTCTCCTAGCATCTTCATCAAGTCCTTTGAGAAACATGGTCTTCAGCCAAGCTTATGGCTTCTTCACCACATTGTTTAGATAAGAAGATGAACCTATCTAGGTAATCTTCTAGGATTTCATCTTCTTTTTTCCTTAGTTTGAATAACTCCTCTTTCCTATTGTTGACTCTACAGTAACTTTGGTATTTATCCAAAAAGATAGTCTCCATATCGTTCCAAGTGGTTATTGAACCTAAAGCTAATCCCATGAACCAACACATTGTAGCATCCCTCAGAGTGGAGGGAAAGAGTCTAAGTTTTTGGTTATCATTTTTGTAGTCATACGTCTAACACAAAACTTTAAACTCAAAAAGGAACAAGTCAGGGTCTTCAGAGGATAAGCCTCTGAAGGTTGGTAAAATGGATGGTGAAATTTTATCATGGGTGCATCATCATATTTGTTGAGAGCAATGGGATAGGTAAATTTTTGTGCCACCCTTCTTGGGTTATCACCATCTCCATGGTTTCTCCTTACGTTGAAAGGGTTATCATTGTTGTTATCAGCCATGATGTCAAAAGGAATGCTTTCTCCTTCAAAGGTTTGATCTAATGGCTGAGTTTCTAGGGTATGTTGGGAGGTCTTAGGTTGATCCTGCTCGATCAATTCATCAGTAAGTTCTTCATCTAAGAATTCTACCTTCTTGTTTGTGGTTGGAACTACTATTAGGGGGTTTTTGGTATGAATCTTCCATGCAAACCTCATTTCCTGACCATGTAGAAAAAGAAGCCTGACAACTATATTTTTTCTAAAAGAGGTATCCAAGCAGTCTTTTATTAACACTAAAAAAAAGTCCCCAACAACAGTGCCAAAAAGTGACAGGCTTTCATAAATTCCTAACACTTTAGTTAAAAATATGTCAATTATGTTGATCGAGTAGTGTCCAAAGGCTGTATGCAATAGGGGATATTTTGGCTATCTCTCTTTGTAAGATTTTCTAAATTTCTGAAATGTTTGAAAACAAAAATTAAACTAGAAAGCACGAAATTGTTTAAGCTAGAAAGCATTCAAATTCCTATTCTAGAAAGCATGTAAATTATCTAAGAATCAACACTTGCAGTTAAACTATGAAATTTAAATAAAGACAACTAACTAATAATTGAAAGTACACCTAACAACTTATAATTAATAACAATTTTTATCAACAAAGTGGGTGCTCTAAATTTTTCAAGTAAACAAAACTTAAAGATCATAAACTTAAAACCATGTCCTGCAGGAACACATGACAGGGCTCAACACAAATTAATGTTCATCTAAACATAACATGCACAAAATGAAAGTAACAATATTAACAATAAAAATACTTATCTACTCTATGAGATCCCTCGAGTGGCCAACTCTTGGGTGTTCCTACGATTAGCTCAAATCACATGTGGTACTTTCATAATTTCAAGGTGAATCCATTCAAAGAACTTCCATTACTCAAAATAATACTGGCGATATTCATTCATTCATATCATAAAAGTGTATCAACACAGAGAACATAGCTGAATAGTATTCAAAATATATCATAACAATATACCTTGTTTTTCGCAGTTACGCATATATATACTGTACTACTACAAAATCCTAATTTTTAGATGGCGGGAGAATACCATTGAAAAATTCTTAAATAGAATTACAAATAACTGATGTTCATGACATAAAACATAAGAAAGGCTTTGAGTGGAGCCGTAAAGTCTTTAACAAAAAATTAACAAAATTCTTTAAAAGAAGTCTTTCCACTATGCACGCCTAAATTTCTGGCCCCCAAACTTCCGATGCTCTAACTTCAACCGCTTGAAGTCCACTCCTTTCATAGGCCATGCATAATTCTTACATAATTATTCAAATTCTATACCATTATATCAACATTAGTTAGCTAATTCTAATCAATTGGAGAAATAAATATTTATACACCATTTTATAAAAAAATAGACTTTTATTGCTTCTAAAAACTAAACAAATTGACATGGCTGAGGTGGTTTGCAAGAACAAATAAGGATATTTAGCTCATCATAAGAATGAGTTTTTTTATACCTCATCATACCCTATCTTATAAATCTCTATAGTATTTCTCAACCCTGCTAGACATATGTAATATTTGAGCTAAATATGTGGTGCCTCCACTGACTATATCAATAAACTCAATAACTCTCTAATCATCCCATTGCACTTTGATGAAATCCATATCTCGCTCAACTGTCAAATGAGATATCTTCCCTTGCAAAACCTGAATCTGAGCTAAAGTAGCATGATGCTACGCTTGCAATACTTCTACCTAGGGATCCTATGGTCTCTCTTCTACATCCTCCTCCATGGCATCGAGGATGGGAACATTCTCCAATCTCTCCTTAATGTCTATCTCATGGGAAACCTCCTCCGCCTTTGCCTCCCTTTGAACCTCCTCCACCTTGATATCCATACTGATATCGACATCAACACCGATCTAGTTCTCTCTCTACACCTCCTCCTATTGAGGGACAACATCTAAATGCACCTAGCCTACTCTATGTACCTCCTCCCGATGAGGAGCTTCATCCCTCTACTAATCCCACCTCGGTGCCCGAGGTGGAAGCCCACCTCTATCCCTCCAGCCTCTTTCTCCACCCCTATTGTGATCTCCCCTCCCTCCATCACCCCTGCCACCATCTCCACCTTGACCTCCACCACCATCACACCAACACCCTGATTACCATCATCACCTCTCCCTTGTCCTCTCCCCTAAATATCCCTTGAGGACCTCTATCGAGACTCTTTATAGGAGTAGGATGATCTGGATCTATGAAAAGTGTGGGCCTATGCAGAGCCAGCCACACATCATAATCTGTTGTCGTATCTACATCAACTAACTCAGTAGGGGCACTATAATGCTACTTTTCTCCAATATTTATTTAAGCAATAACAACAGATTTAATATAAGGAATATTAGAATTAAGATAATTTGAGTCACATAATGTTATCAACGTAAATGTAAATAATCAATGTAAACTATAAATATGTGACAATTAAATAATTAACATAATAAATGGAATAACACCTCCACATAGATTAATCATATTAACACCAAATCATATAGACAATATTCCTAATATTTTTGAATCAATGGAATTCAATACTTATATAAAAATCATGGATAGATTTCTATCTAGCACTTAGAGGAATGGTTACAGGTCTAGGCTTTTCATGGAAAAACACCCTCGAGGGAAATCAATACATAAAACCCAACATGCCGTCACGACATAAACTTGGACCTGGCCAAGACACACTCGGGTGTATGATGTACCCCAAGTTAGACACACATTGTCTGCCCCTTCTCCAAATGTTCCCATGCCATATAAGACCCAAACCTTCACTCCTTTGTGCCCTTTGAATTTCTCTTTTCTTTTTTCTCTACTCTCCTTCAAATTTCTCCATCCTTGAATTCTTTCTCACATAAATTCTTATAGAAGCCTTAAAGGGTGGTTTCCAAACCATCACACCCTTTCACAAAGGTTTTCTTTAATAATTATTATTCTTCCTTTTAAATATTGTTTATACATATTCTTTATTAATGTCTCTTCTAACCAAAGGATAATAATATCCTTTATTTATATCTCCCTTTTAATTCTAAAGGGTTATTCATAGATTTCTTTTCTCTTGGGAAAAAATTCACATAACAATTCCTCCCTATAAATTAGTTGCTACCCTCAATAGCATGAGATACATCTACATCATAACTCAAAAACACACGATCAATACTTGAAAATACTAACATCGAAATTTTGTATTCTTTATAATATGTCTATTTTACTCTTTACGTTATCTACATTATTTCTTCGTTTAATCCATAGACCATCTCCCTTTTTAACTTTATTTCAAATTCATAAGTAATTTTAATAAAATCACTTTTCCAATCAAAATTATGATGAGAACTATATCGATGAAATATATCTTGATTTTATAATTGAAAAGACAATTATAGTTTGTGTGTTTAACCTCCTATATTTCAACTCACTCATGTCACTTCTTCAATTATTAAAGTATTACAATGTGATCACACAACAATCACTATGCAAATCCAATACTATGTAGTCACTCATGATTTATAAAAGTATAACCTATATACTCAACATACATTCCAAGATGATATTCATGCATTCCAGACCACATGAATATCCTCTTTTCAAATAGAATCTTAGTCCTATACAATAAGTCAAATGTAAAAGGTTATTGGGTTGATCAATTTCAATAAAAATATACAATTGAAACAAAATATGATACACATAATCTCACAAGGCATATTAAATAGTAATAGAATAATAGTTAATTATTGTCACCTATTAATTACTAGTTTTAATCTTCCTTTAAGAAACTATGTTAATTATATCTCAATTTACTTCTAGGATGAAGATTTATTCAATTATGTTTTTGGATGGTGTTTTGTTTTATAAAAATAAGGATACCTTACATTGACAACCATGTTTTCGAATCTCATCCTAAAATTTTAAGGGTACATACGGAGAGGAAATATTATGTCATTCCATAAATATACCCCTAGGCTTGGACACTTATTGATATATGATATTATCAAATTGTGTATGAAAAATAATGAGTAAATTTATAATATTAATCTTCTTAGAGGTTGTCTCCCCCCTTTTAAAATTCAGCATGTCCCCATGTCTCATCCTATAAGAACCTATTTGGTTTCATATCCTATATCATACTATTCTCATTAACTCATTCCAAAGATAATGTCATTTTAAATAAGTTAAGCTTTCCTTTTCTGATTGATGAAACTCAAATGAAAAGAAACCTCCTTATTCATTGGATAATTGTATGATTTTTTTTTCAATTCAACATGATTCCTAACTATCAACTAGAGTTGCTAGCTTTGTTTTTTGGGTGGGATTAAGTACAAATACCATTCTCACATGTAACTCTTTTTTTTTTGGAGAAAATATCTTACTTAATTGATTATTCTTTAAGAGAGAGACTTAAGGTTCACTATCTCTATCATCCCTTTATCTAGCTTGCTTCTTGGTTGAATCTATTAAGATTTGGGGTGGTCAACTAGGGCTACATAATAATTTCCAATTCAAGACTCAATTTTTATTTTTTATTTTTCACATAATAATGTGTCTTCTATTAAATTGTGTATATAAATATTTATACCAAAATATTCTCCATACAAATATATGAAGTGTACAAAGTTTAAAACTATCCATTAGATGTGTACTCAATACCTTGTGAATGAATAACATGGATTTTTTATTCACTTATTGAATAGTAACTTTTGTGAATGTTGATCATACTATAATTGTTAGAATTGTGAAACACTCACAAAACCATGAGCCACAAGATCAAACAACAAACAACAAACAAATACACCTTTCATGCAAGAGATCTACAAACATTATGTGCAATATTCATCAATAAGGAAAAGCTATAGAAGAGGCTTTCAAGAAGATATGAAAGCTCCAGATAATATCCGAGAGATATTTACAAAGAGGGTTGAGTGCTTATAAGACCAAATCCCTAAATGAGAAACGAATCAGATCATGACAAGTGTCAACATCATATGAGATGAGACATAATGATCTAATATTAACTCAATTAATAAAGCATAAAAGCACTCCTAAGTTTAGCTTAAGTGCATGAGAATAAATTAGACTAATAATCAATTAAAGATTAATTAATTATTAGCTAATGTATGATAACTCTAACACCCCCCTTATGATGAACTTAGGGAGCAACTAAAAACCCTAAAAAGAATGCATGATGGGTCCTGACAAACAAGTCCATGTAAGGTACCCATGTACAAACAAAAGATCTCTGTAATGCAGAGAAATAGAGAAAACCTCATGGGAAAAACTCTACTCCAAAAAGAGATGGAATCCAAGTGAAGGACTAAACAAGCCTCCAAACAAGACAATGTTGTCCCAAAAGATAGGAACAAAGGATGAACAAAGAGAACACCGATGAAGCATGAAGAAGCTACAAACACTATCGTAGAATGACTGTTGAAATGCTGAAAGAAGAACCTCCTCTAAAATATATGATTAACAGGATCAAGAAGACAAGAATTTGTATGAGTGCCCCCAATGACACTACTCGAATCCGATGGGAAACCAAGGCAAACATCAAGAACTCAAATATATAGATGGCACAAGTAGCAATACTCTGAAGAACTAATCAAGTGAAAATAGAAGGTCGCCTCCAAAAATAGGAATGCAAGAGTGTCCATATGGTAAGTGCTCCATCTCACTGAAATGCATGGGTAACCATTTGCTGCATCCACCTAGTATATAGGAACAAATACTATATATATAGCTCACTCCAATGCAAAACCAAGGAAGCATTAACACCAATAGTAGAAACCCCCCATAATGCTGACAAGGGAGAGGTATGACATGTACACTGAAATTGAATGCCTGAATGTAGTGCATGGCAAAGAACCAAGAACATCTGAATGTGCAGACATGAAAATACAAGAAGGTATAAAGGGTGTGCGAACCAAAGCACACATGAATGAGAAAGGCATAAAGGCAAAACAAAGGAAAACACCAACCCCCATGTCACTTTATATCATAGTGCAAGTACAATAAGGCACAAAGTGATGTGAAAGATCCCATAATATAGGTGCAATACAAAGGCACTTTATCTCAGTGTATTTAAAAAATCATAAATACATACAATGGGAGCCCATAATGTCCAAAAAAGAGGACATGCTGAAAATAAAATTCTCTAATAGAAAAAGAGGAAACAAGTAGCACCATGATGAAGTACACGAAAAACATGCACTTTCAAAAACAATGACAGCCAAAAATGTGTATAGAGGCAGAAGATATGGCCTGTCAAAGTCTCCAAAATGAGAACTAAACAACAACAACACTGAGAAAACTAAATTTTGGAAAAAACCAAAAGTCCAACTAGAAAATACTTGCAACACTGTGAAGAACGCGAAATTTCACCCCATTTCAAAAATAATTGCATGCGAAAAGACCACCGTATGGCCAAGATATGGCCTCTGGAAGTTGAAGTGCAAAATTGAAAAGCCCAATAGAGGGGGGTTGAGTAGAGCAAAAAATAACTCCTCCGCCAAATTTAGCAAAATCACCTCCAAATCTGGAGGTCTGCCAATTTTAGAGATGCTGGAAATACAAATTTCTCCAGGTAGGCTACATTTACATTATTTTGCAAAAAATTTTTTACAAAATAACTGCCTTTTATTTATTTTAAAAGTAAAAATGGCATAAAAAACCTTTATATTTTTTTTTATTAAAAAACCATATAAAAACTTTATTTAAAAAGTTTATTAAAAAAATTTGAAAAGGGGGCGTGGGGCCTGAGGGGGGCACCACCTTGCCAATGGTAGGGGGCAGTACCCCCAATGGTACCCCCTGTTGTAGAGGGGGTGGGCCAAGGGGCTGCCACCTGCCATCATGGCAAGTCGGCGATACCTTGGTACTGTCAATTTTTTTTAATTAAAAATCCTGCGATGAACCTTTAAAAAGGTTTTGAATTTTTTTGAATTTGAATTTTTTTTTGAAAATCGTAGGAATTTTTTTTTTTTAAAAATTCCACCTCGATATGTGTGTTGGGAAGACCGTACAACCTTCCTAGCAATTTTTTTTTGTCTTGGATGCCAACTTCACCAAATTTGATGATTTGACAGGCATTCTTAAGGTTTTTGGGCCTTCTAAGCATGACAGTGATGTCCGTTTTGCACCAAAATGCACCAAAAGTACAACTACCCTCTAGATCTGGAAAAAGAGCAATCACTTCAAAATGTTCTAGATTTGGCGTCAGGAATCAAAATCAAGCAAAACAAAAGCCAAATTTGACTTTCTCGACAGCTCTGGATCCAATGGTGAGGTTCTTTTCATGCCAAAATGTACCAAAAAATCACCCACCTCCAAAATTTGCAAAAAGAGCAAAGGGGATTCATATATGAAGCTTGTAACCCTTGTTGAAGAAAGAAAATCTCATAAATCGAGAAGGGGTTTGTTGAATCCACACTCTGATACCATGTTAGAATTGTGAAACAAGCACAAAACCATGAGCCACAGGATCAAACAACAAACTAATACACCTTCCACACAAGAGATCTACAAACAATATGTGCAATATTCATCAACAAGAAAAGCTATAGAAGAGACTTTCAAGAAGATATGAAAGCTCCAAATAATATCCGAGAGATATTTACAAAGAGGCTTGAGTGCTTATAAGAGCAAAGCCCTAAATGAGAAAGGGATCAGATCATGACAAGTGTCAACATCACATGAGATGAGACATAATGATCTAATATTAAGTCAATTTATAAAGCATAAAAGCACTCTTAAGTTTAGCTTAAGTGCAAAAGAATAAATTAGACTAATAATTAATTAAAGATTAATTAATTATTAGCTAATGTATGATAACTCTAACAATAATGAATTGTGAAACCTATGTTTGGTAAAATTTGGGAATTTGGTCTTAACAGACCTATCTCTTTTTCTTAATGACCAAGTTCATGATAGAGAAATAAAAAATAAATAAATGTTAAACCCTCTCAAAGAAGATGAAGCCAAACAAATTGTCGAATTATATAAATTAGGTAAGAAAAAGTATTAGATAATGTACTATCAAACATTTTACATGTAAATTAGGTAAGTAATACATCAAGACTCCAAATATCTAAATCTTTTATTGTTTTTCTTTGATTAATTAATTAGATCAAGACATTCTATATAAAATGTATATTTTCCTTCACTACCATATATAAAAATTAATATCTTTTAATTCATAATTATTATCAATAGTTATTTCTAGTGAAAAGTGACAATAACTTTCCCTCGAAATGAAGGTCATCAACGAAGAAACTGATGATGATGGGAACCATGATGAGAATGAAGAAATAATAAAGATTAATAGTTTAAATTTACTGATAAATATAATAATGACATCCATGATGAGAAATGCCAAAAAAGTGCACCATTCATCAAGATATCTAAGAAATGTTATTTGCACCTATTCTCATAGTTGAGGAAGCAACATGAGGGTTCTTTTGTCATTTATTGTTCCTATATATTCTACTCTCAAATCTAATGTTAAACTGGTTTGTGGTGAGAATAATAAAGAACAAAATTTTATGATGAATGCATTTCTGGTGTCATGCTTACAAAGAGTGGTTTTCAAAATGAATGGGATTGGTCTTGCATAAATCCCTTCTAACTAATTTGGAATACCTTGCTTAGAACTTGGCTCCAAATGGCTAGGTTAAAAGTTAATGTCTCTGTATTGGTGAAAGAAGACTCATGATTTTGATTAATAAATGCAGATAACCTAAACACATGATCATTCCTAACACACCTTCAAGCTTATATCATAGACTTGTACATGGATCAGGTTTGAAACCTAGTTTAAAACATGCACTGATGGAGGACTATATTGCTATAATATTAAACTTAGGAAATAGTGTTCCATACATGAATCATGATTTATATAATTTGAAAGACTAGTGAATAAGCTAAATTATGTTGATAGCTATGGCTACTCCTATTACAAAGAATTTACAAGGAAAATTCTATAAGGTACTAACAGATAAAGCTCTATATAGTTTCAAGGTGAAAAGGTTATAGAATTTGATTACATCATTAAAACCTAGACAATGATAATAAGTTACTCAAAATGTGCACTCGACAAAATTGAGCCATTAGAGAAGTCCTCTAACAATTAAAATGCCTATTTTAGGGGGAAACATGTAATAATTAGGGACTAACGTAGCAACAAATGACATCAAATGTATTATTAAACACTTTGAGGGTATCTTTTATGTGAACATCCTACAATTATGCACAATAGAATCATGAGTGCTTCTATGATCGTTATTTTCTAGCTTTTTTTTAATTCATGGACCTCTGAGTTACTTTCTACATCCTTTACAAGTGATTACATAGCAACAACATACCAAAATAATAAACTTAGATATTCACAATGGTTATAATGTTCAACACAAAATTCACACCACTAGAACATAAAGTGACTATAGAAGCTTAAACTCCTGTTTCTAGCATAGACAACATGTGAATAGGATCTCATTTTTTAGAGAAATTACTCTAGATACAAAAGGTCTCAACCATTAGTATTATGTTCTTTCAATTATAGTCCATATTCTATATACAAGCTTGTACGAATATTTGGATATCAAGAAGTGTGAATGGTTCATAATCCATGGTGGTCTTCTTGATGTCTATATGATATATATATTAGCAAGTGGATTTCAATAGTTTTTATATACATAATAAAGTAGATACATATTTCTAGAGAGTGAAGGATAGGTTGAACTTAGAATTAAGGTTAAATGATATATATATATTAGCATAGACATGTAAAAATGACCTAAAGCATATCACACGTCTTGAATGAATTTTTTTCATCATCGACAATTATCATTTAAAATCATTGCATTTCACATCATTTTCATCAAAAACCCCATTTTCCTCTATTAATTAAATAATTTTTAATTATTTAATTAATTCGCTATTTCATCATTTATCTAATCTTTATTCCTCTTGATTAATTAAATAACATCAAATATTTAATTATGTTGCTAATCTAGCCTATTCTCCTAAATCAATTAAATTATTAACACTTAATAGTTTAATTAAATCACTTTCCCCTTTCTAAACATGAACAATTAAATTAATTATTCAACATCATTCAAAAAGGTCAATAAACAAACACAACTTTATTTTTTAAAGTCAAACATGACTTGCACGTTCAAACTCTAAATGTTAATTAATTAATTATTCTCACCCCTTTTATGATTGAGCAAATCATGACCACTGATTTCTCACTCTAATTGGTTAATTGATTCATCTATTTCCTAACCGATTCATCCATTTCCCAAATAATCCATCTATTCTTCAATCCCATTAACTACTCAACTTAATTTTCTCAAATGCATAGATTATGCAATCTATTTCCCCTGATTGTGCAATTAAAATCCTTAAGTGGATCGATCATAGAAGCTAACTAAGCAATCTAATTCCTCTAAACGGTTCTTAACCATTGATCATGATTTTGTATTATATAATCTTGCATGTTCATCTTGAAACATAAAGTATATAAAATAACCTTCTAACTTCTCACAAATAATCTAGAATTCACATAGCAAAGCATTGCACAATTATCTCTTGAGCACGTTACAAATCATCACATTCTAGTTTAACATCGTACACACATTTAAGCTTTTGCAATGCATACTGGAGGCTTTATATTGATTACAACAATACGACATTCAACATCGATACAAAAACACTTCGACATGAGATGGGTAACATTATAATTTCTTGAATTCGTTGTTTGTTCTTCGTTTGATAACAATTGTTTCATTGAATTCATTAATTTTATATTGTTCATTTAATGAGTAATGGGTTTAAGGATTCTTAATCTTGTTTGAATTAGTTTAATTCATTCATTTTGTTTTTTGTATGATTTTTTATTCCCCCTTATGACATTTGGCACAACTAGTGGGACCTCGATCCTTGACTTAAACATTTTATTTGAGTTTGATAAATAGTTGCAGGTTCTAGATCACTTTTGCTAAAACTGGAACATTTCCACTCCAAACTTGCACGTGCTTGCTTCTTTTGTTTGGTCACTATTGACCTAAATAGGGGCACTAGTGACCTAAAAAGTGGCGCTATTGACCTAAATATGTATGCTATTGACATTTTTTGTTGTGGGTTTTAAACATAAGCTTTTGAAATAACATTTTACAGAGGTAATATTGCCCTAAACTTGTTCACTATTGCAGGAAACAAGGTCTCTTTTGATATATTTTTTGAATTTGTCAATTTACAAGGCTTTTCTTTGATTTCATAGATTTACCTAACACTAACATGTGATTGTTTTGGGTGTTTTGGAAGTTTCTAACTTTGTTTGTGCAACTCTTGTAGGAGTATGAAACGCATTTCCATGAAAACAACTAACGGTTTTATTGTAGGGTTGGTGAATGGTCCAAGAACAATTAAATTTTAAAACTGAACTTTCAAAGCTTTCATAGTTTAGAAAATCTTTCAATTTGGTATTGTAAAACTAAACCCACAGCTTGCACACTTCAAATTGGTGCTCCTAAAACTGAACTTTTAAATATTTCTTAGTTTAGAAAATCTTTCAATTTGGTGTTGTAAAACTGAACCCACAACTTGCACACTTCAAATTGGTGTTCTTAAAGCTAAAATTTTAAAGCTTTCTTATTTTAAGGAATATTTAAATTTGGTGTTTTAAAAATGAACCAACAACTTGCACACTTCAAATTGATGTTTTTAAACTGAACCTTGAAATCTTTCTTTGTCAAACAACATTTCAATTTGGTGCTTGTAAATTTGAATGATCTTTGTTTTGACCAATGCCTTTCATTTTGTTGATGAACAAATGCTTTTTCATTGGTTGACCACATTAAGATGAACGAGGCCATTAGAAACACTCAAAATTGGTGCTTAAAATTGAACAAATCCATTTTGATTTGCACATTTCTATACTTGACTGAAGTCTCAAACACTTTTGATTTGGTGCACATAAAAAATGAATTGATATCTTCACACTTCACAATTTGGGATTAAAAATTGAATTGCTATGGATTGTATGTCGTGTTTTCTATGCTTGGAAAACCAATTGTGTATCCTCTCCCCTCACATCTTTTGACGATCTTGGGTGATGAAAAGCACTTTGGGTTTCACATTTGTTTTATTTCAAGAATCAACTTTAGATTGGGCCTACCTTTGAGACACATCCCGCATTAGAGAACTTAGGGTGATTCAAAGTAGTTTTTCCCTTGGACCGCTATATAAATTAGGTTGCGGCTAAACACCAAAACCAAATCAGCAATTACTTGGTCAATAGTGTCATTTAGAATGGGGAGGTACCTTCAGGTATATAGGGCCCTTGGTAGGAGTGGTTAAAGCTTTTAGTAGCTTGCTAGATGTTAGCCAGGTGTTGGATCCCTTGGGTAGTGACTAAGAACCTTGAAGTAGAGGCCACCCTTATATCAAAAACATTCTTTGAAAGTGGTGCATTGGAATTTACTTCCAAGAAGTTAATTACGAGGTCTGATTTATGGGTGAGACATAAAAATATCCATAAGTTGCATGTAAAATCATCCCTTCAGGGCATGAGGTAAGCCCACCTAAAAGAATGTGCCTATCTCTAGGTTGTAATGATTGTCTTCTATGAACTTGCCAAAAATCTTCATTACTATTGGACATCAAACACTTTTCTTGGTTTAAAAAGAACACAACAAAACAAACATTGAACTTGATTATCAAAATTTTAAACCCTTTGGACTTAGTGTAAATACCTTTGAAAAGAGCCCTATATTTGCACTCCATAAAAGATATCTTAAACGAATATCTCTAAAGGTTTATGAATATTTAGGCTTACATTTCAAGTCACATTTAGACCAAATTCAGCATTGGGAACTATGGCTTTAGTATCTTGACTTTCAAAAACTTTGAGCTTTGTGGAAAGAAACTTGCTTAAGCTATAGACATTTAGAGTCAAAAAATTTCTTGTTATGTTGTATCACTTACCAAATTCTCAAAACAAATTAGATCAACCAAATCATAAAAATTGCAAACTTGTCCAAATTACTTTCAAAAATAAAAATTGGAAACAAACCTAAAAAGAGTCGCTATTGTTGTTATTTTTATCTCTATTGACCTAAACATTTCATGCTATTGATCAAAACGGTCAATTTTTCTACTTCTAGTTATGACAGTCACTGACAAAAGGTCACTTTTGAAAAATAGGAATACTTTTGATTTGAATAGAGTCACTATTTCAAACATTTCCACTATTGATATAAAAACTACCACTATTGAATTGAACTTGTTCGATTTTGCTTAGAAATATTGCTATTTTTGCCTCTGATTTTTTATAGGCACTAACCAAATGAAGTCGCTTTTGTAAAACTTGACCGCTATTGCCAAAAAACCTATCTGATATTGACCTAAAATATTACCTCTATTGCTTTGTTTTTGGTGCAAACCAGAGACTAATCTGAAACTAGTTAACCTTTCATACTTTTAGAATAAAACGGTCAAACCTCCAAAACACATCATATCTGCATCATTCCCTATCCATTTGTAAAAATAAATCAAACACATTAACCTATTTTTAGGATTCAAAACACAACTTGGGTTATTTTTTTGCTCTCAATTTCTAAGATATTAAAATTTACTTGCACCTCAAGGCTAGTTCAAGTAGATTTTCAAAACATATCCTTTAGAAAAACAAAGTAAAATCTTGGTACAAGTTTTTTACATGTTGAGTCCCAAAATTAATATCATCTCCAAAACATCCACCAAACATCACTCATACTTTAGGGTCTTGGGTATCACATAAACCATAGCAAAACATCAACACCTTTGTCCAAAAAGTTTTCTTTCACATCATCATCATTCATCATTCTTTTAAAAACAAAAAAAAGATCAAAAATCAAGAAAAAGTTTATACTTCATGACCATTTGGCATCCTACTACTCCTATTCAAAAACAAGATCTTACTGCTCCTATCATACAACCAAATTTCACATGAGTTGAAGGTGAACAATTGGACATTATTAGTAGTTTGAGAAGTTTCATGTTTTAGAAAAAGGAAACACCAACCCAATGGATAAACACGACTACTATTCTAGACAAAGAGGAACAAAAAGCTTATATTTCAGCCAAAAGACCAATATTACCCACTTGTGTGGCAATAGATAAATCATATCTTCCAAAAACACTATCCTTTTAAATAGAAAATCCTAAAAACAAACATGATTTTGTTCCATAGTTAAGTAATCACAAAAATTTCCCAAGGTCTTGGAATTTTTTATGACAACCATGAGATCTCAACAACAAGAAATATGGAAGCAAACAAGATTATCTCAAGTGCACCAAAAATCAACATCACTAATGAGGAAACCAACCCATAGGGATACAAACCAAGTGACCTTATAACTCCTCAAAAATAACCCTCATTGAAGGCAACACCAAACCAACCACCAAGTGATTAGGAGGTACGACTTAGACACCGAAACATGATTGATAGACAAAATCAACAAAATCAACTTCTAGATCCCAATGATGTGATCATAGAAGAATATGATAATGGGGAGGAACTCACTGATGAGAAGCTATTAGAATATTCTTGAGAACCTAAGATGAAAAGTCTTATGGAAAAAATGCTTGAAAGAAATGCAAACTCATATTTTTCACACTAGTACAAAGTGGTGCAAAACTACCCATTAACTTCAACATGGACATACTAAAAGATTCAAATCTTATTCCACTTGGAGATCAAACAACTTTTAGACAACTTCCAAAACCAACCATGAATACCAACATACCACCATTATTTTCACAAAACAATGATCAAATATAGCCCATGGATTACCCGTTGTTTAGGAAATCATCCTGAATTGAACAAGCATTTGTGGCACAACAATATCAAGGAAATACAACCAAAAACATACCACAACATAACACAATGCAAAACATGAGTAACATTCCAATGAACCATCAAAGTGGAAACCCATCACAAGGGTAATACATGCCACAATATACCTCCTGCATTGGCCCTTCCAACAATGTACAAAACCAACAAGAGAAATTAATGCAAAATCAACCAAAACAAGGTATACCATCAATGCACTACCTAGTTAACCTTCCACAACATCAAACACAACAAGGTGTACCATCAACGAACTACCTAGGTAACCTTCGACAACATAAAACACAATAAGGTGTACCATCAACGAACTACCTAGGTAACCTTCCACAACATCAAACACAACAAGGTGCACCATCAATGAACTACCTAGGTAACCTTCCACAACAAGGTATACCATCAACACAACATCAAGGTAGCCTTCAGTAACACTCACAACAACAAGGTGTACCATCAACACAATACCAAGGTACCCTTCAACACAATCCACAATAATAAGGCATACCATCAACACAACATCAAGGTAGCCTTCAACAACACTCACAATAACAAGGTGTACCATCAACGCAATACCAAGCTACCCTTCAACACAATCCACAAAAACAAGGTATATCGTCAATGTAGCACCAAGGTAACCTTCAACAACATGGTGTACCACAAACAAAATACCAAGGTATACCCCAAACTCAACAACACTTTGTTCAAAATCAAAATCCTTGACAACAACAACAAGGAGGACCACACAATTAGTACCAAGGAACACTTCAAAGTAAATATCAGGGTACACAACAAGGACCTAACTTTCCTTATACACAACAAGGGCCCAACATACCTTGTGTACAACATGGTCCTTAGAATCCAATGACTACACAATATCCTGTTTACAACCAAACAAATGCCATGGGACAACAAATCTACAATAACCAACATCCTCAAACAAGAACACCAAACAATGACATAAATGTGCAACTTCAAGCATTCAATCAAAGGATATCAGATATATAAATTGGAAAGCTAAAGAAGAGATATGATCTCCAAGATATTTGTCCTTATCCGTTTGATCAAAATTTATCCATGGTACCTTTCCCCAAAGGCTTTGATATACCAAAATTTGACAAGTATAGGGAGAAAGGAGATCCAATTGAGAATATATGTAAATTTTTATTATCTTGCATGAAACTACAATGAAATGACACCTACTTGATGAGACTTTTTCTATGGAGTCTCAGTGGGCCCGCTATAGATCAATTCTCTTGTTTACCGCTAGGTATCAGAATGTTTGATGAGTTGTCATATAAGTTTTTCAACCATTTCTCGTATAACATAGAACATGAAATTATGAACACCTATCTTTATAAAATCAAACAAAGTCAAGGTGAATCATTTCCCTCATACCTACAAATATGGAGACACAAAGAAAGAATAATTAAGTGGCATGTTCTAGAGAAACAACTTGTTGATGTCTTTATCTCCAACGCACACATATATCAATTATTACCTCAAAGTGTTATGCCCAGACAATTTTGAAGAAACTATTGAAAAGGGGATACTTATCAAAAGATCCCTCATTGCAAAGGGAGTGATCAAACTTTACAACCCTAAAGACCAACCTTCTACTTCAAATGAAAAACCCAAGATATGGGAAAAAAATAAGAATGTAACCAATGAAAAAGTAGTTGATGCTAAGGTTGTATGCAATGTGAAAACTCCCAATATGCCACAAAATCAAGTTCAAACATCACAACAAAGTTATCAACAAAACAACCAACCCAATTATCAACAGAACAATCAACTCAATTATCCTCAGAACAATCAACCCAAAAACCAACACAGCAATCAAGGATAGGATAATGAAAGGAGACCAATAAGACAATATGACCAACCGCGAAGGAAATTTACTCCATTGGGAGAATCCCTTGAGGTGATTATGCAAAAAATAGTCAACAAGAACCTCATCAAGATCAATGATAGATAAAACTATGAAGAACCTAACTTAAAAACCCCTTGGTATAACGAGAATGACCAATGTAAATTTCACAAAATCAAGGGGCATACTACCAAAAATTGCATGAGACTCAAAAACATCATGCAAGACTTAATCGAAAAGGGAGAGGTCGACATAGAACATAGGCCTGGAAATAAAGACCTAAATATTTACACAAATCCAATCCATAACCATTCTAAGGGAAACAATAAAAGAAAAGAACAAGATTACCGCAAGGCCACCTTTTCTTATGGAAAGGATACCATTCTAGGAAATTTCCCTTGTCAGGATCATACCATCCATGTGCTAACCATACTAGGTACAAATCTTGAATGTAATGTAACCACTCAAAGGGCAAGAGTAATAATCCAAGGAGTGCCACCCTCACTAAAAACCACAAGCCATCAAGTGACTATAGCATTGTGGAACAACTCAAGAAAACTCTTGTAACATGCCAACCCTTCAATGTTGTAAAATTTTCTAAATTTACAGCATACGAGTAAGTAAATTAGGTAACAATTCATTGCAATAAATTTTTTCCTTATTTTATTGAGAATATACGAACAAGATGTCATATCATATTACAATAAATATTTCATTTCATTACAATAACTTCACAAGTTACAAAAATACAAGATTACATACATTTACATACATAGCTCCAATGAGCTTTAAAACAAATAGTTGTAAGACGGTCCAAGATCCTTCCTTTCAAATGTTGGTTCTTCTATCGCTTGTTGTAGAGGAGAAGCATTACTCGAGAACTTTTCTACCAACCACTGACTCATTATGTAGTTCCCCGCACATCTATCATTTGATAGATGGCCCTTCCCTTCGATGAAGAGATTGGTAGAGTAATCGATAATGACAAACAACTGAGCATAGTGTTGTGTCCTACATAACTAGAACTTGTAATCCCATAAACTCTTTCTAGCATGCAATACTAGATCACAATGAACTAACAGTAGAGCCAAAGGTCATCACACTACTTTGATCAAAGTGTTTCATTTAGTATGTTCTACTGAGGGTCATTTGTCACATACACTACTCAGGGACGATTTGACTTAAGGCTATCTTAAGCTACACATAAGTATTTCCTTAAATGGATAGTCCATCATCCCAAATAACCTACAAACATATTAATCTACTTGGAATAAACTACTTAACTAGTACATACACAAGCTAGGTATTTCCTTCAATGGATAGTTCATCATCCCAGATAACCTATATACTTGGAATAACTCTACTTACAAGTAAGTACATAAAATCCCTCCCATATTGGATTATCTATACTAGGAGTAAACACAAGCTTTCCTAGTTAAATCAATTACATAGCTAAGTGTACCATATAATGTGCCTTTCATGTTCAATCATACCTAGTATATAATACTTATGACAAACATACCTCTTATCATGGAGAAAAATATAAACATAATGCATGGCTTCAGTCAAAGAGTTATCATAATAATAGAGGACTCCATTTGGGAGTACCTCCTCTTTGACCAAGAGAGTTTAAGCTATGAGTCTACTCTTATCAATATGATAACTTTGTAGTTAAGTGTGCATTGACACTAATCAAGTAGTAGCTCTAACTCACTAGGTCTCACTAAACCTCTCAATCCATAAGTAACAACTAGCTATCTATTATAATGAAATAACTAGCTATGAGCAGCCCATGTTTAAATATATCTAGTATAGTTAAATACCTATGTCAAACAATCTCTTCGATATATCTAGTATAGTTAAATACTTATGTCAAACAATCTCTCCTACTATGGAGTACTTAAAAACACAATATGAAAACAACATATAAGCTTCAATTTCATTTTCAAAACACTTTATTTTCTATAATGCCCATATTGAAAAGACATCTCAACCATATATGCAAGACACATCAATCAAAGTAAAATAAAAAAGAAGAAGATATCCTCATGCCTGTTATCTAACTCTAACTCACTTGTTGATAGCTTGGTTCTCTCAAACTATAGCCTCCTCACAAACTATATGAACTCACTTCCTTTCTTTATCTCAATGCAAAGCAAGGTGTGGCTGAGAAAATATAGAATTACAAATTGCAAAATATGTATTATCTTATGGGAGTATGTGTCCCTCTCAACTAAAATGGTTCAATTATTTATAGAGCAACCAAGCAACCTCAAAGCCTACAGTTTAGGAAAGTTAATGGAAAAAAAGCTTCATGTGAAGCAACACATGAAACATATCAGAAAAGGTGGTGAATTCTCAAGCTAATACTCATCTTAATCACCTACAGGTCGACTTGTTTAGTGAAAAAAATCTGAAGAATTATTCAATCAACATATACATAATTTGAATTGTTACAATGAAAAGAGATCTACAACAATTCACTCAAAGGTGGTGTCATTTCCATTATCATTTCCTTCATATTTGGCATGGTTAAACTCAATCAACTTCCATTTTATGACAGCAAGTTTCCCTCGATCCATATGGTGGATGAATTGACTTGAGAAATTTAATACATTAGACAAAGTCAAGCTTGGTTTCACTAATGGTGTCAACCAAGTCAAGCATTTTAAAGACAACAATATCAAATTTAATGCAATGAATTATGTTGTGTGTCATCCATAATGATAATCGGTTTACACTTAACAGTCATAAGCTATTAAATTGGTTTCATCAAACATGGTCTATAATGACTATTATCGACCTCTTATTCAATGCGCCATATGCATATATCAATGTTGTGTATAAACTTTACTCACATGCCTCTAACTGCGTTGTGTTTGCATTTGGCTTATTCTTCACTTGGCATGACACGTGACTGTTTATCCCTCACACATACCATTCACTATTCTTCAAGTTTCCTTACATCGTGTTGCAAGAATGCTCTAAGGGTTCGGTTTGCATAGCATAAATTATTGAACCACACTTTATTATCCTCTTTGAATGTGTGAATATATTGTGCTATGAAAATGTATATGCAGAGCAACATAATCATTTGATCATTTTTATATATTATATATATAGTATGTATCCATTTATTATATTAATTACACATACAGTATATACATATATTTACAAACAAGTAAACATATACATATATATATGTTCATAAATAGCATTAAATTCCATGTCACATATCTACATATATGTATAAGTATATATATATATATATATATATATACAATGTCAATCAAGTATGTATTCATTCGATATATAGATGAAAACAAGAGAGTAATATTCTCATAATAATAATAATAATATATTTATATATATATATATACATACATATATACACTCCTCTATATAAGAATGAATACTTATATGTATTTATGTATATATATATATCGAGGCATATAATACTCATATCGTACAAAGCCATAACTTATTCAATAATCAAGTATATACCACTATTTTGGTAGTTAAACACATAGAGATGTTATGTATATATATATATACATATATACATTCTTTCTAAGCATGCATGCTCACGTGTATATATGTATATGTACATATATATATATATATATATATATATATAAACACTCATCGACCACGTAATCAAGCATAGAGATATAAGGAAGGAACTCACAAGCTCAAACAGATAAACATCACCCAATAATGCACTCGATAGTAAACAAGACCTTTACTAATGCGGATATTTCAAACTAGGGTTGACTTACCAACTTCCCACTTCTATGTCTAGACTCGACCATTCTACTATGGTGTGTGTATGCTCAAATAGTTTACTTTTACCAGTTACCTGACCAAGATCTTCTCCTGAGTGATACTTCCCCTCCTCATGGAGAAATGGAACACATACCTGCATCGACTAACACATGCACACGACAGTCAATTGTTCACAACATATGCAGTACATATAAGCATATCCAAAGTTAGAATAATGATTCAATAACCATCTTTTCACATATATGAAATATTTCCCCATGAAATAACATCAATTGAGATAACATCAAATGAGACAACATTCACATTGATAACATGGTACGAGCACAATATATTCATCTCTAGAATTCACATTACATTCATATTTTACCCTACATAGTAATAGAAAATAGTAATTACATAATTGGGGTGTAACAAATCTAGCCTTAATCTCCATCCTTGAGCTCTTAAAACCGTCACCAACACATAAGGAAATATTGGAGAAAGCACTAGCTGAAACATCAGTTTCAAACAACCTTGACATAGATCAATTTCAAGCCATGGTTGGCAATATCACATCCACCCATCATTTAGTCTTTTATGAGAAAGACCTTCCGCAAAAATATTTCCACAATCAAGCTCTTTATTTAGAACTGGGTGTCCACAAAGACAAAGTCAAGAGGGTACTCATAAATAACAGTGAAGGTCTAAATATTTGTACCTTAAAATTTATGAAACAACTGGGATACTCTAATGATTTTATAGATAAAAACAAGAGCATCACCATCAAATATTATAATGATATGGAGTGAAATTCAGAAGGAACGATCAAGCTACTTGTTCAAATAAGACCAACAATAATAGAAACTACTTGTCAAGTATTGGATCTCGAGCTTCCATACAACCTTCTCTTGGGTCGACCATGGATTCATGCTTTGAAAGTAGTACCATCTACATTCCATCAATGCCTAAAGTTTCCTTATGATAATAAGGAAATTACCATATATGTCAACCCTAAACCTTTCCATTATTGAGAAAAATTTGGAGAAAAAGTATAAAAATATTTAGCAAATACCCAACAATGATATATCTTTTCACTCATTTTCCTACATTGACCCAACATCACTAGCTTCCTCCTCCACTACACCATCATCAACTGAGGTACCTAAATCTGATACCAAGATCCAAGTACTTGACAAGGATTGTGGAGAATACCACTTCAACCAATCTATTTGTATTGGGATGCTTCCCCCACACCAAAAACATATGGAGGACCAAAAGAGATCAGACATGTTCAAGTTGTGATGATGATAGTCAAACCCACCATCTTCACCAAGTGGGGCTACATGAAAGATGAGGACGTGTGCAAAGAAGATATATCTTTGTGGATCTACAAAGAAGGATGGGAACAATCGCTACCTCCCCTTCCTATTAATGAAAACAACAAAGGTTATCAACTAGTGAAAAACATGGGATTCACGAGACAAGGTGGCCTTTTTCTACATGGACAAGGTAGAAGAGAACCAATCATTATGGAAAAACACCTAAAGAATTTTGGACTAGGTTATGGTACATCTAACGTGATTACCCCAACTATTGAAAGCACCTCTTATGAGGGAGGATGTACTTCTACTACTAATGAGACATCAAATAATTGCAAACATCTAAGAAACTATCTTTATATCCAAAACATGTTTGATAGCCTTAACATAAATACTATCATCGTTGAACCTACATCTGAAACCACATTTGATGACGACCATATTGAGAAAAATTCTAATGAGTATGAATTGGATTCATGTGACTCTAGTGAGTATAACCTAGAAACCCTATGGGGGTTTGATAAAACCAATGTCCCTAATCTAGCTACAACATCCATATGCTTCAAAAATGCTCATGAAAAAATATCCTTGCATTATCCATAGTTGATAGATTGGGACCAACAACATCATACTTCGATTTTGGATACATTCCAGAATGATGAGGATATCGCAGATTTCATGGGACTTCGAACCGATATATTGCAAAGAGAACACAAAGTAGGGTTTGTAATGGAACTAGATCAAGGAGCATATTTTGGAGGGGAGATTATGTATTCCAGTTATAAAAATAAACTACAAAATTTTAAAATAAAAAAGAAATCACCTAAAGAAAACCACAATGTGGCTTTATCAAATCTAGAAAAGAGAAAGATAAAGGATGGATTTGAAGGTGGAAACCTCTCTGAGCCACTCAAATATGGGAAATTCAATCTCCCCACCATATAATATCAAGAGAAATCAACACTCCTAGTTGAAGATGTTGAACCTATCAATGTTGGCACAACAGAAACACGCAAAATCACATATCATGCAACACCACTTGATCTTGAAGAAAAGGTGAACTTGTTAGCATTTATTAATGAAAGAAAAATAAAATTTGCATGGATATATGCAAAAATGCTAGGGATAGATCCAACATTGGTCATACATCACCTAGCAGTATTCCCTAGAGCTAAACCCATCAAGCAAAAGCTATGAAAGATGCATCCATAGATAACACTTTTGGTAAAAGTAGAACTTCAGAAACTATTAGATGTGGGATTCATCAGGCCCATTGACTATCCTAAATGGGTATCTAATCTAGTACCAATATTGAATCCCACTGGGAGCATAAGGATCTGCACAAAATTTTAGGATCTAAACAAGGATTACCCGAAGGATGACTTCCCTCTACCTAGCATTAACATGATTGTAAACCTAATTGTAGTGCATGAAATGCTATAATTGATGGATGACTTATCCAAATATAATCAAATCAAAATATCCCCCGAGGACCAACATAAAACAACATTCACTTGTGCATGGGGAACCTTCTGTTGGAGTATCATGTCATTCGGCCTCAAGAATGCAGGGGCAACCTATCAACAAGCAATGGCTGCTATCTTTCATGATATGTTGCATACAAATATGGAGGATTATGTGGATGAAATACTAGAAAATTCCATCAAAAGAGAAGACCATTTGACCAACCTAGAAAAATTATTTGATAGGCTTGAACAATACAACTTGAGGCTCAATCCAAAGAAGTGTGTATTAAGAGTAACATCTAGAAAACAACTAGGGTACATAGTATCAAGAAGAGGCATTGATGTAGATCCCACCAAGGTAAAGGCTATATTAGAAATTCCTCCTCCAAATACATTGAAGTAGATGAGAAGTCTACAAGGGAAACTACAGTCCATCAGGAGATTCATTGCACAATTGGCAGATAAGTGCCATCCATTCACCCATTTGCTACACAAGGATATATCATTCAAATGGAATGGAAGGTGTGATTAGGTGTTCCAACAAGTCAAGGAGTATCTACTCACTCCAGTATTAATGCCACCAATTCCAGATAAAGCAATGATCCTCTATGTATCTACAACACAAGCAATGTTAGGAGCTCTCTTAGCACAACTAGATGACAATAACAAGGAAAGAGTGATCTATTATATAATTTGAACACTGGTGGGATATGAATTGAATTATTCACCCATAAAAAGAGTGTGTCTATCTATCATCTTTACGACATAAAAATTCAGACACTACATCTTAAATAGATAAGTAAAGCTAATATCAAAAGTAGATCCCCTAAAGTACCTATTGGAAAAACCATCTCTAACAGGTAGGATCGCTAAATGTGTAATGATACTGAGTAATTTTGACATATAGTATATAGACATAAAAGCTATTAAAGCACAAATCATAGTAGATCAACTAGAAGATGCACCAATGGAAGATCATCAACCTTTAACAATAGAATTCATAGATGAAAGCATATTGTTAATAGAACAATTAAGTCGTTGGACCTTGTAATTTTATGGGTCCCACACTCAACACGACTTAGGAGTAGGTATCTTATTTCTCACACCGCAGGGAGATAGTATACCTAAGGCTTATAAGATAGCTTTTCTATGCACCAATAACATCTTTGAATATGAAGCATTAATCATAGGACAAAAGATGGCCATATAATGGAGGATAAAAGAACTACAGGTTTATGGAGACTCTTAACTGGTAATCAGGTAGGTAAACGATGGATATCAAACAAAGGATGACAAGCTAATTCCATATAAAATAATGATGGACAATTTAAAATAGAACTTTGTCATAATCACCTTTAAACAAGTTCCTAGGATTAACAACAAAGCAACCAACGCTATGGCGACAATAGGTTCACTTCTCGACATTCCATAGAACATTCCTAAATACGAATTCCTTGTGGAGCAACTCCTCATCCTAACATTCAATATATTGGAATTAGAACTACTTTGTGATGTTGTTGGTCCTAACTCACCATGGTACCAAGATACATTTGACTATATCCAGCATGGTATGATACCTCCTGACTTAATGACAAGCCAAAAGAAAACCATTATTTGTAGAACCTCTCGATTCATTGTCTTAGGAGATACCCTATATAGACAAAATCTAGATGAAACATTACTTCAATGTCTCAACGTGGAAGAAGCACAAACCACTTTACAAGAAGTGCACGAAGGTATTTGTGGGTCTCACTCTAGTGGACCTAATCTAGTATAGAAATTGTTGAGAACAAGGCACTATTGGCCCTCAATGGAACAAGAATGTATGCAGTACTCAAGGAGATGCAACCAATGCCAACAACATAGTGATCTTGTTCGTGCACCAACTTAGGAATTGAGACCTATAACCACACCATGGCCTTTTTCGCAGTGGGGACTAGACTTGATAGGTAAGGTATCTCTTGCTTCATCTAATGGGAACAAGTTCATTATCATTGCAACTGAATACTTCACAAAGTGGATAGAAGCAATCCTTTAACTTACATCACAGGGAAACAAATATCCAAGTTCATCTTGAATTATTTTATCTGTCGAAATGGAATCCCCAAACTATCATCATAGTCAATGAAACCTCATTCAAAAACCAAGATGTCAAAGAGCTTTGTTAAATAAATTCTATCTAGCACCGATTCTCCATGCCCTACTATCCTCAATGAAATGGTCAAGATGAAGCATCTAATAAAACCATCCTAAAAATACTGAAAAAGACTATTAATGATGCCAGTCATGATTGGCATTGCAACTCTACCCAACCCTATGGGCTTACCAAACCAAAATTTGCACACCTACAGGTGCCACATCTTTTTCCTTGGTCTATGGATCTGAAGCAATCTTAGCTATTGAAATTGAAATTCCCTCACTACGAGTATCCTTGAAAGCCATGGTCAATAATGAGGAATATCAAGTGTCCAGATTGAATGAGTTGGAACTCTTAGATGAAAGGCGTTTGAGCGTATTAAACCATCTTCAGGTTGATCAAAATCAACTCAAATGAAGCTACAACAAAAAGATCAAAAATATAAACTTTCAAGTTGGTGACCTAGTACTAAAAGAGAATCAAAAGATCCATCTAAATCAGGATGGGAAGGGGAAGTTTGAACCAAACTGGTTAGGTTGTTTCACTATCACAACAAGTTATGGATCTGGAGCTTATCAATTAGCTACTCTTGAAGGAGAACCTTTAGTTGAACCACTGAAAAACAACCATATTAAAAGGTTTTGTACTTGAACACATCAGAGTATCTCAGAAAAAATCTTTAAAAAAGTAAAAAATCAAAAATCAAGAAAAATAGTAAAGATAAATAAAATATTCTTTAAGTGAAAACCACTTTGCAGCTCTTTTAGGACAAGTACCATAGTAAAAACCTAGAAAACAGGCGCTACATTTGAATAATACCTACATCTTTATCTATCAGCACTATCTAAAGCATCCAACCCATTCATCCCATAATAAAATGTGCAAACCAACCATGGGTCGATGATTGATCAAGTGTTGAACCTTGTTGCACCATCAAAATATGTCTCCCCTAATGAAGGTAATATTATCTTGAACTGGGGGAAAAAATTCCCAAAACTAGTAGCAGATTGGATCCTTGTAAATCCCATCACAGTAAAAAAAATATCAAAAAATTAAAAACATCCAGAAAATAAACAAAATCAAAACAAAGTCAAAAACATCAAAAAATCCCAAAAACATGTTATGCTTTGAGTTAACACCGGTCAAAATACGTGGTCTTTGCATGTATAACGTAGGCAAGGATTATATTTGATCAGCCCTCGAGGCCTTAGGTAAATCCCCTTAGGTGTCCATAATGGTCTTTTAACTTAGTCAAAAATATAAAATCCGAAAACATTCAAAAAACAAATAAGTAAAAAACAGGCTCCTATCAAACAAGCGAACTATAAGAATTTGTATGGAAAACATAGGCAAGGCCATCACTGATGGACCCCCGAGGCCCTAGGTTAGTCCCCCCCCCAAAAAAAGAAAACATTCAAATATTTTATCAAAATCCAAAAACATTCATAAAATACAAAAAAATCCAAAAATAATGTCTATCAATATAGTCGAACTACGATGTCTCTACATTTGTCACATAGGAAAGGATAATCTTTGATCAACCCCCAAGGCACTAGGTCAATCCCTTTAGGCCCCCCTATTTATTACCAAATTCTTCAAAAACAACAAAAATAACATCAGATAAACTCAAAAAATTGAAAACATCCTCTCTCCAATATCACTTATCCGCAATAAATGGTCCATTCACAATTTTTGGTGTAAATAAAGTCTTGTACCTAGTTAATTCATTACTAGGGGACTTATTTACATGTTAAGTTTACTTAGGTCCTAGGGAGGAATCTTTCTAGAAGGTTTTAGTTGCCATTAGTTGTTATCTTATCTTTTGACTCGTAACACATGTGAACCTAGGTAAATGTGATAAGTTGTCTCATGTCATATGATTAAGACACTTGTCATAATCCTATGACATCTTGTATATCACCTTGGGTATATAACCAAGGGGTCTCTATTACATTGTACACATCCAACATTGAGTCATAATTGATGAAAATATAATTTATTCTTGTCATATTCATATCTTCTATCTTTGTGTATCCATTTGGCCTCAAGATCTTGGTAGCCATAGCCAATTCTAAAAATAATAAACAATCATCACCCTCACCCTTTGACAAAGCAAACAACAAAAAAAAAACATCAAAATCAAAAATTCCAAAGTGAAGATTGAAACAATTGGATCACTATCAAGTTAAAACAATGCCTAAGTATAGATTACAATACATATTTGAAAATCATTATCAACAATCCTACACATGTGTCTTAACGGATAAAATGTTCCTAAAATAGACATCATCAATAGGGATAACTTTAAGAACCCCCCCCCCCCCCACCTCGGCGTAGGTGTAAAATCCTAGTGAATCCTGTATACTTCTCGATGAAAAATATTAATTTTATTGGCGATTTTTTCCGTTTTTCGAGGAAAAAAAAATCCCCATTGGCGAATCTTTTATAATCCCTGGAAGTCTATGGAAAATCGTGGCGAATAGCAATTTTTTGTAATCGAATAAAATATTTTTCATTGGCGAATAAAACCGTTTTTCAAACCAATTTTTTTTTTCCATTGGCGATTAAAACCTTTTTTCAAAGCAAAAAATATATTTTCATTGGCGAATTAAAATGAATCTCAAAATAATAAAAAAATCTAGTGGCAAAATAAAAATCATATGGGTCGTTCGATGGACAACTGTACTGTAGTTGCATTCTAGAAGTAAATCTGTAAAGCACTAGAGTTGCGATTTGAAACCTCTGGAATATCAGTAGAACCGTTAGATTTCTAGAAATCAATGGTTGAGATTTTATTACCGTACAAATGGTTATAAAGTTCTGTTTCTTAGCGATTGGGTGACCTCAACGGGATGCACAACTTTCGAAGTGACAACTCATTTAATGAATTGTACGATACCATTAAGGGATGTCTTCTCAAACACCAACTGGATAGATTTAACATAATCTTTTAAATCCTCCGAAAGGATAGATCTTAAATAAGGTATTAAGGAGTTTGGAGAAACGGATTTTGAGTCTGCATACGAGGAAAGGTGGCAGCATTTTGAACTCCATACTCAGATTCTCCTCAAAATGGTACTTCTAGCCGATATTAGGGTATGGGAAGATGAAATTGTGGCCTTCATGCAACCAAATTTGAATTGGCCTGAAGAAGAGCAACTCGACATCATTTCCCAGCTACGTTCAGTGGTGTGGAAAGAGAAAACCACCTATGTCGAGTACAACAGGGTAATTTTTGTTTTAGAAGAAAGAAGAATGCGCTGAATTTCATAATTTTGTTATAGAAATGCAGTTGGAATTGTACAGAGTCCCGACACCTCTAGCAGTTTAACAACATACATGAATCCTTTAGTGAATTATGAATTTGTGACACATAATGATAAGGGGGTGTAGTTTCAACTTTTGAGCACTTTTTGAATTTTGATTGTACAGGGTGTGGGGTGATAGGTCTATGAAACCACATTTTTGGCATTAGAGAGATAAACTAATATATTTCTAAATCTATGTATTTATCAATGCTTCCTTTTAATTATGAATGAATTGTGTTTCTTCATGATAATTGTTCAATGTTTATTTGTTAGTGTTAGGTCAAATTTAGAATGCTTATTTTTTCATCTCTGAGACTTTGTGTTCGGATTAATTCATCACTCATTCACTCTTTTCAATGCCTTGAATCTCGATGTTGTACATTTCATTTCATTGAAATTCTCAATCTTTTTGAAGAAAGTGTGGTTGGCAGTGGCAGTGGTGGCGATTAATGCCATATGTGATATGAACATCTAAAGCAATTTCTTGGACAACTCATAGCTTTAATGAAACAAGATTCGTAATGATTTCATATCATTTGAATGAGTGATTTTGACAGCTTGTCAGCTTGAGGTAGAGTTCAAGTTGGCACGTAGCAAGACGTTAATAAAATTAGAAATTTTAATTATACAGGCTAGTAGCGGCACTGGTGTCCCATAAATAGGGATAGTGATTCAGTGATTAGTAGATAGTGCCATAAGGGTTTTTATTTTCTAGGGTTAATAAGGATTCATGAAGAAGATGATGTAGTATTGGGGATACTATAAATTCTCCTACCTACAATTATGTAGTTACAGAGTAATCAGTAAAAGACGAATTTCCTTCAAGTTCAGAACGGGTGGAATTGGAAAGAAGTTGATTTGGTTAACCTAAATTTTCAGATGGGATTTGAACCAGGATGAGGAGCTCTGATGAAGATAAGTGCTATCCGAATGCATAGAGGTTGTAGGTAAAAGTTGGGAGTAGATTTGTTTCTCATTTTGTATTCTAACAGCTCCCATTTCCCCAGCATGGTCGGCCAGGCAAGCCCCATGCATTTATTTTCAAAGAGACATTTGTTTTTCATCTTCTATACGACTCTGGTTCTCGAAGGGGATAAGTAAATTTTGTATCTTCATGACTCCCATTTCCCTAGGACTGATTGGAACCCCCTTTGCCCAGCATGGTTGGAAAATCCACCAGTAGAAGCTTGGAATCATGAATTTATTTTTAGAGCCACATTTATTTTTAGAGATAGATGTGTATTAGGTTTTCAGCAACAAAGCTTGGAAATTGGAATCAATTTGTAATCCATTGTAACGAGCAACAACTTGGAATAAATTATTAAATTTTGTCTATGTAAAGTACTAAAGTGACACACTGACATATGTTATTTATACAAAACAGGAGCTACAATGCTACTCATCTGTAAAAAGATATGTAATAATGTGACATTGAAATTCAGTTGCAATAAAATAAATAGTTGTGTTGTGCTATTCTTGAATCTTGATTCCTTGAATCTTCGTTATTCATTTACGTTTAAGAGTAAAGAGTTGTTTTCTGAGTTCAGAACTTCAGTGTCACTGTCTATTAATAATTTAATATATTCAAATCAGTTTTGTTTCTTTTGAGTTATTAAGTAATATACTCTATGCAATATGCACTTGAGAATTCATGGTTATATCATGCCATCGGGGGAATGCAATCATTCATTCCATCGATATTTATGTGTTACAACGATGTGCTTACTTTTGTTGTTTCTATCAGTATATCGAGGACTAGGAGCGCACCTTATGAGTTATGACTATGAGTCTTCGCCTTCGGGCCATCGACGAAGCTGTGATGGGGGTTCCACTGATAAAGCATTTTTAGGCCGATGCCTATGGTATTGACTTTAAAACACATGTGTCATTTTAATTTTTTTAAGTTAATATCATAAATTAGTAAATTACTCAAGTTTCAAGTTCAACCGTTGGATGAACATTTGATGTACGGTTGTAGTTACATTCCGTAATGAAATGAACAGAGTGATGGGCTTCCAAACGTAAACCTCTGGAATCACCCTATAACCGTTAGATTTAGAAAGATCAACAGTTAAGATTATGACAATAGCAAACAATCAATATGAAAATTTTATGACGGTTTGGTCATTTAAATGCCTATCAAAAAATTGTTTAATTTACGAATTTTTATATAAAATCTTTTATAAATGGATTATCTTGAAAAATTAGAAAACAATGATAATTATTAGTGATAAATATAAAAATCTACTGTTATAATTAACAATTAACAAAAGTTTCTAAAATCGTATTAAAAATAAATCTTGTTAAATATATTCTAAAAATTAAAAATAATTATGTTTTATTTTGAAAAGATTCTAAATTAATATATATTTTTATAATAATATTATAAATCATATATATTAATATAAAAAATGATAGCTATTATAAAAAAGTCAAAAGTTTCTAAATTCATATTAAAAATATTCAAAAAAGTTATATTCTATTTTCTTTTTATAATAAAAATTATAAAATGATATATATTATAAATTAAAATACTATATAATAGTTTTTTACGGTTTAATAAAAATATAGCAAGTGAAACTATACGGTCTAATAAATTTTATAGCTATAATATACGGTCTAAAATTGAAAAAATGGTCAAATATTTAATAGACCATCAAATTCCATAATGACATGCACAGAGCTATGGGCTTCCCAACTTAAACCTCTGGAATCACCCTATAACCGTTAGATTTAAAAAAATCAACGGTGAAGAATTTGCAACTTGTAGACCTAAGACGTGTCATTCACTTTAATGTTCCAATTTCGAGAAACAAAGTATTTAAAGCACTTTGTACTGCTAAGTGTCAACTCACTGTCAAGTGATTAATGTTTATATTAAAAGTTAATATCATTAACTACTCAAGTTTCAATCGTTGGATGAACATTTGATGTATGGTTGTAGTTGCATTCCGTAATGACATGCACAGAGCGATGTGCTTCCCAACTTAAACCTCCGGAATCACCCTATAACCGTTAGATTTAAAAAGATCAATGGTGAAGAATTTGCAACTTGTAGTCTTGTAGACCTAACTCCTAAGTCCTAAGACGTGCCATTCACTTTTACGTTCCAATTACGAGAAAAAAAACATTTAAAGCACTTTGCACTTTGAAACTGTACAGTGATTTTTAAAGTCTTCAATCTTCAGATTGCTAATTGCAGTGCACCACCCTGTTTTGGATTCCACAGATCCACTTCCAAAAATGCCATTCCAGTTCTCAAGCGTCGGGACTCATAATCTGGGTAAGTGAAAGAATTCCTACAGCTACATTTCAACTTTCATCCTTTGACATTTTTTAAAATCTTATTTTGTCAAAGTTTGAAGTTTGGTTTTAGACTTTAGAGACTCAAGAATTCATTAAAATTAAGGAGGACTAATAGGTATGACTTATTAGGGAATTCAAATTACACAACTTCACATTTGTACAAGCATGTCTACCACCAGTACCACTACATCAATGTCTGATAAAAAAATACATTATGTAGAATTGCTTAAAACCCTAGGTTTCACCGATGGGTACCATGATAATTATGATCCTGAAATATATGGTAGGCGTACCTCAGAACTTAGATTTTCATCTTAGAATAAGGCTGCAAAGCAAACAAAAGTTGATAGTATTAGTGCACCGTGGGTAACTAGATTAGGGCGCATGATGTTACATGAAGTTTTCCCTTGCCCATAATTTATCATGGTCTGTGCCGAAAATTATGATGATACGAAAAGAGCAATTGTTAATAAAAATAACCAAGAAGAATTGTTATCCATTAATGCAGAAGAACTTGGAAAAGTGTTGCCATTTACAATCGAAGAATTTGGAAACCACCACATTGACCTAGAAAAGCTTGCTAGTGATTATGAAGCAGTGGAAGAAAGGTTGAAAAATGATTTCTTAAATCAAATAGTTAAGGATAGAAACAAATTGAAAGGTGATCATAAGCCTCCTTATAATTTGGATTTTTTTAAACCATGGGTTCAGGATACTATTTCCATGCTTACATTTTGCCTCGGCCTGGATAGCAATTTGGAAGTGGGTGCAAGCCTCCTTGAAATGGTATATAATATCCATTATACTAAAGAACATGTCAAATATAATTATACACAACACATTGTAGAATCCATGCATAAACAATTTTTAATGATTAAAGCAAGTTCCACAAAGACATTTAGGTTCACAACCTACTTGTGCTATCTTTTTCTATTCAAATTTAGAGGAATGTTTCAGACCAACAAGCTTCAGATTCAGCCCTACAGTAGTGCAGAGGAAAAAAAAAATGGCTCTAGTATATGAATGGACCAATGAGATAAGGATGCATGATTCTCGAAGGAACTACAGTCATTTTGTAGACTACTTTTTGGCTCCATTGCATCAAGTAACTACAAATAATCCAATGCCTAGATTGCCTATGCCATGTAGAAACTGCATGCAACTAGGAAAAGAAATACAATTGGTTGATTGGTACTTAATGGAAGAATATACTGTGCTAAGATTTTATGGATCGGGAGTATAGCCATACAAACTTCCAATACATGTGACAGAAAGGGTTTTTGCATTGGAATATGTAAGGTAGGTGTAGAGTGTTGATGAACTACACTTTCTTAGTCAGCAAAAGAAGACCTTATTTCCTTCTTTACCTTTTTCATGTGGAGGGTTCACATTCGATAGAAAAGCATTTAGTGTAGCACATAATCTTTTGATTTTTTTTTACTTTGATCCTATCTGTCACTGGCAGTATGATCCATGTGACATCATTAAATCAATGATTGTGGCCAATAGGAATGCTGCAAATAGAATTCAACATCAAAGTAAACCCTTGCTTGAAAACTTGAGAAACAAGGATTCTTGGGATGAGGTCAAAATAGCAATGGAGAAAAGTGCTATTGAGAATGGTATTTCTTTTGAACAATTGTCAGCAGAAATTATGGCATTGCACCAAAAGACAATCAGGACATACAAATTTTTTTATGTAAAAAGTGATAAACCATCTAGTAGAGTAAAAATTCCAGGTTCTCTAGAGACAAAACTTATAGATAAAAAATGGTCACGATAAAAAATTATTGCCTTTTGGTCTATGAGGAAGGACCTAGGTGATCCAAGAGCTCTTGAAGAGTATGATAATAACGAAGAAGAAGAAGAATTTAGCAAATTGTGGAATATAGAGCATGGGCATCCTGATGGAAGTGATGAATTTGATGATGATATTGATATGGAAGAAGAAGAACAAAGCCATGCCAATTACAAACCTAGTTTAAGTGAGGCCGCAAAAGCAGAATATGCTTCAACATATACTTCAGGAGCAACCATACTTGAAAAATTAGTTATGAAGGTGGTCCTTTGGGGTCCAAAGGACAAGGCGAAGGCCCTTGGATAATACAAAGTGTTGAGCATAGAAAAACAGTTGATAAATATGGCCGTGGGATTGGAGGTGAAAAAGTAGACCTAAGGGATACAAGAAAAAATCAATTTGTTAGAGCTTCTAGTCCTTATCCTCAAGTTCAGATACAATCACAACTAGGACATGCCCTTGGTGGACAGATTAGTGCAACTGGGAGTGCCATTGGTGGTGATGGTATGGGTAGTAGTACTAGTAGTGGTCAACATGTGCAACAATGACAAATTACACACAATACTAAGAGGAAAACAAAAAAAGATACCACAGAAACACCAGGTGATCAAGGCAATCAAAAGAGGCAAAGGATTTTGACAGGTCAAAGTCACACTATCGGTGGATCCACTAGTACCACAAAGGATTTATTTCCAGAAACTCCCACAAATCAAGTTAGTGTGGGTGCGACATCATTAGCAACTGCAAGTACTCCTATTCCTTCGCCATTCAAGCATTCCATTGTTCCTGCCTCCCCAGGTTATGATTTCATTGAAGAGTTTAAAAAGAAATCAGACTTGAATAAAAAAGAAAAGAAGCAACTGATGGAGAGTGCGCTTGTTGTAACTTTAGAGACTGCAACAACCATGGTATTACCCACATTTGACACAAATAAAGAAATCATGGAGTACACAATTGTTGTTCCCACAGTTCAACACAAACCAACAAATCAGATGGATCAATCTGAATACCAGGTAACCAATTTTCAATTGGATTTTTCTGGCCTGAAAAATACTAACAAAATTAATGTATCAAAGAAGAACAATGAATTGGTGTACACATCATTGCTAAAGCAAGATAGAGAGAAGAAAAGGTTGCAGACCTAAATAGAAAAGTTACGGGCAGACCTAGCAAGTGAGAAAGCAACGAGAAAAGCAACAGATAACAAGAGCAATGAATTAGAAAAAAGAATAATAAAATCTGCCTCTACATCAACAAGCAATGAGGATAAATCAAATGAGAGAGAAGTGAATGACCTGAAGTGAAGGCTAGATGAGAGCAACAAGAAATATGATGAGGAAAAATCCACTTAGGAAAAATTAAGACTAAACATTGCGAATGGAAATGCACAGTGGGAACAAAAATTGGAGAAACAGAGAAAAACAAATGAAAGATTGGAGACAGAGCTGATGGAAGCAAAAGAAGAAATTAAGTCTTCTCAAAATAAGTTATCTGCATTTTGTAGAGATATAGTGAGGCATATGAAACAAAAGATCTGGGATGAAATAATGCAGAGGTTTGATCATTTGTGTGACATGTTTCAATTGATTGATGCTACCAGACAACATTATAAGAAGCTCAACAAATATTTAGTGGACAACAAAAAGGTGCTGGAATTAGAGAAATCTGCAAATGAAGTTGTACAAATAATCTACAAAGCCAGTGACAATGATCTGAAATCAAAAGGGATTACTAATCGGATTGAAACCTCAATGAAGTTGTCATCTATCAGTGGAAAGTGTTTGAGAATGTCTGGAACAAAGGAATATTTGCATTTGGTTGCAGACAAGATGAAGGTGGTGAATGAAAAGGTAAGGAACTTCATAGAGCTTGGTTTTCAAGAGCCTTTTGACACAAATGAGCAATTCATTGGAAAGGATGCTTTCAGAAAGAAGATGGAAGGTGCAAGGAAGATTGATTTGGACCAGTTTCCTCAGAACCAAGATGTGAACTATTTGGATTCCATCAGAACACTAATAACCTTGAATGCAAAATTGACTGAAGAATTCAAGACAGGTTCTATTTCCAATTACAATCAAGAAATGTTAACAAAACTTCAAGTCAAACAACATCAGTTAGAGAAAATGGAAATTCCACCACCTGAAGAGTGGAAGTTGCTAGAAAAGTTGATGCAGTGACTTGATTTATTATTTTCAATGTTTGATAATATGAGTTTGAAAGTTCCAACTTAGCTCTGTGCAGACTTGTCTTTGGGCATTGGCAAGATTTTTCATTGCCAATGCCAATATGTACTCCTTCATGTGAAATTCAATTAAAAAGCTCAAATTCAGACTTCAGTAATGTGATGATGTTCAATTATCTGGATTCTGTATTATTTATTTTATCATTTGAACTCGTGATGAACTATTAGCTCATTATATTTACTTCTTGGTAGAGCTTCCATTTCCAAGTTATGGATGTTGAATTGTTAGCTCATTATATTTACTTCTTGGTAGAGCTAAAGCTTATAAGTTGTGGATGTTGAACTGTTAGCTTCTGTTATTTTTTGACTAAAAATCCTGATCAATATCCACCAACTTACACCTCACCCACATCCCACATACTGCAAAAATACACTACATTTGATTTTATGATTAGCACAAATTGTAGGGATTTGTGTGACAAGATCCATTTTGTGGCCCACATTACTACTTGATCAATGATCATGTCCATAAATAAATCTAAAACCCCATGGTCATAGCCCCTATTCCTAAAGAATTCAAATTCAATGTACTGACAAATTGAATAACATAAATAATTTGAATAACATAAACAACCACTTTGGAGATAGCCAAATAAGTTAATAACTTATAAGCATATGAATCCACAATAGTTGAACACTCGAAAGCAAATCAGTAAATATGTGTAACCTTCTCCATTGTATTGATCTTCAAAGTTCAAATGATATGCATTATACAAATAGTTTATTATATGAGATGGATGGGCAAATTGGTGCAATCTATTATCTATCTTCTTACTATTTTCTACTCAAAAGTCTAATTAAAAATGATGTGATGATCCATTGATCTCCTATTGGGGTCTTCATCTCTCTTATATATGAGAGGCAACAAGCTACAAACCCCTTGCAAAAAGTCATGACGTTTTGACAACTAAACATAACTCAAATTATAAATAAAACAATGCCGCAGGTGAATGCACCGATCCATTAATCTCCAAGCAGAAGCCCATGACCACGGACCACCTAAGATCTGTTCAAGGCTTCTACTCCATGATAGGGCACTCATCATGCTGTCAGCTGGCATTCTTCCTCTGAATCTGATGGTTGTCCCGTTGGATCTGATTCTAACAAATCTACAGTTTGGCTAATAAACATATTGCCTACAGAGAGGTGATGGATGTACTCCTGTTCAACATAGGTGTCCACGTTAGAGATCGCCTCTTTCATATCATATTCTAGAGACATTATTTTTTTGAGTTGCTTATGAGTGTTTTGTAAAACCATATCCTCATCATTTATTTCTTGCAACACAACAGTCAGAAGCCCATCAAGCTCTTCCTTCCAATCATCATATTCTCACGGGTTTCTAATGCCAAAATGAAGTGTGGGGAGTGGGACTGAATCAAAGCAGTCAAAATCTTCCCTAAGCCTGTTATGATATCTATTATGTGATTCTACCAACTTGTTATATGACAACAATATTTGTCCTTTCATGGCATTCTTATCTACGAGCTCCTTTTTTTTCTCCATCATTCTAGGTTGCAATCGTTCATTCTCCACCAATGCAATAAATGTCTGATTGAATACTTCCCAATATTCAATAGCACATTTCATCATTTTATTGAACCTTTCTTTTATCATTTCAGATATTGTATTATATTTGATGGTTTTCACTTCTTTCTCCAATTCTTTGCATTTCCCTAAGGATTTCAGAAGGCAATTCTTCCAGTAGGCTGCATCAGCCAATGCATCAAGCACTCTCTTATCTTTTTCAAGACATGGGGAGTACAACTCTGATGTGGAGGAGGAAGATGCTTTTTCTCGTTGATTTGCTAGCTCCTTCTTTAGTTTTCATTTTCCTTAATCAGTTTATCGATCTGTGCTTTGGTAAATTTTGCCACATTTATGTTCAATTCTGCTGTCTCCATAGGGTTGGTATCCACTACTCATTGAACCAAGAGATGACCAAACGCTTGGTTTGGATTACTAATTATAGCAGGTCTTTTATCATGGGGATACAGTGACCAAATAAGCAAGGTGGCTTCGTCTGGGTTGTACCCAGATCTTGAATACATTTTGTCACTTGCTTCTTCTATTAAGTTCATTGTCGTATCCCCTCTTTTTCTGAAGCTATCAAATACAATTGAAGAGCTAATATCCCACCCTGGCAGGAGCAACACTCCAGCTTCTTGAAGCAATTCCCTACCTCTTTCAGCAGTGATGGACTCCATTTCCTTTTCTACCTCCCTTTTCAATTCCTCCAGAGCGGTTGCCTCATGTTCAGGAGTGATATCCTGTATCTGTTGTCTCATTTTTCTACCTTTATATTCATAAACAAATGATTTAAATTTAGAAGATTTAACAAAATCATAATCAGAAATAAACTGTTGTCCAGCCATGACCCTCACATCATCAGATAGTTCATTTTATGCCTCAAATCTTACAATATTCTGCTCTTAAGGGGGATCGTACTGCACAATCACAGGAGCACTGATTTGTTTGACCTGCTCACCCTCTTCATCGCTCTGCTCTTCTTCACTTATATCAGTATCTATAGAAAAACATACCTCAGGAGTAGGCTATGAAGGTATGTAATCCAAGGGCTCTATATCTTCAACTTGTACTCCTGAATAGGTTGCATGAGGTGCATCAAAAAAAAAGGGGGAACATCCTTTACCAGTTGATTGACATGAGCGATGAGTTGCTCAATTCTTGTTAAAGGATCCTGTATCTCACCAAATTCCTTTGAATAAGATGGGACATTTTTCCTCTTCCATTCCTATGCAAGCATAATCTCGCTATAGGCAGCCATTCTTTCCTTGGTGGAAGCCTCATCATGGTTTCTTATGACATCTTCAATTGAGAACAAATGTTCATAACCTAATAGCCCCTGCGATTATCTCGCCTTGTGAATAAACCCTTCTGCATGAAATTGTTTCCTTACATCACCTAGAGGTAGGTTGTACTATGCTAATTTATCATCAATTTCTCCATATCCTTCATTGGCAACCACTGTAAAGTCTCCAAAACATAAGGTGTTGGGCATAATTGATTGTTTGCTATGTCCTTTGAGGTGTTTGGAATCAGATTTTGCCAATTGCCTCACAATTTCTAAAAAAGCAATTCGGTCAGGAACTACTCTTGGCATCAAGTGTGGAGGCCATTTGAACCCATAAACCCTTATCACTGTACAATTAGGGAAAGCATACCAGTCTCCCCAGTTATGATTCACTTTATTTCTCCGGTCATTTTCCTTTGGTCTTATAAATCTTTGTACTTCTGGGGATAGGTTATAATTGCACGGATACCCCAACAACTTCATCAATGGTTTTACAAAAAATTCTTCAAAATAAAGGTAATGAGACATACCAAATTGGCTGTCCCACAATGAAGTCCACATTTGTATAGGTTTAAAATCTCCATTTTCATCTGTATCTTTTATCCTTAATTCTTCACTCTAGACCCCTCTGACTTGTCCCTCGTACAATAGCAAATGCATAAGCAAAGAATAGTGTTCAAAATTAATATTATCACTATTATTTTTAATCTTTTCGAGCCCTCGATGTAGGGCGTTGGCCAAGTAGCTAGCATAATGAAATGGCTTGGAATCCTTGCTCTGTATGTCTGCAACTAAGACCATTGGGGCAATCCACATGAGAGGTGGAACCTCTACTCCCAAAACTTGACCAGCTGAATAATAGGTGTATAAGAAATACTCTTCGAACAAATCTTCATGGAAAGGAGGGTTTTCACTGCTAGAGAACCTCCTGAGTTGGCCTCCATCATCCTTGGGCCTATGCAAAGGTAATTTCCATCTCTTATAGCTGGTATCCATGTGGCGATATTCTGTCAAGAGATCTTTGAGCATGAATGATAAATTCATTGAACACTCTAACTGAAAGACATTAGAAATGAGATCCCTAGAAATAACAAGCATGTCACCCCCGCCATGTGACTGAATAGTTATTTTCTTGGGGTCATATCTGATAGCAAGAGCTTTAATTAGCTCTACGTTCACAAACACATTGGGCACCACAAGTATTCCCAGGTTCAACCTCCATGGATTGTAGACTGGTTGGAACCTAAATTGTTTTCTGTAACGGTACATGAAGAGGTCGTACCCTCGTTGCGGTGTCCAAATATCCCCTAAGCCCTTATGTTTGTCCCATAATCGATCCATGGAAGGATTCATTTGAGCACTCCTCTTGGGTCTTGGCCCTGACCCAAGACATTGATCTATCGGGTCTTCATTTAGGAGTCTCTTAGGCTTTTCGGTTTTCTATTTTTTAGCTTTAGGTTTGTCTGTACTCTCTTCCATTATTTAAATCTTAAGCTTTTAGTAAAATAGCTTCTCAGCTGGGTCTGAAAGAGAAGTACTTACGTGAGTCTCGTCGAGTTGCCTCCACAGTCCACCGGTCTTTTCTGCGTCAAAACTCCAAGTTTTTGCCTTTCTGCTTCTGCCCTAAGCGAAATATTCCAGGATTTTGTAACAACTATGCGATCAACTTGTGATATAATTCACTTCAATTCTGGTTCATAAATGCACCGCAACACAATGCCACGGGATGTCACATCAGTATTTCACCGATAGCCACCCTCTCCATTGATGGACACCTATCCTTCATTCTATCGGTGGGATGTTAGATAATGTTTCCCCGATGCACCATAGTTCCCCCAATATACTTTTTGCATTCGATAATTCATGCCCATGGCCATGGGCCATGGTTATAATTCATGGTTACTTTTGTTGACAACTTGACTCTATGGGTATATTGGGAGAGCACCTTAGGAGTCAGCCCGATAGAGTATTGTTACATCGATACTAGGTTGTGAGCTATTTTTATCAGGCCATCGACGGGAGTGTGATGGGGTTCCGCCGATGAAGCATTGTTAGGCCGATGCCCGATGGTATTGAATCTTATATAATTTATAAAATATCATCAACTACGTTACTACAGTTTGACTTTGGCATATGTATTATGATTCATGAAGTGCAATATAATATAAAATATCATGGAGACTTGGACTGCAATATAAAATAAAATATTCTGAACTTGAAGTGCAATAATACACAATTTATTTGAATACAATATACAAAATGATCAACTACAGTTTGGAATATGATTCAAGCTGACATGCAGTGCTTGAGTGTAATATAAAATAAGATATCATGAACATGAAGTGCAACGATTCACAATTTCAATGTTCATTGAATACAATATAAAATATCATCAGAAATCAACTACAGTTTGGACTTTCGAACAATGGAAACTAATTCATAAAGTGCAGAAAAAATACCTAAAAACTGCTAATTATCTCCCATTTCCCAAACAGAGTCAGGGTCCTCAAACCGATCCTCATAGTCAGATAAAGTAAAAGAGTTATCTTGATTCTGAGACTGCTTTGCAGTTTCTTTGGCCTGTGTCTCAAATTCAACATTCATTGTTTGATTTGTGTCAATTTCAATATCATTGTCATCTGTCCCAGGCCCAGTCCCACTGCCACTACCACCAGTACCGGCGGCTATTGGAATTGGAGAGCTTGTGTTGCACAACCCGGTCCCTCTTCTTTCACATGTGGACCTCCAAATTGCGAGTTCCCTTTCAAAAGGAATTTTTTTGACATTATACGCAGTTCCTTTCATCCTCAAGCAATTTTCCAAATTCTTGTCCAGTTTGCTTCTTAACTTTGATTTCAAAAACCCCAATGTACTGAAAACTCTCTCATCCTCCACCGACCCCAATATCATTGTTTGACATAAATCAACAAGTTTGAAATATTCTGACATCGAACCACGCAATATTTCACTCTGACCTAAGCTTGTCCAAACCTTTTTTATTGATCCCAGTTCAAAGGCCTTTTCCTTGCCCATGGATTTATACTGCTCCCTCATAACTGTTGCAAAAATCCGAGATTGCTTTCTAAGCTTTTTTTCATCTAAAATTCCTTCCATTATTTGTTCATTGTATGTTACCTTTTCTGAAAACTGTTCGATCAAGATTTTTACTTGATCATGAAAATATTTTGGGTTATCTTGGTTTACCCAAAATTGAGGATACACAATACCCATGGCTTCAAGTATTTCATGTGGATGGAATCTTTCACAAATCTCTGAGGAAAGAGATTTTGCAATTTCCTTCAAATTATCACTAACAGATTTAACAATGTCGTTGAAATCTTCCTCGTTAACAGGTACTTCTTTTCTAGAGCGCCTTCCAGTGCTTGTCTTACAATGGTACATTGGTATCTCATGTCCACGTACACAAATACATAAGTGCCCGCTTGCATTAAACTGTAAATAATTATCAAGATTATTCAAATCAGTAATTTTCTGCCACATCAAATAATTTGCGCCTTCTTGTGTTAGATCTAGATATAGATGATCGAGGGCCAAGCATGTAAGTTTACGTAGATTGGCATATTCATAAATATACATAGTTCTATCTTGGGCTTTCTTCACAAGATTTTTCATCTCATCTAGCATGGGGAGAAGACTAGCTAAAGTCAAGAGTGTCTCTATATCGCTTAACCTATGAAAGAGGTCAGGAGCTTTGTCTACTATGCTGCGATGCTCGTACATCACTCCAATCAAGGATTGATATTCTAAAAGAACTCGTTGCACTGGTCCATGCAAGGAGATCCATCTAGTATTGACATCCTTGAGAAGCTTGTTTCCAGGTGTTATTCCCTCAATAAAATGTTGAAATTCAAGGAAACGTTCAGGACTTCGGCAGAAATATGCATAGATCTCGCGAACTAGATTTTCAACTTTTGATACTGTAGGAAACTTGCTTACAATTTTGAATGCTAAATTCATTCTGTGGGCCATGTAGTGAATGCCAAGCATGTATGGTGCACAAGTATTTTGTAACTTTGTGCAAAGACCGCTCCTTTGACCTTGCATCATTGCAGTTCCATCAGCTCCTACACACACCAACTTTTTGGCAATTGTCAACTCATCCATACCTGCAATTTCATTCAAAGATTTCTTGACTAGTTCAAATAGATTTTGCGATGTTGAACTGTCCTTCATTTTACGAACACAAAGAAGATGAGCTTGGCGAACATGTTGTTCTACAGTATACGAATGTATACAAACCCAAGAAGTATTGTCTACCGCAGTAACTTCATCTAAAGATAATGTAATGAAATTTGACTCTTTTAATTTCTCCTTTAAATCTTGCTTTTTCACTGCAGCAAGGCAGTTTTCCCATTCCCATCTAGCATTTACTAACCAATGTGAGAAGGGAAAGTGGGGAACACTCAAATAAGATAATAAATCAAAATATTCTGGGTAGTTTGTCATAGGACGCCCCCTGGACAAAATATGAAAAACAACACTCATTTGAATTGTTTTTGACAGATTTGCTGCTACCATGGATTTTCCAAAATGAGCCTCAAGTGTACCTTCACATTTATTAATCTTTGACATTCTATGGTTATGCTCTCCATAATCTGCGGCATACTTAACATGAAGAAATTCTTCCTTTGATTTCCATCGTACGATTGATTGTTCTTTTTCGTCTATGATTTGTTTTTCATAAACTTTGCCGATATGCTTTTCTATAGTGTCAAGCTTTAGCTACATCGTCTTGTCTCTTCCACATTTCCAACTACAAATCTTACATCTGACCTCTATTGCCCTTTCAATATCATTTTCGTTTGATACCCCCACTGGTTCAAGGAATGGGTACTTCGACAACCAACCAATTTGAAAATTCCTTGTCATTTCCCACTCACGCCCCAATTTTGCTTTGCCTTTTCTTTTCTTGCTACCAACATCATCCTCATCCTAGTCGATTATCTCATTCTGGCTATCCAAGGTATCCCTTGGAACATCTTCTATGGTATTGCCATCCTCATTTGATACATTTTGATTTAACACAATGACAATCTCACCTTGACCTTCCTGTGGCAGAAGAGTTGATGATGTATCTCCATCTTCAATAATATTTGGTGGAAGAGTTGATGGTGTAGCTCCACCTTGATCTGATGGATTAGAAGCTTTGCCAATTCCAAAGTAAGACTGTATGGTACCTCCCTATTTTGGGCGTTTTGATGGCCTCCCAGTCTCTTCATTACTTGCCTGCTCAGGAGTCTTACCCTTGCTACTCGACATATTGATCTCACTTTGAATAAAAGCTAGAAAAAAATGTCTTCTTGTTTAAGAAGGACAGACCGACAGAGAATATAGATCCCATTCCCTACTTAAAATTATGTTTAAGACTGAAGCAAGAATGGAAAATAGATAAAGAAATCTTATTATTATAACTAATAGTCTAATAACTAATAACAGTATGAAGAAATGATCACTCACCTTTGAGTCTACGTTTTAGGCTTTCGCTGACTTTTGAATTGAGAAGTAGAACCTCAGAACTGAACAAAATGTGTAAGAACAAATAACAGTTTCAATTGTATTTATATCAATCCATATTTGGTGAATTCCGCGAGATTTTGAAATGGTATGTTAAAAATTTGGCAAATCTCGCGTGCTTATACAATGATACCTTGAAATTTTCAAGGTGAAATAGGTCCTCATAAGCAACTATTTATAAATTTAATTGGCGAAATGGGTCTTCACAAGCAACTATTTGTAAATTTTAATTGGCGAAATGGGTCTTCATATAATGTTGTTTTAATAGTATTGGCGAATATGTAGGTGAATTTGACATGCTCCCCGGGATTCCAGGCGAAAATATTGATCGATGCATTAGAAACGCGTAGTCTGTTATGGCGAATTTATTGCCTAAACATGCCTCGTAAAAGAAAACTGCTGGCGAATGGACATGCATTGGACCGATAGTCCGTGAATTCCTGGCGATTTGAACACCCTGCAGATACGGTAGATTCACCAAATTCAAAATTGCAGATTCCTAGAATTCGCCAATTGGCGAAGATTCGCCACTAAAGTTATCCCTGATCGTCAATGGATTTCATCATGAAACATCAAAACAACTATGGCAAGTGATACTACAAAATTGTTCATCTTTTTATAGTCTTATCTTTGCGATTTATCTTAACACCAAATTCTTAGGATCTCTCAAGGATGTCCATAAGGATTTAGAGAAGAAGGAATGGTGGCATTAACTGTTGATTTTTATTTATTCTGTTTGTTAGATGGTTTTGTGATACTACCACAAAAAATACTTGCTTTGTTTTGTGTATGGAAGTTGTTTTGAGATAATTCATGTAGCAGTTGCATGTTAGGTATTTCGTACCTCCGTGTAACTGGTCTAATTTTTTCTAACAAAAATCAATTATATAGTCTAACAGGGATTTCATATGTCTAGTATGAGAAAGAATATTCTTTATGTGCTGAGCCATAGTCCATGTAATGGATACAATGCCACCTTGGTTATTAATATCTTGGTGCATCGTATATGTTTTCTACATCAAAAAGTATTTTTAAAAGATACAAAGCCTCCATGAAAGCAAAAGAAAAACTCATCAATAACTAACATCAAATTTCTATCCATCTCTAAACAATCAAACACTTCTTCTAACTAATAGCTCCATATTGCATCTACAAATTCATTAGTACACATCATGTATAATCATCCATCACATATGTAAGATATAATCATCCATTGCATACGTAAGATATCATCATCCATCATACATAATAAATCATCATTCATCACATAAGCTATATAAATAATCCATCCATCCACATCATATGCATACATCAGAAAAATACAAAAGCATCATTGGACAAATATAAATATCCATGATCATCCATAAACATATCATAACACATCATAAAGATGAATCAAAAACATGGTATATTATATATCATAAAAAATGGATACTATCATCATCAACTTTTATGTGTGATACAACATCAAAGGAGATCAAAACAAATAAATATATATATATATATATACGAGGCCTCAACTGGGTCGATGAATATATATATATATATATATATATATATATATATATATGTCTACATAAGTCTCTAAAACAACACATATAAAAGATCATAAACAAAAACTAGCTCTACTAGCTAGTTGGTGATGAAGATCTTGTCTGTTGCTTTCTCTGATGAGGGGATTGTTGGGGCATGACTGGAGACCGTCTAATTGATTGCCCACCCAACTCTGTAGTTGTAGTTGTGCTTGGTTCACCAATCCAGGGACGTATTTGAGCCCTTGACACAAATACCTCATATAAAGTGATAATATGTCACTTGCTACAGGAGCTTGTCTCGCTTGGCTTGATACTAGGGTAAGGGAATGGCGGAGGCTAGAGATGTCTCAGTTGTAAGCCTATGCTACCTCTCGGTAGCCAACTCCTCTCATGATGAATCTCTCCTGATGGAGAGTATCTCGCTCTACTTTGAATGTATCTCTCTCTCTCTCCAGTCACTACCAAAACCTTTACCTTAGCGACCTATCATTACGTAATATCAAGATCACGCTTTGCTTTAATTGCATCTCTATCTATTGTCATTTGTGCTAGTTGAGCTTCCATATCCCCTTGAGGGGGAGGACCCTAAGGATCCTGTGATACTTGGCACTACTACTGCTACTGCCGATCTTGTCGATCCTGAACATGCTAAAGCTACTCGTGGGTAATTCAAAGACGTTGTCGATACTCTTGACACCCACTATGACCTCCTCTGCGTACACCCAAAATTAGATCTCCTGGAGGAATAGTCAATATCACAAGTATGTTGCGAGCCCACCATCCATCAAATTCACAAGTCATCCTAGGATCCATGAGACCCACTACCCAATCCTATGGAAAAGGTTGCAATGCTCTAATTGTTGCCATAGTCGCATTTGAATCCACGCGAACCCCCCAAGCAGACTCCTCTCATGTAGTACGCCCAAAGATAGCCATATAATCATCAACGAGATGGATCTAACACTCACTGAACTATCCCAATACCCTCTTTGGTAAATATCTCTCAAGCAAGATATTTGAATGACAAATCAAGAAACACATCTACCTACAACAAACTATTTGATCCTGATCATCTGGACAAGCCCTCAAGAAAGAGATCTGAATGACCAATCAAGAAACACATTTTCCTGTAATATATTGGTTGATCTTGATCATCTGGCCAAGCCTCACAATCCCTATGGGTGCCATGCAAAATCTGTAATATCATCAAACACTTCCCTCCAATAAGACAGTCTACCAGGTTGAGTATAATGAAGATAGTCGTGATACTAATAAGAATAAGGATCATGTACATCCCTATCCCACATACCCTCTTGTTGAGTGATGGAAATCCTCTCTCAAGCCCAAAAATGTAGCAAACTAGCTCTTGTGGATATACTACTACCAGCTTGATACACGACCTTGTGCATATCTTAGTACAAATGGGTCAACACACACTAACCCCAAGCATACACTGTGGCCTCCATCATCTACTCGATAACAATGCCCCAATTGATAGGGAACCTCTTATCCCTCCTATCAGTCATCAAAGGTCCAATGATAATACCTGCTAACATGAGAACCATAGGATTGGCACCATCACAAAGAGACCCCAAATCAATCTTGGAATCAACAACATGCATATCCTCCACACTGAGTAATCTCTCCATTGTTGTGACACCCCTTCGAATGTCATGCTCAATGAGCTCACCATGAAGAGGGATCCTGAGAATCCTCTAGATGTCCTCCAAAGTAATGGTGCACTCCCCGGTAGGAAAATGAAATGAAGAAGTCTCAAAGTGCCACCTCTCCACCAAAGAAATCATCATGGCTCGATGAGCCCTAAGTAATGATAAGTGCATGATATAATGTAAACCCACAACATTGAGGAAGTCTCTATGTGCATCATCGAAATCAGTCATCCCATCCATCAACCGAGGATGTCGCTCTCGCATAGATAATGACTTAAGGACAAACTGCAACCATTCATAGTGTCACAATTTTTGAGAAATTCAAACTAAAGCTAAACATTGCCAATCAGTCATTTTGAAGAAAAAGTGAACTTTATCTAGACAATAGCGAGCATATTTGTCAATAGTGCCAATATTTATCAATAGCGATTATTTTTGGCAACAGTGCCAATATTTGTCAATAGCGCTCATATTTGTCAATAGCACCCAAATTTATCAAAAGTGCTAAAAATATTCAAAAGTGCCAATATTTGGCAATAGCGCAAATGTTCCAAGCAATAGCACCAAAAAAAATAATAGCGTCTAAAATTTTCAAAAGCGACCTTATAAAAGGTCAATAGCACAATTATTGGGTCAATAGCGACAAAATTCTAAATGTTCACTATTGCAAAAAAATGGGTTTGAACATTAATTACAAACACAAAAAAGGATGAAAGAAAAAATTAAAGGCATACGTACTAGAACCCCTAAACCAGTTGGTCATTGGTATACTTTGACTGCCTCTGACCTGTGTGGAACTTGAGGCATCCTGAATCACTGTTTGCAGAAGAAAATCTCACAAAAACTCTAGAGGTAAGTAATTTTCAAATCAAGGAGTACAAACGAGGAATAATTTTAACCTAATTTACCATTTAAACCCCCTAAACCCTAATGTTCTTACCTTGGAAACCCTCCCAAGTCAAAATTAGGAGTTCTCGGGAACATCTGAACTGTAAACAAAGGCCCTCTAGCCTAATTTTTTGTCCTCTACACATCTGAACTATGATTGAACCTTGTTGTGAGTCTGACCTAAATTTTTTTTTTTCTAGCCAACCTCTTGAGGGGGAAGCCTAGCATCATACTATCTTTCTATTCATCGGGGCACAATGGGGCATATATTTTTTTTAATTATGATGTTAACATCAAATTCTTTAAAACAAAGCAACCAGTATTTTGTCTCAAAGAGGGGCAAAATGTAGACATGTAAAAATGACCTAACACATATCACACTTCCTGAATGGCATTTTTCATCATCAACATCAATATCATTTAAAATCATTGCATTTCACATCATTTTCATCAAAAACCCTATTTTCCTTTATTAATTAAATAATCTTTAATTATTTAATTAATTCACTATTTCATCATTTATCTAATCTTCATTCCTCCTGATTAATTAAATAACATCAAGTATTTAATTATGTCACTAATCTACCCTATTCTCCTAAATCAATTAAATTATCATCACTTAATAGTTTAATTAAATCACATCCTTTTTCTAAACATGAATAATTAAATTAATTATTCAACATCATTCAAAAAGGTCAACGAATAAATGCAACCTTTATTTGTTAAAGTCAAACACGACTTGCATGTTCAAACTCTAAATATTAATTAATTATCCTCACCCCTTTTATGATTGAGCAAATCATGATCACTGATTGCTCACTCTAATTGGCTAATCGATTCAAACTCTAAATATTAATTAATTATCCTCACCCCTTTTATGATTGAGCAAATCATGATCATTGATTGCTCACTCTAATTGGCTAACCGATTCATCTATTTCCTAATTGATAACATCCATTTCCTAACTAATCCATCTATTCTTCAATCCCATTAACTACTCAGCTTGATTTCCTCAAATCCATAGATTATACAATCTATTTCCCATGATTGTGCAATTAACATCCTTAATTGGATTGATAAAAAAGCTAAATGAGCAGTCTAATTCCTCTCAATGGTTCTAAACCTTTGATTGTGATTTTGCATTATGTAATCTTGCACGTTCATCTTGAAATAGAAAATCTATAAAATAACCTTCTACCTTCTCACAAATCATCTAGAATTTACATAGCGAAGCACTACACAATTACCTCTTGAGCACGTTACAAATCATCACATTCTAATTCATCATACACACATTTAAGATTTTGCAACACATAATGGATGATTTGTATTTATTACAACAATCTAACATTCAACATCGATATAAGCACACTTTGACATGAGATGGGTAACATTATAATTTCTTGAATTCATTGTCTATTCTTTGTTTGCTAACAATTGTTTCAATGAATGAATTAATTTTATGTTGTTCATTTCATGAGTAATGGTTTTAGGGATTGTTAATTTTGTTTGAATTAGTTTAATTCATTCATTTTGTTTTTCGTATGCTTTTTATTCTCCCCTTACGAAAATTAGTAATTTATTGTAATTAAAGAATATTATGTGTTTATAGGTCAATAATTTATTTGCATATATAAAAAAATTGTTAATGAATATGGTGTCTTAAATTGAGTATAGGTATAATTAGGAAGTTCTCAAAGCAATATGAATATGAACATGAACATGAATACACATATGCTTTAGGATTTTCAACAATATCAATGATTATTAGAGAAAACAAAATTAACATATGGTAAAGGTTATAAGTCAGGTCTTATAGAATTAAGTGTCATGACTTAAAAGTTAGGACAAGTGTATATTGTTAGACATGTGCAAGGGGCATTTTAAAGATTGGTTAATATGAAAGATAGGAAAACCTAATAATCAGGCTCTAATACCAAATGTAATGCTACTTTTCTCCAATAGTTATTTAAGTAATAGCAATGGATTTAATACAAGAAATATTAGAATTAAGATAATTTGAGTCACATAATGTTATCAATAATCTTGTCAAAAGAGGTTTTATGCTTCCTAATAGATGTTTTCTCTGTGAAGAAAATACAGAGGACTCATGTCATCTTTTGATTGGTTGTAGGTATGTGAGGGAGGTGTGGGCTCCCGATCTCTCTCTTTGGAATCTCTATTGGGTGTTTCCTTCCTCGATTTGGGATTTGTGGTCTCAATGGGTGGGACCTTCTTCTAATCCTACTCTGCTCTTTCTTTGGTCCCTCTCTGTTCCTCACCTTGCTTGGGGTATTTGGCTAGAACGAAACAACATAATATTTAGGGACATTGCTCTTCCCTCTATCAGCTTGGCTTTTAAGATATGTGCGGCTATCAAGGAGAATTTTTTATTTAGGCTTGCTTTCAGATTGGCCCTAAGGTGGCGGTTATGCTGGGTGACATTGCTATTGCACATAATTGGAAGTTGTCTTGTGATTGCTAATATATTTTTACCTATTTTAATATTTTCCATATTGAATGGTAAAATAACATGCAAAGTTAGAAGGGGGTAAAAGCAAGTTTTTACATGCATGCAAAAAGAAGAAAATCATATATTTTTCTTCTTGTCAAAATGTCATATTGCATGCATTGGCGAGAGATATCTAATAAGGAGTTTGAGTTTTAGTAAAGTTTGGGTATTTCATGAGTCTTGCTAGGGTTTTATTTTTTTAGGCCTCTTCCACCTGTTTAAAAGTTTTCGAAGGCGACCATCAAAGGTTCCAATATCCTATGGAGTTCTAATACATGGTAGATTGGAGTTAAGAATCTGTATTGAGAAAGGTTATGGGGAGTTCAAGCTTTCACAATATCTTCACCCACTACATCTCTAAGAGGTAGGTAGATCGACATGCATTGAAGTATTATCTTGCAAACAACACTATACATGAGATATCTGTAGATGTGGAGCTTGAAAGGACTCTTCCTATATAGATCTACTTCATACTTCCTAGACATGTTGACTGCATCAACACTCAAAGTTGCACAAGGGGCATCTCAAAGAGGTGATTTAAGACATTAGTTGGTCTTGGAAGACCCAAAGCACATCCATCAAAGCACATAAATCAAGAAGTTCCTGGTGGCAGGCCGAAAGAGTGGAAGTAGAGTATGTACACTGAAAAGTTGTAGACTTGGAAAATTTTAGTCTCAAATCCATAAGGCTAGAGAGGTTCAAAATGCAGCTAAACACCTGAATCATGAGATAAAGATAAATTGATCTGGTTGCAAGAGCTAGAAGGGTATATTATGTTCCTTGAAGGAAAATTTGCATGGATAGGATGCAGGTTATCTAGACAACATACCATATGATATTCTATATGAGAATGTAAAAGAGTTTTATGAGGAAATGAGTCTGGATTTGTAGCCAAGTCTGAAGAGGCATATCATAGAGGATAAAAAAAGAAGTAATAGAATCATGCATTCAATATCAAAGATTGGATGATAGCAAGATATAAAGTTGTGAATGATTATAATGATAATTTTTCTTAAAAGTTGCAAGTCTTGGTCTCAAACAAAGTAAGTGGTTGGAAGAATTCAATGGAAATGAAGATGTCGATATTACCAAATTCAATCTCTTATGCAACAAAATTCAAAATTATAGGTTTAGCTTCTAGGCAGAGGCATACCAAGGTAGATCTTCATAAGAGGCCATCAATGGCAATATATAATACGTCAACCAATTTTGAGCATGATGCCAAAATGGAGGAGAACGATCCCAAAGAGTCCTTATTGAAGTCATTTGATAAAATGGGAATGGATATTAACTGCAAAACCTATTTTCATGGTCACACATTACTAGAAATTCAAAATGGAAGCTCCATGAGTCATCAATTAATAAAGCCCCTTTTCAATTTATTTTATATAAATCTACCTTGGTCTCGTTGGTATGAGTTTGGTTTGATGTTGTAGCTATTGTGGCCATGATTCTTATGTGCTATATGGATTAGAGTAGAGGTATTCGGTTTGTGTTACAATTGCGAAAGAAGTTTGGTCTTGACTATTCAATCTCATGCTTCATATGATGTTTTTCTATCGAATAGATGACTTACAATGAATAAATGGGTTCTTAAATAGGACAATGAGATGAAGAACGTGAAAATGGTGTGCTTGATCTCAATAAAGTTGTAGGTACTTTGGATGCTCAATATGAAGAGTCATGGGATGAACATGGATATTCAACATATGATGTTTCTTGCAGATATTATGACATTCAAGGTTTGGCATCACCAAAATGAAGGACAATGCATTGATACTAACATCATTTGAGAAGATCATTGATCACCTCTTTGATGGTTCTATTCATGGTGGACTTGATCAAGTTGAAGGTGTAAGTGGGTTCATTACAATGGACATAGTGATGCCAATAGTAGTAAAGTCTATTCACCATCAAAGTGTGCAAGAAGATCATGATCTATGTACAAATAGTAACAATAGGTATCATTGCAAGAATATTATGCAATATCAAGTGAAAATAGGGGAAGAGCTTCAAGGGATTGTCATACAGAATATTGAAGGATAGGAGTCTCAAAGATGGAGAAGAGAAGACTTTTTTTTTAATATCTCAACAATACTTTGAGAAATGTCAGATATGAGCACTAAGCATGAATCAATAAGGGTAGTTTTCAGGGTTTCAAATATCATCAAGCAATCAAGTTCGAATATGAAAAAGTTGATAGGTCTACTATGACCTTAAAAACTCTTTGAAATAGTCATCACTATAAGGGAAAAAAATACCCAGGAGCAACAGATAGAGTATGGGTTCTTAGCAATGAACATTCACTATGAACCTGTTGAGGGGCAATCAATCGAGAGGAGTATTCAGAGTTCTAAAAAGACAGTGTATTGTCATCAAGATTAAAGAACAAATCTATGAACAATCATTCTAACTCAGTCGTTATGACAATCAATGATGTAAACAAAGGAAAGGTGACAGTCAAGTGTAGAATGGGTAGAGGACCAAATTGTAAGGATAGTTTGTAGCCTTCACAATAGATAGATTACAAAAGAGCAGTCTTTGAGCAACCTTTATGCAACAAACAATGACAATTAAAGTTTAGTGGATAGTCAAAAGAGAATGATAGTGTGCCATCTTCAATGGACATACTTGCAATAAAGAAGCTTCACGAAGAAAACCTATAAAGAGGATTTCAAAAGTAAGGAGCAGTCACTGTGTTCTAATGAATAGGGGCAACCTATTGACAATGAAAACATTGAAGACTCGCTTTTACGAACAACTCTTCACATCATACAAGAGTATCTATGAGTTTTCATAAGTTAGGTGACTTGTTCAAGATAGTTTTCAAGCATTTACAAGCAATTTAGGAATTTTTTAAAATCCCACATGATTATAGTTGAAGTTAAGAGGAGTTTAAAGCCTAACATCATGCAAATGGATCAGTTTAAAGCCCTTAAATTAAGGATTTTTGGCCTTATACGCCCAACACTTTGAACATCATGCAAAGTATTAGTTAGGGGCCTAAAAGGGGGGAATTTTGGACTAGACACAACAGTTCTACTTGAGTTCAATCCCCCACACGCGTATACTATCGGTCAAAGTAGATTTTTAGCATGCAATCAATCAATTTGGAGCAATTTTAAGGCCCTTTTGTAGGCTTTTCTCTTTTCCACGACCAAAGGAAGATTCATATGGTTGTTGGTGGAGTTTTCAAGAAAGGAAGAGCTGGAGTTCACCATCAGTTGACTCTTTCAGTTTGATGTAGGCCCCTCTCATATATCTTCTTCTTTTCTTTCTTTTTGGAGGTAGTTCTTGCATTTTTGCTCTCTTGTGTATTGCTGAGAGTCTAAAAAGTTTTGTAACTCAATTGATCCCCTTGTAGTAGCAATTCCTTTCATTTTCAATAAAGAAAGCAATAATTTTCCTTCTTAATACTTCTTGTGTTATAGTTGTTGGTATGTGGCGACTGATCATGCTATATTGTACACTCTTCACCTTTTTTCACTTTGTCATCGAAAAATTAAAAAAAGTCGACTTTGTAGAACCCTAATTTCTGGAAGCTTCTAAAAGCTTGTTATAAGCGGTTGGGATGGGGAGTGCTAGCATGAGATTATTCACGAGATCGTAATATGTTTTTCACTGGATAATAAAATAATTGGATGGTTGCAGTTTTGTGGATGTAGCTCGAATTGGGTGAACCACTTTAAATTCTCTATTTTGTCTTGTTTCTGCTACAATTTTCTGTGTGTGTTTTATTTCTCTGTTTTATTGATCAAATCTGTATTTAACTTGTTATATATCTGCCTTCTATCCCTAACAATAGTGTATGGGTGATCTGATGATATTTATGTGATTCATTCTTAAAATCCTTTGTTTTTGTCTCATTCAAACAATATGAATGTAGGTAGATGCATGGTTAATGTAGGTCATGGATTGAGTAAGCTGATTTTAATAGTTTGAAGTTGAGAAAATACTTTGTTTTCCTTCATGCATGCTCTAAATTTAGCCCCTTTCCAATGAATTACTTATGTTTTACATGCTTAGTTGGGTTGTGAAAAGACTTGAGCTTATTTGTTGAATACATTATGAGTTTGAATAAGCAAGTAGATCTAGAATGTCTGGTGCATCACCTCCCAGTATAGGTTTCAATTTCAAGTTTCTTTCTATCCCTTTTTCTCTCAAAGAAGCTAGTTTGCAAGAGGTATCATAGGGAACCAACCCATAAGCTGGAGATTCATTTTTACTATGAGCATACCCATGGGCTCGAAGATGTTTCCATGTTTCACGAGATTGTTGAGCATATAAACTTGGCATCCGGGTGCAATCTCTATGACAAATGATATCTCTCTTCCTTTGAATAAAGGTAAAGCTTCAAGAGATGATATTGTTTGGAAGGCTCCCCCTATTGGTTGGGTGAAAGTCAATTTTGATGGAGCTACTAAAGGTAATTTGGGTCTTGCTGGTTGTGGGGGAGTGTTGATAAATTCTAATGGTAGGTTTGTTTCCATAGTGGCGCTCCCTTTGGGAACCCAAACAAACCACTTTGTGAAAGCTTTAGCTACCTACCATGGGTTGAAGGTTGATCAATCTAAAGGTTTAAGGAAGGTTTGGTTAGAGGGGGATTAGTTAAATGTCATTAATAACTTGAAGAATTCTACTCCCCCCTCATGGACTATTGAATCCCTAATTTTGGATGCGGTTGATATTTTGAATTCCTTTGATGAATTCTATATATCACATATTTTCAGAGAGGGTAATGGTTTAGCAGATGTCTTTCTTAACATTGGGGTTAGCGAATATATGACTTGATATGAGGGTGATCCCCTTCCTATAGAGGCCCTTGTTTGTCTTAATAATGATCTCCAAAAATGTTGAGGGCGTCGATTTCATAATGGATTTTTCCACATGAGCTTGATCATGTGGCAAGTTACCTCTTGGGGTGATTCTGACTTGGATTTAGCTTTGTTTTTTGATGATTTGAAAATCATCCATATGGGGTGGCCCTCAAGATTCATAATTACCTTCTGCCACCTTGTTGTTCTCACACAGATTGTGGGTTGTTTTTTACCTATGGTTTTGAGGCTTCTTCTCATTTTTAGCAAATTTCTCAAGCTTTTGGGATACATTGCATCTGTGATCATGGGAGGAGAAAGAAACAAAGCCGAGCCTTTCTCTTGTGACACTCTAAAATCCAACCCTAAAGTTTGGGAACAACTATAGCTAGGTGGGATTACGTTGTATATTGAGAGACTCCATGGGAATGATTTGAAGGTGACAAAGTTGTTTATTAAGGGTTGGCATAATAGGGTTTTAAAGTTGGGTGGAACTGAATTTGATATTACTGAAGAATTTATTGCTAGTATCATGGGCCTTTGTATTAAGGGAAGGAAAGTGTATAAAGATGAGAAGGAGTCCAACGCCACGTTGGAGATTTTCCTTAAGGCTGATGAAAGGAAGAAATTGAAGAGAGCTAAATGCGGAGGCTACTACCATAGTTCTATCAAGGCTCTTTGGGGAGATGTCGCAGAAGAACTCATGAGGTAAATAAATCTTGATGGTTGTTTCTCTATCCTTTCTAGTTATCACTTTGTTCTTCTGAACCACTTTAGGCACAAGAAGAAAGTCTCTTTTCCTTTCAATTTTCTAACATCTTTGGAATATGGTATTAAGGACCATAAGCATAATCCAAAAAACCCTATGCTCCATGTTGGCTTAATCCTCCTCATTTCAGATTATGCTAAGTACTATGTGGTTCCTAAGCTCCCTGAGAAGACTCCTAAGGGTAAGAAGAAGAATTTGGACTTGGAGTATGAGACCGGGTCAGAAGCAAATCAAGATTATGAACTTGACTCAGAGGCTTCAATGAAAATGTACTCGAAGCCTCCTGCTCCTGTGAATGGTGGTAAGAAAGGTAAATCTACCCCTATTTTGGTGGAGTATGATACTTGCAATGAAGAGTTGGCTGGTGATAAGCCCTGTAAAATTGGGAAGGGTGAATCCTCTACCTTGATGAAAGGGAAGAAAGTGGTTGTTGGGGAAAAGATTGGGATGTCCCCTATGTTTGGGTCTAAGAGAAAAAAGGGCTTGAAGGGTGGGAGTATCAAGAAGATGGCTAAGAGGAACATTCCTGTTTAGGAGGAGTCTATTGGTGTCGAGTCTCCTATAAATGTTGTTGGTGGTTAGGTTAATACGAGAATGCTTGAACAAGGGTTGAAGGTGCAAAATAGAGGGAGGACTATTGCCAATGAAATTGTGAGCTCTCTTTGCAAAATATAGACACCGGTTATTGGTGAAAAATGGAAAGAGGTGATTGATAGTCCTAATTTGAGTAGGGAATCCCAAGAGTTTGAGGCAGATGCAATGGATGTGTTCAATTTCAACCAAGAGGATTTGCCTAATGTTTTGGGCTTGGCGAAGGAGGGTTCTATCTCTTTGTTTTGGTTGTTTAAATGGGCTTTCCATGAATTAAACATGACCAATGTGAAGGTCCGTGGGGTTGTTAGTAAAGTTGGTGAATCTTCAGAGTCATCTCTATAGGCTCAAATAAACTAGCTTTTTTATGCTTTAAAAATTATTGTTGATGAAATGTTAAAGTTGAAGCAGATTTAAAAAAAAAGGATTATGGCCTTGGAAGAGAAAATAGAATGGGTTAATCTGAAATTGGACAAGGTTGTGGATGTGACCAAGTCTGCTATGAGGATTGAAGTGAAGGGTTTGACTATCCTCAATGAGAAGGCGAGGAAGTGGATGGAGGAAGCATCGGGTGGGAAGGACGATGCTGAGAATAGGTAGTGGATGGAGGAAGCTTCGGTTGGTACAAGGTTGTTGCTGGGAATGTTGCTAGTTTGCCTAGTGTTTTGATTAAATAGGTAAGTGAAATGGGGCCTTGTATTCAGAGTCGCAATAAAACTAAGCTAAAAGCTGGGGTACTTTCCAAATATATCACAGAGGTGATGGAAGTGCATCAAAAGATAATTGAAAGTGATATGGAGGCTGCTAATATTCTAAAGAATCTATAATTGCTATTTTTTCTCCTCTTTTTTGGTAGTTGTTTTGCTTATGGCTTGTTGTTTGTTGGCTATTTTTTGATCAATGTGCTTATTTTTTGAAGCAAATCTCTTTTTTGTAAAGGGTTTTAGGGTCCCTTCAAAACCTATTTTACCTCTAATCAAAAACATAAATGTGAATAATCAATGCAAACTATAAACATGTGATAATTAAATAATTAACATAATAAATAGAATAACACCTCCATATAGATTAATCATATTAACACCAAATCATATAGTCAATATTCCCAATATTATTGAATCAGTGGTCTTCAATACTTATCTAAAAATCATGGATAGGCTACTATTTAGCACTTAGAGGAATGGTTACAGGTCTAGGCTTTTCATGGAAAAAAACCTCTAGAGGAAACCGGTTCTTACAATGAACCCAATAGGACTTCATGGTATAAACTCAACCCTGGAAACTCCTCGGTGTACGATGTACTTCGAGTTGGACACACGCTGTGCACTCCTTCTAGAAATGTTTCCATGCCATCCAAGACCCAAACCTTCACTCCTTTGTGCCATTTGAATTTCTCTTTTCCTCTTTCTCTACTCTCCTTCAATTTTCTCCATCCTTGAATGCTTTCTCACATAAATACTTATATAAGAATTAAGGGGTGGTTTCCAAACCATCACACCCTTTCACAAAGGTTTCCTTTAATAATTATTTAAATAAATAACCATTCTTTCTTTTTGAACAGTGTTTATACATTCTTTATTAATCTTTCTTTTAACCAAAGGATCATAATATCCTTTATTTTATATCTCCCTTTTAATTCTAAAGGGTTTTTCATAGATTTCTCTTCTCTTCGGCACCCCACTCAACTGATTGTAATTCATCAATCTCTACAGTTGCAACATGTACACTGACCATGGGTCCCCACACAAGAACCTCTCGAATCTCTCGAGAGGAGTGTACATACTCTGATATATCAACAAGGACTCTCTATTGCTCTTCGAACTGTTGCAACACACACTATAAGATGTCTCTCTATAATATGCTATTTTTGTACAGTATGACAATCAAATATAGGGTCTTCTGACAAAAAGACAGATGCTCCACATCATCATCCTAGACTAGGAAATCTCTATATGATCTTTATGTGAATGCATCAAGAGTATTAATACCATGACACCAATAGATGACGTCACCAACTTGGATCTATGTGATGACAGCTCCATAGATGTCTACATACAGTAGTCCTAGTGTTAGGTATCTATACACTAGTGGCCGAAAGATAGCTATATACTCCCAAGCCTAAACCATAAGCAATGTGGTACTACAACTGATAGACCGAGCATCCCTTTAGGCCACATCATGAAGCTGGAAATAAAACATGGCCAATAAACAAGGATCCAAAGCATAAATTGTGGCCCGCTCCATCATGCCCTCAAGCATCTAACCCCATCCGATAGGGAATCCATGGCCTCGACAATCAGGAATGACGAAGCTACTAATCATAGTGCAAATCACTATTATAAGCCAGTCATATCTGTCAACAAGTGTATCCCACTGGATCTCGTAGCCCTCAATGCTAAGAGCTAGGACATCAACATCAAAAACTCTCCATAGAGCAGCTAACCCACGATTTGGACCATAGGCAATGCGCTCACCATGAATGGGAAGATCAAGAATATGTCAGACATCCTCCAATATCATAGTGGCCTCTCTTGTGGGTAAATGGAATGAATTGGTCTCAGAGTGCCATCACTCCATTAAAGCAGTAAGAAGTCCTCAGTTAGATGGAATGATGGGCATGAAAGTAATATGATATAATCCTAGCACATGTAGTGTATCCCTCTCCTCATCTCCCAAATGATCTCACGATAAAAAAGAAGAAGGATGACTCGCTCGGGTATAGATCGATGGTAATCACACTTATGCTCACAAAAAACACATTATGTCAATTAGGATGCCTAACTGAACCTATTAGAATTTTTATATGGAGAAAAAATTATCAAAAATTGACTCAAATTGGCTAATAGTCAAATGTGTTGCACTGTCATATGGATGTGGATCACACATGCGACTCACTTTGCAATCGCAAACAGGCTAAGAAATTATAATTTACTGTCATGCAACTGCATTACAATAAATCAATTGTGACATTCTATCCTACACTTGTGTCACACCACAATAGATGTAGTGCAAAAAGCATTTGCGAGCAACCTAACATTTATGGTTTTATTTTACATATACATCACACATAGCACATGTAGTGCACAAGACCGCACATGTGGTGAATGGGATAGTAGATGCGGCACCAAAACAACACCACATTTGTTTGCTCTTTTTCAAGCCCTAAACTCTACTAAAAATTGAATGAAAAATGAGGAAAGGGTACATACCGCGTCCCCTGAGCCCTCTAGCCACCAAAAGGACATAAATCGGTATCCATTATGCATAACTATGGGAACATGTGACATCTCTATAGGCACTCCTTCACAAAATCTCCTCTCAGAGCTCTCAAACTTCTAAACTCAAAATACACAAATGAACTTTTTTGAACCCCCTAGGGCCTATTTATAGACTTTTAGGGTGGGATTTTGAAAGACCTTTAAAAGTGGGTGCATCAACTTCAAACTTTCAAACTTCAAACATAAATACAAACACCTTGGAGGTCCTAAAATCAAAATCTTTTGCTACCAACACATTCAACACTATCAAATTTACTTATTGGAACAATTTCCCAAAAAATTTTGAGGGAGCATCATCCTACCCCCCATCACCGAGGCATATCGGGATAATTCTTGAGCATAAATTTTTGAATTTTCTTTGACATAAGCTATAAAAATGCATTACATCAAAGAGGGAAAAAATGTAGATACCCTAAATTGTCCTGACCTACGAGCAACACCTTTTTACTAATTTTCACTCCTTTTCCCTAACGATTAAATAATACCATATTATTTAATTATTATCAAATTTTCATATTCTACTATTAATTAAGTAATTTTATTTTATTTAATTAATTCATTCTAATTCATCATTTCTGACTAATTAAATAAATCTCATTTATTTAATAATGTCCTAATTATCATTAATCTTCCTGATTAATTAATGAACCTTATTTATTTAATTATATCGCTAACTTCACTTATTCTTCTATTTTAATTAAATTGTTATCATGTAATTATTTAATTAACATCAAACACCCTTCTTATATTAAATAATTGTTACAAATTATTTAATAAAACCACTTTCCCACTTCTAGATTAAATAATTAAATTAATTATTTGAGTCTCCAATATTCACTCAACATGATCTATTAATAAATAAACTTTTATTTATTAATTCAATCTTTACTTGCAAATTCTTCCAAAGATTAATTAATTAATTAGTTATCCTTTCACACATTGATTGATTCAATCAAATTTGTTGACTGATCAATCCATCCGATTGATTATTCAACCAAATTTGTTGACTAAAAAATTAATTCCATTGATTATTCAATCCCACTAATTGATCAATCAATCCCATTGATTAATCAATCAATTTCCACTAATTATCCAATCATTTCCCTTGATTGAATCAATCAGGCCAATTAACTCTCTAATCTATTTCCTCTCAACAGACCTCGATCGTTGATCCTGATCTTTCATCTTTGAATCCAGATTGTTCATCTGAAACAAATATTTCTATATGAGCAAGCCTTCATTGCATGTTGATGGCTAACCACAAACTCTTAATCTTTGGCGTTTGCATCATTGCAATCATCACGTATACTTGAAGCTTCATAGCGAAAGAGTAGCATACCCATTTCTGATAGCAAAGCATACAAAGAAGGAATAATGAAAATCACCCATGGCAATATGGTGAAGGTGAAGGTGTCATTTACTTGAAATCTAGTTTTACTTATTATTGCATGTTTTCCATTAAATAGATTGGATCTTGTTGAGTAATTAGGATTGCATATAGTGGTTGTATGCCTTATTTCCTATTAACTCTATGCCTTGAAGGTTGAATTTCAAGTTTACAGACACATTATGAGAAGTATTGGTTATGGGTTGATATGGAGAGATAATATGGGTTGCATGAGTTAAGGGTGTAATAGTTGTGACTATGGAAGGTGTAGGATTAGATGTGAGTGGAATGCTAGAAGGAATTGTAGCATTACTAATAGTCATGATGGGTGGGTGTAACTATAGGGTAAGCCATATTTGGGAACAAATTTGATAAAAAAAACATGAATGATGGAGGTAGGAGTAACACCATGGTTAATAAACTAGCTAGTGAAAAAGGTGAAAGCCAACCAAATATAGATTTTGAATTTTAAAAATTTAGGGGTTAGATCCAAGGATGTAGGATCAATCTTATACTCATGAAAATGACCTAGGATGATGGAACCATAAAGTTTGGATGCATGTCTAATCATGGTAGGTGCAATAAATGTGGTCTTATATATAGAGATGCATATAAATGAATAATAAGCAAAAAGATGTATAACAATGTTTGTAGTAAAGTTAGGAAAGAGAAAGGGAATGAACCTAACTTTATATATTAAAACTATGTTATTTATCAAAATATAAATTTATTAAACCATAATCTAAAAATAAACATAAAGACATAGGTGTGTAAATTTCACTATTACATTATTATTTACTTCATTTATTTGTTTAACCTAGGTAGCCCATTACACAAGGCCACATGCTTAGGTTTTTTAAAAACAAGAATAATGGTCATATGTTTGGAACCTAATTTACCCTCTCATGAATAGGAGCACCCATGTTGATAGGAGTTAGTAGCTCATCTTATTTATTTAGAATCCCCTCAAAGCAACTCTAGGTGTTAGGCTATGATTCTCTTGTTAAAAAAAGAAGTAAAAGTAAAGACTCCTAGAGTTACCTCACTCGATCTAGATTGCCGCTTTAGGTAGTCCAGATTGTAAGTTCAACTCTTGATTTGCTCGTAATGTAAATGAAGATCTGTTGTAAAAACCCTAAAGTGTAAATCGCTAGACTAAACTTTCAATTTCTCTTGATAAAAAATAAAACAAAATAATTTTTTTTTTCAATAGCCGTTCTAAATTTTAATTCTATACTTTAAAATTTTAAAAAATTGAATTCTATAAGGCTATTGGTACATTAAAGCAGCACAACCCATCCTACGGGACCTCACCACGAGGAAAATTCATTCCATGTCCAGAAGATAGTTGTGACGTTAGGCCAAATAGGAGATAGGGAATGCCTATTTGACTTCTCATCTATCAAATGTAGGAAGAAATTAAAATTCCAAGCAAAATGGTCCCTCCCTTTCTTGACCCGGGTGAGCTTACACACAGTGCGTCATTAACCGAAGGCCGGTAGCCAACCCGGGGTTTAGCATTAGATGGGCACAAGCTGTCGACAGGCTGTCATGCTGCAGATACAACTAAAAATGGAAGCGGGATCTCGTGGTAATCCACCCATTTAGGGCAGAGAGTACATCGATTGCATCGTCCAATTTAACTCCCCTACTTAATCGCATCGTAACAATTTGTATAATCCTCTGAAAACAAAACCCTCTTACTTGAAGTCAATAAACCTCATTACTCTCTTAAATTTTCATACGCACAGCTCTCAATTCGGAATGTGGGTATTATTCTTTCAGCAGGTAAGTAATTTGGGCCTTCAATTCTGCATTTAAAAATTTCATATAGAAGAAGAAACATAGAGCATGCTGCAGAAAAACTTTAGCAATATTAATGATCCGGACCAGCTCCCTCCTCCATGTACTGGGAGTGACAACAATAACACTGGTTTTCATTTTATGCCTCGGAGGTCTGCTATGTATTCTCTATGTCTTGCATTTCAGGTTCAAGACTCACCAACATCACTTATTTGCCCTCAGGGAGTTCAATTCTTTCTGGGTCATTAGAATCATGCTTGTCATCTTTGCAGTCCTGTGGAGCCTTTTGGAGCTCATGAGGTTGCCATTGTTGAGACACAAGGGATGGCCCTTTTCTTCAATAGGTGTACAAGGGCAGGCAACTTTGTGCAAAACCCATCTGTTGTTATCACAGGGGGTTATAGAACCTTGTTTTTATCTGACGGCACTCTCTTTGGTCCACGGGCCCTTGCAGAATGACCCTTTTGGCCCCAGGAAGAAGGGCAATGGCAGAACTGTATTCAACATTTTGGTTTGTTGTCTTCCAGTTTTTTTCCTGCAGTTGTTCATTTTGGTAATTGGTCCCGGCATAACCTTTAGAGGGGGGGAAAGCATGGTCAAAGTATTGCCAAGGTATTTTACCAGGACCTATGAGGTGGTGCACGATTCGGATGGAAACCGTGACATGGCCGTGTGCACTTATCCTCTCTTGACAACCATTGTTTTGGGAAGTTTTGGGTTCTTGTATATTTCATATTTTCTGTACGTGTGCTGGAGGATGTTGCTGCTGGTTATCAACAAGAGGCTGCAGTGCAGGGTCTATGGTTTGGTTTCTACGGTGGTGTTATTCCTGCCCGTCCAGGTAATGCTCTTGGGCTTTTCTATTTTTAGGAAGCCTACGGATGGCACTTTTGAATTGTTTTCCTTCTTGGGTTTTCTCACGACTGTAATGGCAACCACTTTGGGGGAAGGGATTCTCGTGATTAGGCCTATTGCTGATGCACTGGCAGTCAGGTGGGTATTTAATTCTAACACCCAATTTGATAAAAATAGGGATGCACCATCTTTTAGTACTGTATCCATTGAGGTATTTTCAGGACCTGGAATGAGAAGGGATGGCGAGGAGTTATTATTGGGGAAGTGAGACAGGGTTGAGATTAGAGGTACTTGTAAATGGGCACCTTGTGATGGTCTAATGACACTAAACCTACGAAACCTCCATTCTTCTTTTGCGAGGGGAGGACATTTTGAGTGTAATTTTGTGATTTCTTAATTGGAGTTGCTTTTGTATTCGCCAGAGCTCCATATTATCTGTACAGTGATATGTGGAGGCCGGCAAGAGTTGTAGATGCTGTTTGAATTGTTTTTGTTAAACGGCATGATTGACAGTGATTGAATGATACAGAGTTCTATTGGACTCTTATCTAATTGTAAAAAGTTTCAGGGCAATCATCTAGTGGCCAAATTGTAAAATTTTCATGATTTCTATACATACATAACAGGCACATTTAAAGATACATATACTGAGCATTTTGCATTAGTATCTTGCCTGAATGGCATTTTCCAATCTCTTTTGGGTTTCTAAAGTTACGTTCCCTATTAATTATGTGGTGTTAAGATATAACGCCTTTTGCGTATTGCTGAACTTACCAGATAGATATGCTAATATTCGTTATTCTTAATTAACTAGTGCTATGTTGAATGGAAAACTAAATATCATGTATTTAGTATTTACACTCTTTGACCTTATTGAGAATTTATTCAAGCATGTCAATACAGGCCAGCATATTTCTTATCATATGTTTTGATATAACAAAGTTATTTCCCTGTTATTGACTATTTGAAATAAATATCAGAAAGTAAACCAAGTTGAGTCCTGTAAAACTATCTGGGCACATGAAAAATGGGATTGCATTCAAGCTAAATTTTATTATCTGTTTGGTGTATGATTTCAATTTCATGGTATAACTTTTCTATTGCTTATGGTCTCTAGGAGACTACAGTATAGGATAAGGATTCCATCCCCCCCTCCTATGGTGATTATATTTATATATAATATAGTTGTGCACTTATTCATTTACTCCTTTATCCTGATTTAAAATGCCCTTTATCCCATACCTGTACTCCCACATCTCCAGCTGACTATAGTGCTACTTGTTGTGTTTCGGACGTCCTGTGCAAATTCAGATAACTTGTGTATAAAATCTTCAGTGGGTATTGAAATTCTGTTTGATACGACCTGACTTTTGGTCATTTTTGATTTTTACAACCATAGCCTTTGAGGTGATTTATGTTTGTCTGACGTTAAACCACGAAATTACCCAATATTGTTTAATATTTTGTACAGGAAACCAAAGTGGTTAGATGAGAAGGAAATTGTGAGACAAATCTGATTATTATAATTTATTTAATATTCTTATGCTATTTAATACTTACAAAGCTACTACGGGGGAGAAGGCTATTGTAAAATTTGTGATATTCCCAAACATAAATATATTGTTATGATCATTTGCCCACATGCATGCAGCATATTGGGAAGCAGGTTTTTGGCAAATGATTGTTTTTCCAGCCTCGACATATTCATGAAGTGGGGAGTATGTTGCAAAGTGTTCTGAATTTGAAATTTTATCCATAATTTACAAGAAGAATGATTAGGGAAGCTTTTTTTTTTTCCAAGATGCCAGGCGGGACTAAATTGAATGGCAATGACATTTGGTGAGTGAGCTTTATCATGAGTGCATATTACAAATTCAGAGAATATGAAGAAACTGTAAATTATTTTTTGCAAGGCCTGTGGTATAATGCAGAACACATTTCTGTTCAAGACTGTAATTTGTAACTGGACTGACTTGAGTGCCCTCATCAAAGGTGTACGTAGACAATATCGATTGCATAAGGTTAATGTTTATTTATAAATATGAGTTAAGAAATATTTTGTCAGACCTCAGAATGCAACTTTTCTACCAAAGTTGAACTTGGGAATTAGGCTGTCAAACCCTAGCATGCAACTTTTTCTGCAGCAAAGTTGAACTTAGGATTTCTTCTGTTAAGACCTCAGTGTGCATGTTCTCTCCTGTAGCAAATTCAACATGTTTTACTAGCCTCCTGACATGTGTTTCTGGACAAATAGGTTTGCATTGTAATGATTTGTACAAATTTAAAAATCAAGAGAGCAAAGAACTGACCATCCTTTTGTAGGTGTGAATTTTCTTAAATCAAAAGTTTGTAGTTCATTCTACTTCAAATTAATGGAGATATCAATATTCATGAGAGCCTTTTGTAAATGTTATAAAGAAATGTGGCCTGGTATGCAGTGGAAATCACGGGAAGCAATTTTATGTTTATGTTCTAAATTAGTTGCAGCTTGTGGGCATTATACTGTTTTGAGCTGAATACGGTTTTTCTGTTTTGATTTTTTGAATTTTTTCCTCGGAAATCCTGATTCTCAAATTTTTACCCCACATCGAAGTACCTTTTTTTCCCAGTTATTAATGTAGACTGCACGGTTGGTCCCTAACTCTAATGCTGGAATGTGCATGAAGAACTTAGATTAGAGATTTTAAGAAGAGGGAATAAGAGCTTAAGCTTCCATTACACAAACGCATGTATTCCAGGGAAAACAAAAACATATTGTAGAAAGGTGGTTTATGGGAAGGACGTGCATGGGGTTTTGTATCACATAATTTGACGCTAAACCTCAGGATCAGATGTATCAAAGTATGATCCCAAACATCTGAGATCCAAAATGTCGGGATTGGATGCATCAGTGTGATTTGAAATGTCAATGAGTTTGAAATTTCACATTGGTCTTTCCCAGAAATCTTCTTTCCACAATTATGGACTGTGTAAGCCTTAAATATTTTAAATGCAGTGTATTTTTGATCTGTATGTAGAATCTACTGAGGAGGACAAATGTTTTCCTGTGCTGATTGCTGTAAAAATACAAGCATCTCTTCTATATTGCCCAGTTCTTAAGCACTATTGGCAAAGAGAAAACTGAAATAAGACTTTTTTGTGAATAGATGTCACTGAGAATAAATAGTGTCCTCTGCATGCTGAGATTGCAACAATGCTATGAATAGTGCAAGCTAAACAAGTGGAATCAGCAACTTGATTACTAAGTTGATGTTGGGGATTGTTCCTTGAAGGGCATTTCTTGCACGAGGTTTAATAATATTGTATTCTTGATATTTAATTTCAGAAGGACAAAAAACCTGTTTGAGGTTGAAAGCATAGAAGCAAAAAACATGAAAAAATGTGGTTATACACAATTAATTGTGAATTGGGACTGGAGGCTTTTTTTCTCGTTAAAAATTGCATTTCAATCAGGAATCATTGACCACGATTTTCAACGATTTTTTTTTGTTTAAATTGGAGGCAAAACGTGAAGTAAACTCCTGCCAATGTCTGAAACCCACGAGTGGCTATCTACAAAGTAGTTGTGTAACATATTTAGGGCATGCCTGGAAATGCAAGCACAGCAAGACATTTATAAAAGCCGTGGCTCATTTGCAGGGAGTCTGGAGGCAGAAAAAGGCGATGCATTTGTAGGGAGTTGGAGGTAGGTGATTTTTTCAGAGTTTTACTTTTGACTGTGCTATAAAGTACTGTAGTATGCAGTATAATTCTTTCAAAGCTGGATGACTAAAGATTATTTTACCGACTTTGAGTAAAATTTACAATATGGATGAACCTGATTGAGAATGAAAAGTGATATACGTGGTTGAACTCACATATGATGGACAAAAGCCCCTATGCGAGAATTGGTAAATATGATTGCAGTCCAGTGAAAGCCTCTGTGTATGACTACAATTTGCAGTCCAGTAGATTCTAGTGCTAGGTGCCCATATCAGCAATATTAAGTTCATCCCGTTAATCCTTTTTCTAGGTATTAAGGCTGGTCTGCTGATATTTTTATTAGGAAAGCTCAACTATTCCTTTTGACATAGGCTTTGCTGTTGTGAAATGCAGTTGGGATTGTCATGGTGTATATGGGAAATGGTTGATTGGTCATCTTATTTTGTGAACACATTTTGAACTTACCAGCAAAGAGGTTTTTGTCAATCAATATATCTGGACATAAGTATGTTAATATTTCTTCCTTTTTGGTCATCTTATTTTGTGAACACATTTTTGAACTGACCAGCAAAGAGGTATTTTCAATCAATATATCTAGACATAAGTGAGTTAATATTTTTTCTTTTCTAATGTTTTGAGTCTGCATCGACTTCCTCATATGCAATACGCATCCTCATTTTAGTGTTTGTAAATGCATTGCTAATTTGTTTTCCTTTGTATATCTTCCTTCGCACTCTAATAAGGTACTCCTTTTCTTGATTGAAGTGAGTCATCTAAAATCTGTGAGGTTCTAGATGCTAGTGTTATCAAGGGAATAAGAGATTTTGGATTTGCTCAGTAGAATTAAATGTGAGAATGTGAAACTAGTAACTGTTGATACATTTATGCTCATTGTTATTAGATGTAAAAGAGTTTAGAGATCATAGATTAATTGTCCCCTTGTAGCGGCTGAATAACAAAATCAATGCAGCAAACAATGGACATCATTTGGCTTACAGGTTGCACTCTCACCAGCCAAAACTGCATATAATAAAGGCCTGAAGTGTGATTCATTATATTCACCTCATTTTACAATGTCAGATATCTTCACCCTAATCTAATTGGAGATGTTGATTTTCGGTGAATAGTACACAACCCCAAATTGATCAAAAAGTTAGTCTTTTTCATTTTTGTTTTTGTTTTTTATATGATGATATTCAACTCACAATAACAATCTAAGTAAAAACTAAACATCTAAGGAGCAGCGATGTAATGATACCAAACACCTTATCAACATTATACGATTCCATGAAGTCATGTATAGCTAATATGTCATCTTCACAAAACAAATCTGAATATGACAATATAATCAATGAAGATTAATTACCATTACCAAATGAAAGCATAACTTATTTGTTCTCTTGAGAGAAGGTTGTTTCCTCAGCTTTATCTTGCCCTCGGTTCACAATAGGGTGCAAGGTGATCCCAACCAGGTGGATAGAAGTCTTTATCCACCCCATCCAAGTGGATGTTGTGTTCTGCAGAGAGAAATGTGAATCTGTTAAGAATAAGGCGTTTCAACTTTTGATTTTTTAGCATTGATTATTTAATTAGTAATGTTGATATTATATTAATAATTTGCCTATGTAATCAAATTATATGTGGATCCGAAGATGTGAGTTGTGGGAGTGGCATTTTGAGTTGTCACCCTATATGTGAAGTGGCATGGCTGAGATGGTTAACTCATGTTAGATTGTCAGTTAATAGTGACAAGAACTATGACACTATAAGAGTCATGAGTAGTGATTCTATGGCAGGTGGTAGTCTTGCATGTGGCAGGGTTCTTGCATGTCAAGTAGAATCTCTTGCATGCATTCAAGCACCTTGCATTTTGAGATTGCTGCAAAATTTGCATAGCTGAAAAATACAAACACCATGCATGTTGAGTTTGATGCTTTTTTGCATAGAAGACAAAGTTTGGCACCTTGCATGTTCTCCTTTTTGTTTTGCATGCATGCAGCAAAGAGGATGATGACATATGGCAGTCTTGGGTGTCCAACTTGGCAATATATAAATATGTGTAATTTTGGAGTTGTATTATGACTGTTTTCATAGGTACCGTTATGTTGCCAGAATTGCTCCAGAATCTTCTTGTTGTGTGAAGTCTCCTAAAAGACCATTGCTCTGCAATTGTATTGTAAATTGTTATTTATTGTTAATACATTGGGTTGTGCTTTGGAGTGGGGTTTTTTTCTCTCGAAAGGGTTTTCCTCACGTATATACTATGTTATGGTGTTTATTTTGTTTTAAATATCTTTTTAAGTTAATTTGAATGTGCATATGAATTTGTAATATTTTAAGATTTTAAGATTTTTTTGCACTATTTCCCCTATTTAGATTGGTGTAGGAAGAATTTTCGTGTACTTGACTTCCTTTCACAATCATGCCAACCTACCATGTATTGGGCAATTACTTATTGATCATCCACCCATGTTCTTACCATTGCTAATATGAGTTACCACTTCCCACAATAGAGTATGCCCAAGATTTGACTATGGGGTTAGACCACACTCTTACTTACCTATTTGTCTTTAGAACTCTCTTTTCTTTGCAATTTGTTGGGCAACTCTCTTTTCTTTGCAATTCGCCAGACAACTAAGTGTTAAAATATGGCATCCATCGCTTGCATGCCATTGGCCCTATGGTTTGTATGCCATTGGCAAAAACCATCCAACACTTTGGCGTGGCACTAGGCATCCATTGCTTGCATGTTATTGGCACTAAGGCCTACATGCCATTGACAAAAACCATCCAAGCCTCTAGAGAAACATAGGGCATCCATCTCTTGCATGCTACTGATGCTAAGGCTCGCATGCCACTGGTAGAAAACACTCTGCTATCTTTGGGGTACAATTAATAGTCTATATAACATGCTCCTTGGCTACCATCAAGATGGAGCATCAATAGGCTTATCTTATGTGGGTCATAAGATTTATCAATCGCTGATCACCTTGGAAGGAGAGAAACAATATGTCTTAGAGGGTTTACACCCTCTATCGTAGAGTCCTTACTTCATCTATCCTAAACTTCCTTAGAAGTTAGCCCTTGTATCGTGCTTATCTCTATATTGGAAAATAGACTCCTAATTTAGAGTAAGTCAACTCAAAGACCTAGGATATGCATCATCTATGGCCATCTTGTGATTCTATTATATGGCTTTGGTATGACTTGAAGGACACAATAGACTATTCATTCCCACTGTTCTTTCTTTAGTCTACTACCCAGTTTGTGGAGAGATATCCAATGTGCGCCAAGGAAGGATGGTTAGATTCAACCAACTTGCAACTAGGCTTGAATAGGAGACTTTACTACATTGCTCCTCTAGGCATTAGAAGGTAATACATAGTTTGCTAAAATTTATTGGTGTAGCATATTTAGCATTGAGTTTCTTATAATAACATTTGAAGAGGGTGCCTACATGTCTCAAAGAACTAGTTAGATTATAGATTTTAATTATTTTCTTCCACCACCTCCCTTTAGAATAACCGTCATTTTCCCCAATATTAATCAAATTTAATTTCATATGACAATTCAATAGCCCAACACTACATTCATTAGCTTTAACTTGATCTAACTTCCATTAACAAATATAACTTTGTAATTTGTCAAAATACGGTCATTGTACAAAAACTTGAAATCTCACTATCTTTTTATTGCCCAAATATGTTGTTTTTCTTATAAATGAACAAGGTTGCTAATGAATTAATTTTAGGTAGAATAGTGAGATCAAGGCCATTTTAAATCCACAAGATGATCAAGGCACAATCTTAGTTAGGTGGAGTCTAAAACATGGGAAATCGTTAAGAAAGATGATGACCTGCTGTAGGGAATCCATCTGTTGCTAGTGAAACAAACTAATTAGCTCAGTCTTGAAAATAGTCCATAAACTCCTAGGAAAGTTTTAGGTAAAGCTTGATAGCCACCAAAGGGGTGTGCTAAATTAGTATGGTGGCTAGATTTGACCAACAATCGAATAAATCCTCAAATCAAATCAAAATTTCTACTTGCTAACCCTAATGAAGGTTGAATTTATGTTGGTTGAGTTGTAATAATAGAATGCTTTGTCCATCAGAGGAAGAGAGGTTATACTCCTGCTAGCTTCTCTTTATGGTAAGAATGAGGTGAGGTTATGCATCTATTACTTAATTTCTTACATCCTATTGATGTATGCTTTGGTGATGGTATTGATGAAGATGCCTTTTATAAAAACAGTCTTATGTTTTTGACCCTTAGAAGATCAAAGCTTATTGCCGAGCAATGCCCACATTGAATATACACTGTGTGTTTGCAACAGGGTGTTATATTGTAGTGCAAGAAGTCAAATGGATTTTGTATGTTAGAGATCACAATAAACATAGAGATGTATTCGGTTTTATAGATGCTTTTTAAATTTAAACATAGGGATCATAGTACTAGAGCAACCAAGATCACTTGCAAGATAAAAACACTTCCACAACAAGAATATGCAAAATGAATCAAAATATCATATGCATCAATAACATCATGTAAAACATACAAAAGAGCTTTGCATATAAAGGCAAGGATGAGGAGGTGAGAAGGTAGGAGTGAAACTTTGACTACCCCTCCAAGAGTGAAACACATGTAGGACTCCATGGAAAAGTGTAGGGACACTTGGTGAGTCCACATGAGACAAGACAAAAAGTGAGAGATCTCCCAAGTGGGCTTAAGAGCAGTGTGAATAGGACTCTCCTAGATAGGCTAAAACTAACTAGATTAGTAATAACTCTTTTCACACTAACACATAGTATTTCCTACAAGCCATTGGAATTACCATGACCAATTCATAGACATTTTTAAATATTAAGTCCTGTTTGAATTTGTTTAGAGAATCATTATATCTTTCTTGTATGTTAAAGAGCATGGTGAATATAGAAGGATGTATTGACTTATAGTTTTAACAATTATTGTTGAGATTTTGGCTTACTGTGTTTCCAACAAGCCATGAATGATAAGAAACGAGTAAATAAGTTTTTTTTCTAGGTAGGGCATTCAAGATATTGTTTCAAACAAGCATTGAAATCAAGTGTAGATAGAAGGAATGAAAGAAAAATATGTACATGGCGCCCAAACTCAACCTTAGTGCATGGAGGAGACTTCTAATTGACCCACAAAAAACATGACTATTTTTTCTTCTATGCCTCCCTTCTTAGCCTTTGAATACCCCTCCTTTTTGCCATCAAACCCCCCATTTATTCCCTTATTTTGTCCTCCTTTGGCGTCCTTTGCATCCCATTGATTCCTTTCATTCTTTGCAAGTTTTATAGGTATTTATGGTCATGGTATGACCTCTCTTAGTACCCATTGCATGGAGGTGTTGACAAGCTGTTAAATTTTACCTGGTTGCCTCCCCTACTAGGCCTTAGCATTCATTTCTTTTCCCTTTCTTGGTTGCCTATCATGAACCTCCTTTTCACATTTCACTTTCTTTTTTGTCTTGTTTTGTATTTTCCTTCCATAGGGTCAATGTGATAAACCCCTTCGATTTATCTTCTTTTTGTTTGTTTTATTTTTCTTCCAAATAATGAATGAAATATCTTATTTTCTTTTCTTTGTGATGTAGTGATAAATTTATTATATTCTTTTTTTTGGTCATTTATTCTAGTCTATTCTTACAATATGATTTAATGAATTCCCGTTAACATTCCTAATGTGGACCTAGCTCAAATTAGGGTTGATATTAGTGCCTCTAGAAGATAATAAAAAATGATTAAACAATTAAAATTGATTAGGTACTTAGGTTCCTAGGGTTAGGCATAAGGATTAAAACAAGTCTTGATAGATTCAATTTTTTGACAAAAGAATTATTTAATAACACTATGCACTCAATACCTAGTTAGATGAACCTAAGGTTGGGAAAAATTTACCAACAAGGTCTTGATATTGGGTTTGGAATTGCAATCTGTTTGCCTCTCTTCATGGAGCCAGAAAATCCACCCCACCTTGCAACCTTGGGTACCTGCAATTAAACAATATTCCTCACACAATTCCACCAAACTAATATTAGTCTGGGTTTGTTGAAAACATAACCAGTGCATTAAATTTGATAGATAACATAATAATAATATTCATTAATATTAACATTAACGGTACATAACCATCTCTCTCTCTCACACACCAAAAACATTTTGTCAGTACAAGTTCCATTCGTAGTCCAAATTACAATGAGACTAGGGGTCTTGCAAGAAAGAAAAGAGGTTCCTAGGGGACGCGACATGTTAATATGAGATAGTGAAGTTTAGGTACTTAACTCTATGTTGCCAAATCTATGGTTAAGTAAGATGATTATCATAAAATAATTGAAAATACTCTTAGGATACATAATATGTAATGAGGTATTTGCAAACATGTCAAGACAACACCTTCCCATGCATCCAACAACACAATGTTGGATAACTTGTAGATGATCAATCTATGTCATCTCTAGATAGATTACTAAAATATGAGAAATGAACCATGTATTTATTTTTCGACCCCATAAGGAATTTTTTTAAAGGAACATAAAAGTTTTTCCCAAAACTTGGTAAATAATATATTTCAAAAAAATATAAATGTCAAAAGAATGATTGGTCTGTCTGTTAAGATTGTGTCTTTAGACACAAGCTATCTATCTAGGGCAACACTTGCATCTATCCATGTTATATTAGGTGCTAAATCAAAGTCCAATGCATATTATACTTTGAAAATAAAATAAATATAAAGACGCTATATGCCTTTCTCTTATCAATATCTTCCTTGTTATCAATGTTTATGTGTGTCTAATATGATTACCCATATGCCCTACATTAGTTACAATTGAACTACACAGGTTCTCATGGTAACAAAACACCACATGGTAGAGAAATAAAATGATTTTTTTAGTAAAAAAAAATTATTCATGCCTTCAAACTTTTGTGTGGCCTTTGATGTCAAACTAGACTATAAAAACATTTATGGTGGCCTTATACTTGAGTTGGATTGTGTATCCAAATAAGATACACATATGTGAAATTTATTAGATATTAAAATTCATGACAACAAACTTAAATTGACAAATGGATAGATTTTGAGTACATATATGTCACCTTATATTTTGATTGTAAAAATACTAAATAAGCCTTATTCACACAATGCATTGGGACTAATTATGTCCTAAGTATTTTCTTAAAAGGCCCTTGTGGTCCTTGTAACCTTTCAATGATTGCTAGAAATATCCTCATGTTGATATGCCCCTAGGTGATTGGAATTGCAAGATGATGCTTTTTTAGCTTTGAGTAGGATAATAAATCCTGTAGAGGAATTAGGAAGCCTTCTGAAAAGATTCAAGGTGACCCCCTCACATATTTTCTTCAAGATATATTTTGTATGATGAGTTTAAAGATATTGTCATGCTTCTAGAGTAATTGATGCTCAAGATGTTGGTAGATATTATCCATGAACAAGAAAATAAGGAAATTGCAAATTCTCCTCCTGATGATTTAGATGTACTCATACATCCAATCTTGGAAATGTCTTGAAACAAGTAAACCTTTCACCCCGCTTAGAAGAGTAATCATATCTCTAACATCTTCCTTGAAATCACTTTGTGGGAGACATTTAGGCCATCTTGAGATAGTGGACCTCAGAGTCTTCAACCATTGAGAGTTAATCAATTGTTTGGCTCTGTTCAGATCTTTATCATAAACCTCATGTGCTTGCTGAATAGAAATAGTGGTATACTTCTCCATGTGTGGAACCCAAAAAAATATATCAAGAACTCAGGATCCAATCTCATCATGATTTGTCTGGAGGAATCTCTCACACTCCTGTCCTCCTTGATATAATGCGAGGCAACTTGTAAGGAAAATTTCGAGCAGTAAGCAGCAGTTGGAAATGAAGCCACTAAGTGCAGGTTACTATGAACGATTGCTCACAAATTTTCTTCTAATGGTTGCTTTTCTATTCTTTTCACAAAATCATCCATACCTTGGTGACCAATCTCCATGTCCTTGATTTCATCAATTTTGGAGGTCACAACGATAGGCGGATAAATGCCTTGGTACTTGTACTTCATTTTGTCCTTCTTAGAAGATGATGGAGATTTTTTTGTTGTCATTAAGATCACAAATTACCACTTAAAATCACCTCTGAAGAACACTTGATGAGATCTGAGAGCAACTACAAGAAAATATGGATTAATCAGATGTTAAGAGCATATGCGTTATGAGGGAAAAAGGGATGCGTGAAGATGGACAAGAATTTTGGAATGAGCAAACATGAGCTATGATGTGCAAAAAATAGAGCAATAGTGGTGGAACGAGGTTTGAAAATCAAATGGAATGATTCTTTGAGCATTTAGTGAAAAACTAGTTTTTGTGTAAGGGCGCTAAAAATCAACACCCTTACATCTTGAAAGAACCACATTTGATGCACAAGTGCTGAAAATCAACGCTCTAGCATGTCTTGGAACACTTAGATGGAATTGATGAACTAGCACTAAAAAATAACGCTTCGACATTTGGGAGGAAGTTAGACTTCATGTAACAACGCTAAAAATCCTCACTTCTACAATACTTAAAACAAATAAGCTTATGTGCTAAAGCGAGCTTATTTAGTGCTTACACATTTAAAGGGAAGATATAACAATATGCATCACCACTCCTACATAACGAGTTTGTTTGAAACATGTGTTGGAGCGGTGAAATTTGCCCTTCAACACATCAAAAGACAACAAAGAAAATAAGTGTAATAGTGGTTATTTTTACTGCTCTAACACCACGGTAAAAACTAACCTATGTAGAAGCGGCAAAAACTTACGCCATTGCAAGCGAAATTGTTTAGTGATAGTGAATATCGCTCAAACACAGGACATTCGGGGAAATACAGAAGATATATCATCAAAAATTAATGCCAATGCATGAAGGAATATCCTAAACAAAAATCCAAAAAGAAAAACCTAGGGCAAGACAAAAGTAAGAATAAAAACCCTAAAATAAAACAAATACTAAGAAAACAAATGGGAGTAAAACTTAAAAGACAACGAATAACTCAAAGAGATGCATTAAATATTGTCATCAAGAAAATTATACCCTAAATAAAATGGGTAAAAATGCTAAACATACCTGAAGAAAGAAACAACGAAACCCTAGAATAAAACTCATTGAAATTCATCACTCCATGATTAAAGAAGCTCAAAACGTAGAAGATGTGAGGAATAAATGGAGGAAATGAGTTAATCAATCATGAAATGAACTAAAAATGACTTTAATAAGTCACTTAAAAGTTTTGAAAAATGAATCATTAATAAACTCAGAGTGCATTAATGACCATGCGTGCGAAGGGGGGAAAATGTAGGAGTGGTGATTTTCACGCTCCAACATTTTCGAAATTGTAGAGGATGCAAAAGCGGAAAAAAACCTCACTTCAACATGATGAAGACTTGGTAGAAAGATCACATGTCAAAGCACTAAAAATCAACGCTTGGACATCTGATATGAAGTAAGTGAAAAGTGTAGGAGCGTTGAAAAGTAGTGCTCCAACACTTAGAAGAATTTAGTAAACTTGCTCATGTAGGAGCGTTTAAATTCAACTCTCCAACATGAGCAAAACAATTTCTAACTCCCAAAGGATGAAAATTAACAAAACATTCATTTTGAAGATTTTCGAGAAATGACCAAGGACTAATGCTCAAATGGATGATTTGATGTTTAGGACTACGGATTAAGGTCAATTGAATTTTTCCTCGTTTTGCATGCTTGAAATACACGAACCTATGGAATGGACAAGTTTCGTAGGGGGTTATCCCATGAATTGAGTGCAATTGGATTCTAAGATAACACATTTGCATTATCAAAGCATTGAAAGTATTCACATTGCAGTGCACAATCATCCATCACATTTTCCATCAAAATATATAAAACATAATTATGTATCAAAGCATTTTAACTCATCAAAGTAATAGTAAATAGGTATTAACACAATGGGTTGTAACATATTCCCCCCCTTGTGAATCATCGTCCCCGATGATCTTAAGTATCAAACATAAAACATACAACATACAACATAACATCATTATTTTTTAAGAACTTTCAGAGTCTAGCAAAACATGATGAAACTTTTTCTTCATTTTAGCATAGTCCTCCCAAGTGGTAGAATCTTCTACATATTGATCCCATTGGACCTTGCATTGTAGAACCTCTCTATTATGTAGGTGAAACCTACACATTTTGAGTACTCTAAGAGGCTTGATTGTTACCACTCCTGGGTCCTATACCTATAAAGCATTCCAATCAATAACATGATTATCCCCTAGCATGTACTTCTTAAGGTATGACACATGAAAGATATTATGGATCCTGGCAAGAAATAGTGGCAAAGCAATTCAATAAGCAAGAGGGTTCACTTCTTTGAGAACCTCAAAATGACCTACATAACATGGAGCTAGTTTAGATGAATTCCCAAACTTTATAGAACTCTTATGAGTTTTAACTCTTAACAAAACCTTTTCTCCTACTAAGAAATGTTTGGGTACCTGCTTTGAATCTGCATAACTCTTCTACCTATCATTAGCTTCCGCTAGCCTTTACCTAATTACACTAACTTGATCCTCCATTTTAGATAGAATTTTTGGTCCAAGGCTTATCCTATCCTATAGGAGCTTGGAACTTCCTACCATACAATGCTTCAAATGAATCCATCTTAATTGTGGAATGATAAGAGTTGTTATATACAAATTCCTTAAATGGTAGGTAATATTCCCACTTGTATTACTGATCCATGCAATACATTCTTAGTAGGTCCTCTAACACTTGGTTCACCCTTTACGTTTTTCCATCAGTTTTCAGATGATATGTTGAACTTATGTTAAATTGTGTCCCTAGTGAAGAGAACAAGGTTTTCCAAAACCTAGATGTCACATGAGAATCCTTGTTAGAAATAATTTTCTCAAAAATTCTATGTAACCTAAATACCTCTTGAATAAACTTCTGAGTTATAATAGGAGCTCCATCTGTTAAATTACTTGGAATAAAATGAGCCACTTTCGTAAGCTTATCTATTACTACCAAAATGACATTATGCTTATTCCTTGATATTAGAAGAACTTGAACAAAATCCATACTAATGACTTGCCATTTTATTTTTGAAACTTCACGAGGATACAAAAGTCCTGCAAGGTGATGATGTTCTGCCTTCACCCTCTAAAATTCTAAGCAACTCGCTATAAATCTTGCAACATCCCTTCTCATTCCTTTCTAGAAATACAATGGCTTAACATCAACTAGTAACTTAGTTACTCCAGGATGTCTAGAATAAGGTGTGGTATGAACTTCTTTCCACACTATATTCCTTAGTTCCTCAAAATCAGGCACATAGATTCTTCCCTCAAACCTTAATAAACCACTAGGTTCAAAAGTGAAATCCTTCATACCTTGGGTCTTGCAATTTTTCTAAGAGTGCTTACTTGAATTGTTCATAATACTTGTCACCCTTGGATTTCTGCAACACTTGACCCTTGAAACTAGTTTGGATTGATATCATCGAGGAGATATGCCTCCTATGAATTAATGCATCTGCAACTCATTTTTCATTTCCCTTGATATAATTGATATTAAAATCATAATCATGTATCAATTCTAGCCATCTCCTTTGCCGTGCATTCAGATTAGGTTGGGTAAACAAATACTTTAGACTGTGATGATCGGTTTTCAATTCAAAAGGTTTCCCCAACAGATAGTGTCTCCACATTTGTAATGCATGGACAACTACTGCCAATTCCAAATCATACAAAGCATAGTTTTTCTCATACATGGCTTCAAATTTCTAGACTCATAGGCTATAACTCGCCCATACTACATCAATAATCCACCCAAACCTTCTCTTGAAGCATTTTTGATGACAATAAAATCACCATTAGGATCTGGTGCTTTCAGAATTAGAGATGTAGTTAACTTCTCCTTGAGTTGGTCAAATGCCGCTTGACATTTATTTGTCCATTTAGAATTCTTCCCCTTTCTCTATAATGAAGTAATGGGAAAATCTATTCTAGAAAAGTTTGCTACAAACTTTTGATAATAACCAACCAATCCCATAAAGCTTCTAACTTTTGGCACATTCTTTAACATTGGCCATTCAAGCACTACTTTAATTTTTGTTGCATCAACTGCAATCCCATCTGATGAAATCTCATGATCCAAATACTACACTTTGTTTTGAAAGAAGCTACTTTTTGAGATTTTTCCATAAAGCTTATTCTGTCATAGACATTGGAGAACAATCCCTAGATGCTGGAGATGGTCCTCTTCATTCTTGGAGTAGATAAGAATATCATCCAAGAAGACCAACACGAACTTGTCTAAGCAGTCTCTGAATACATTATTCATCAAGTTCATGAATGTTGCAGGTGCATTCGTTAGTCCAAAAGATAGGATTGTGAACTCGTAATGACCATACCTAGTTCTAAAATCTATTTTGAAAATGTCTTGATCCTCAATCGACGATATCCTGATTGTAGATCAATTTTTGAAAACACTGTCACTTCTCGCATCTTATCAAAGATATCATCGGTACATGGTAATAGGTACTTTTTCTTTATCGTTACTTTGTTAAGCAAGCGATAATCAATGCACAAGCATAGTGTACCATCCTTCTTCACGAAGATCATAGGTGCTCCCCAAGGTGAAACACTGGGTCTAATAAATCCTTTGGATAACAACTCCTTCATTTGAGTTTTTAGCTCTATTAACTCCATGATGGTCATCCTATATGGAAATTTTGATATAGGATATGAACCTGGAACAATGTCAATGGAGAAATCAAACACTCCCTTGGGAGGTAATCTAGGTTGTTCATCTGTAAATACATCCAAAAAGTCCCTCGAGATAGGATATTTCTCCATATCCAATTTTCCTGATTCCACCACCTCGCCTTCTTCGGCGTCTTGAAGATGTTGGGGTCCATAGTATACTACGTCATTTTGAGAGATGAACTCTTTGCATTCTTCTAGTTTTTCCATTTTCACAATAGAAGGTTGAAATCCCTTCTTAGCTCTATGCATTTGTACGACAGAGATTTGTCGTAAGTTGACTTCTCTAGGAGTCCCTTGCAAGAATATCTAGTTCCCAAGATCATCTAAACATTCTATAGTTTTAACATGACAATCTACTTTGGCTCTATGCTTCCATAGCCAATTTATTCCTAATATGACATCATATGAACATAGGGGGCTACATACAAATCTACTTATGTAGAGAAACTCAAAAGTTTGACCCTTGCTTTGAATAAAAATTGCTCCACCTTAGCTCTTGTCTAGTTTGCATATTCAACAATCCCAGACTTTTCCATATGGCCAAATTTTCTAAAATTTTTACAAGCTATACTAGGAGAAACAAAATTTTATGTTGCACCAATGTCAATTATAATAGAAATAGGTGTACCAAAAAAAGTACTTAGAATTTCAATGGGAGTTATTTGATACTCCACTTGTTGATTATCTAGCACTGGATGAATCTTCTACTGGAATGTTGCTCATTGGGGAGGTAGAGGACTTCCATGTGGTTGTGTCCCTGGTGGTTTTTTGGGGCATTGACTTGCATAGTTATCTCCTCTATAAGTGAAACATCCTCTCATCAGCCCTTGCCTCATTACGGGTTTCCCAAAACTATCTTCGTTCCTACCGGGGGTGTTGTTCCCCTATGGTCTCTTCTAGATTCATTCTGATTATCACAGAATCCCTTGCCTCATTTCCTTTTAAAATCCTGCCCATCACTTGGCTTCTTGAAAGTTTGATTAGCTTGTGACCAATTAAACTTTTTCTGATTCTTTTCATGGTAGGTAGAGATAGATTTAAGCCTCTACTCTTGCTTAATGGATTTTTCATACACCAAGTCTATAGTAGCAGGACCATGTATGTCTTGTTAGGGTTAGATGGTAGAAATATAGCAAGTTAAATGCAAATTTGATCAATAAAATAGAGAAATAAAACACATTGGAAATTATAGCAGAAATAAGACAACATATAGAATTAAATGTGGTTCACCCAATCTGGGCTACATCCACAAAACTGTAGCCATCCAATGATTTTATTATCCAGTGCAAAACATAATACAATATTGTAAATAATTCCATGCTACAACTCTCCACACCAACAAAATATCCCACTTGGAGACTAATCCTGGATGACACTGCTACTTACAGCTCCCACTGGAAATAAGCACCTTGGACCTTGCTGCTCTGTTAGACTTTTAACCATGAAGACCAACTGAAGTTGAAGAGGAGCTCAACTTCTCCCTTGTAACTGCCTTTGTAAACATATTCACTGGATTGTCATCTGTATGTATCTTTTCCAACTTTACCTATCCATCCTCCAATACTAACCGAATGAAATGATATCTCAGCTGTATGTGTTTGGTTTTAGAGTGCAAGGAAGAATTCTTTGCAAGATGTATAAAACTCTGGCTATTTGTAAACAAGTGATTTTCAGCCCGTGTTTTGCCCAACTCTTCCATGAAAACTTGCAGCCATATCATCTCCTTTGTTGCCTCTGTTGCAACCACATACTTTTCCTCTGTGGTGGATAAATCAACCACCTTTTGCAACCGAGAAATCCAACTCACGGTTGTCCCACCAACTATAAATACATAACCTGTGGTACTCCGCCTAGTATCTATATCGCCTTCCAAATCTGAGTCAACATAGCCTTTTAAATCAGTCTTAGAGCCCCCAAAATATAAACATTTATTGCCTGTTCCTCTCAAGTACCTGAGAATCCATTTTACCACATTCCAATTCTCAACTCCGGGATGACTCAAATACCTGCTAACAACTCCTACAACATATGCAATATCCGGTCTCGTGCATACCATGGCGTACATTAAAATTCCTACATATGAAGCATATGGTACCTTGGACATTTTTCCTTCCTCCTCTTGTGTCTTTGGACACATATCCTTAGTCAATTTGACATGACTGAGCGAAGGTGTGCTGACAAATTTTGCATTCTCCATATGAAATCTCTGCAACACCTTTTCAACATAATCAACCTGAGATAAAAACAATTTCCTATTTTTCCTATCTCTTGTAATGTTCATACCAAGGATTTGTTTTGCTGCCCCCAAATCCTTCATAGCAAATGAATTTGCTAACTGTTGTTTTAATTCCTTTATGCGATCCATGTTAGACCCCACTACAAGCATATCATTAACATATAAACAATGGTCTGAATTACACCTGTTGTAGCCTTGCTCAGCCATAAAACTATCAAATTTAAGATACCATTACCGAGGTGCTTGATTCAAGCCATATAAACTTTTCTTCAATCTGCACACAAGTTTCTCCTTGCCTTTGACCTCAAATCCTTTCGGCTGCTCCATATATATTTCCTCTTCCAAATCACTATGGAGAAAGGCAGTTTTAGCATCAAGCTGTTCTAAATGCAAATATTTAGCAGCCACAATACTTAAAACCGTATGAATAGAAGTCATTTTAACAACTGGAGAAAATATTTCATCAAAATCAATACCCTTTTTCTGTGCAAATCCCTTTACAAATAATTTGGCTTTAAATCATTGCTTACCTCCATCCTCCTCTTTCAACCTGTAAACCCATTTGTTTGGTAAAACTTTTTTACCTGCAGGCAACTTGCATAATTCCGAAGTCTGATTTTTCAGCAAGGAGTCCATTTCTTCTTCCATTCCATGCTCCCACTGAACCTTGGTATCCACCTGCATAGCTTCATGATAACATTCTGGTTCACCAACATCAGTTAATAAAATAGAATACAAAGAGGGAGAAAATATTTCTGGAGGTCTACTTATCCTTGAAGATCGCCTAACATTCACTGGATTTTGTGGTATTTCTTGTTGTTGTTGTTGCGGAGCATGAGGAACCACTAGAACATTGTTGTTTGTAATATCATCCAACACTGCATAATCCTTTTCTGTCTTCTCATGCTGCTGCAATAGATCTTTGTACACCACTTTCTCATTGAATATGACATCCCTGCTTCTCACAATTTTCTTATTTTCAAAATCCCAAAGCCTATAACCAAATTCATCAATGCCATATCCAACAAATATACATTTCTTTGATTTTGCATCAAGCTTGGTTCTATTTTCAGAATCTACATGTGCAAATGCTTCACAACTGAAGGTTTTGAGAAAAGAATAACTCACCTTCTTACCTATCCATGCTTCCTCTGGAATACCATAACCCAAAGGATTAGATGGATCTCTATTAATTAAATAAACAACAGTGTTTACAGCCTCTACCCACATGTTTAAAGGCAGGCCAACATGCAATCTCATAGTTCATGCACACTCCATTATTGTTCTATTCATGCGCTCAACCACTCCATTTTCATGTGGAGTCCTTGGAACCATTTTCTGCCTACGAATACCATTAGAGGAACACTAATCTTCAAACTCTTTTCTGTAATACTCACCACCATTATCAGATCTGAGACATTTTAGCTTTTTACCTATCTCATTCTCAACTAAGCTTCTCCATTTTTTAAAAGTCTCAAATACATCAGATTTCTGCCTAAGGAAATAAATCCATACCTTCCTAGTTGCATCATCAATGAATGTAACATAATACTGAGAGCCATTCAGAGAAGATACCTGAGTTGGTCCCCATACATCCGTATGCACAAACTCCAATTTCTCATCTTTCTTTTTTTTCCCATCCTTGAGAAAACTAACTCTCTTTTGTTTTCTATACACACAAATTTCACATAAATCCATATTAACACATTTTAGACCTGGTAAAACATTCTTTGAATGAAGTAATTTCATACCTTTTGCACTCACATGCCCAAGTCTATTATGCCATAGTGCTGATTCAGAATCCACATCAACTATATGATTTTCTACTTGCTGAACTGCAACAATTGTTCCTGAACATTGATTTTTATCTGCAATAGCTAAAGTAGAAGAAACAGTATGACCTATACAAAGATATAAGGTGCCTACTTTCACACCTTTTTCTACCACTAAGGCACCTTTTGTAACCTTCCGATTTTTATCACTAAATGTAACAACACAACCTTCATCATCTAGTTGCCCTGCAGAGATTAAATTTCTTTTTAACTTTGGAACGTGCCTTAATTCATGTAGTAGCCAATGATTCCCATTCTACAACTTAATCTTGATTCTTCCCTTTCCAACAATCTGATAGGGCTCGTTATCTCCCAAATAAACCAGCCCAAAATCCCCTTGGACATAATGAAGAAAATAATTTCTATGGGGCGTAGCATGAAAAGAAGCCCCTGAATCTAACACCCAAGAATCATCAACATTGTTAAGGGAAAGAATCAAAGCATCCTCATCAGATTTATTATTTACCACATTTTCTTCTTTATTTCCTTCCTTTTTGTCTCCTTTATTTTTTCGAGACCAACAATCTTTCTTTAAATGACCCGGCTTACCACAATACCAACAATCCCTCTTATTTCTAGATTGGGACCTTCTGTCCTTTGATTTTCCTTGTGACTTTCCACGACTTCCAGAATTGTTTCCTCTCTCCTTTGTTCTGCCCCTGCTTTCTGCATTCAAAACACTACCTGATGTGGATGTTACACCTGAAATTTTCCTATGAATTTCCTCGCTCAAAATAACACCAACAACATCCTCAAACTTCAATGTATTTGAACCAGAAACAAAATTGCTAACCATTACCAAGCTATTCCAGCTTTCAGGCAAATAAAACATAATCAAAAGAGCCCTAAGTTCTTCATCAAAGTTTACTTTTACAAAAGTTAATTGACTAGTAACCGTATTAAACTCATTTAAATGATCAGGAACTAACCCACCTTCTACCATTTTCATATTAAATAAATGCTTCATAAGAAATACCTTATTCAAAGCAGAAGGCTTTTCATATAACTTTGCTAGGGTTTCCATCAACTCTTGAGTTGTCTTTGCTATTGTAATATTGAACGCCACCGATTGTGCCAGGCATAAACAAATACTACCAAGTGCCTTTCTGTCCAAAATATCCCAGTCCTCATCCGAAATTGCTGAGGGTTTCTTGGTTTTCCCTTTCAATGGCCACCATAAATCCTTTTGATAAAGTTAGTCCTCCATCCGCATCTTCCATAACTAATAGTTTTTCCCATTGAAATTCTCAACCTTCAACTTACCCTCGTTTGCCATTGCTCCCACTTAATCGTGAGACCTCCACTCAATCGTGAGACCTTCCTAGAGACGATAATCAAACACAAACCGGTCTGATACCACTTGTTAGGGTTAGATGGAAGATATCTAAAAAGTTAAATGCATATTTGATCAATAAAACACACACAAAATTATAGCAGAAACAAGACAACACAAAGAATTTAACGTGGTTCACCCAACCTGGGCTACATCCACAAAACCGCAACCATCCAATGATTTTATTATCTAGTGCAAAACATATTACGATATTGCAAATAATTCCATGCTGCAACTCTCCATCCCAACCACTTATAACAAGATTTTAGAAGCTTCCAAAAATTAGGGTTTATAAAGTCAGTTTTTTTCCTTTTCGGTGACGAAACAAAAAGAAAAGGTGATTTTTTTTCTCCGGGGCTTCTGCCCCTGAACCTCTGCCCGGGGCCCGGCCTAGCTTGGCCCCGAACCGTGACGAGGATACATGAAGAGTGTACAATAATAAAAAGTGTATAGCATAGCATGATTAGTTGCCACATACCAACATGTCTACTTCTCCTCTGATTTGGGTGTTAAGGTCCATGACGAACTTCCTAATGTGAAACCGCTTATCCTTTTGGTACATTGGCACATAATTTAGGAGACGAGTGAATTTCTCCCTATACTCAATTATTGTGGAATCTCCTTGCTTTAAATTATAAAAATTAGTAAGCTTCTGATGATAGTAAAGCTGAGGTAGCCATCACTTTCAGAAAAATTCCACGAATTCATCCCAAGTGAGGCTTAAGGAACTTAACCTAAGCTCCATATTTTTGTTCATCCACCATGTGGATGCTTCTCTAGCTAGCTGAAAGGCTCCCCAAATGACCTTAGTTATTCTAGAGTAATTTCTTCTCAAAATATTTCTCCATTTCTATGAGTCATGCTTTAGCTGCATCCCCACTAGTGGTTCCCTCAAACTTAGGAGGGGTGACCTTCTTCATATCTCTTGATAATTCACTTGCAATTATTTTCCTCTTGCTTCCTTTAGACCTAGATTGGGATTTATCATCTTCATGATCACTTGACTGAGAATGATCATGGGAATTTTGTCCTTCCTCACTATTAGGAACTTCCTATTCTTTCCTTTCCATTCCTATTACCTCTTGCTTGAGGTTTCCAATTCTTTCTCTAGCCTCATTCATCATAGCCAAAATTCGATCCAATTTAGCCTAAGAGTTTTCCACACCTTGGCCTACCTCTTGGCTACCCCAAGTTTGGTTCTTGTTCTAACCATTTTCACAAGTAGTGTTCCACCTAGAGGTTTCATTTCAATTAGATCCTACAAAGGCTTATGATTCTAAAAAAATTAAAAAACATTCATTCAAATATCCTGGTATTTACATAAATTGACTATTCAAGTAATCTAGGGGAGAATATCCCTTGGATTCGCTTTCTGATACATAGCTAAGTGGGACATATCCCTCTAATTGTTGTTCAAATACATTGTTGAAGGGTGTATAACCTTCAGACTTACTCTCAAAGACATAATTTTAGGGGACATATCTCTCTGATTCACCACTAGAGGCAATTATAATAACTTCTGACATTGGAAGAACATGAGGGTCTCTAAAGATCATTGTAGGAATAACACTCGACTTCGAGGGAATATCCTTGGAAAGTGGTACAAAATCCAACTTTGTGGGAGAGATAAGAGGTACAAAGTTAGTCACCTTGTGCATCCTCTTTCTTTCTTGACTGACATGGGATATAACATGGTTAATATTCTCAATGTCACTAAGCCATATTGTGTTATCATAATTGTCCCCTCAATGGTTCTAACTATGGATTCCATTTCCTTCTTAGCCTTGAGGTAACACTCATTTCTGATTACTGACTTCTTGGCAGTTTTCTTGAGATGCACCATCCTAGAACAAGAATTCCAAATATTAGATTCATGTAATGTTGGATGAAATCATAGAAAGAACATAGGTTCCAGAGCTGAACCTAAAAACTTTGATACCACATATAACAACCCCAATGTTTTAGTCTATGATTTTACCTATGTTTTGACCCACATGTGAATAGTTCAACATAAAACGATATTTTTTTTCCTTTTCTAATTAAATAACAAGATACACATTTGAAATAATCGCATTTCAATCTCCCATTGCATTTATAAGGAAAAAATACATAATTCCAAGTAACGATTTCATATTACATAATCCCATGTAAAGATAACATTTTTCCAATCACAATTCCATAAGAATAGAGATACATGGGCACATACATAGCTTCCAAGAGCTTTAAAGAAGTAGAGTACAAATGGTCCAGATGTCCTTGCTGGCATACATCCTCAAATTTTAGTTGCCAACTATATGATGGAGAGTATCACTCAAGCAATTTTCCACCAACCACAAACTTATTGCACCCCCCCGCACATCTACCTAACTGGTAAGATGGCCCTACCCGTTGACGAAGAGATTGGTCTGGTAACCTCAATAATACTAGCCTTCCTGAGCATGGTGTTGTGTTCTACATAACTAAAGCTACCATACATTAGCTACAACCTACATGCATGACATTCCCAACTTAATTATGCAAACTTGGCTCACAATGAATCGACAAGTGTAATCAGTGGCTACTTACAATACTTTGGCCAATGATTTAATATATAAAATCATTTGCTTGGAAGCAATGTCATATTTTCACCCACCCCTTAGATCGATTTGGTATAAGAAAATTCATACTCTTTCCAGTTACAATATAATTCAACCTAAAAGGTGATGACTTAACTAAGCGACCAATAGGTTACTCCCATCCATGGATTATCCTAACCCTGAGATCAACCAAACTAACCATACATGTACATATAATATTACAAACTAACTTTTTGAACAAAGTACCTCAAGATAATATTATTTCTCATATTTCATACTTTATGCAAGCATACATACATTCTATGACAACCTAGGTATTATACTAATATGCTACAATTATCTTGTATAACCACAATTTCCAACATAAGGAATAAATATAAGTAAAAGTATCAAACATCATGGTTTCACCAAAATAAGAATTCACCAAAGATCATGCAAGCTCACCCAATAAGAAATAATCAAAGTTCAAGCAATCTCAACATAACATATAATGCATCTTTCCCTCAAACTCTTACATTCATAAACAAATATGATTTCAACACAAAAGAATAGAGAAGTAAAATCAACATGCCTAGAATTATAGCTTCCAATGAAGATGCTATCTCCAAAGCTTAACTCTCACAATCATGCTTGTTGCTCCTTCTACGATCAACCTATCTCCAATCCTATCATTTCTCAAAACTCTCAACAAACTACAAACTTACAAAGCAATCTCTCTTTTCTCTCTAATACACTCAACAACTATTTTACATAGAAAACTACAACAATGAACTTAAAAATAATGATAATGAATAAATGACCAAAAGGCTAAGAGGCTGCCTCTAATTATACTAAAATCTGAGAAACTTATTGCTACAAGCTAACTCTACAATTCACCACCTTTTCTCTCCCAAATGACACCACTTCACAAAAAAAAATAGCTTAACCTCTAAATGAGTGGACTAAGCTAATGGAAGTGAAATGTGGCTACTCAAACAATTAATATGTAAACACAAACAATCCAAGTATTCTCAGTTTCTCTAACATGGATAAGTCACAATTTTAACTGCCAACAATTTCCATTTTACTGAGTCAAATAATAGATATGTTTACCTACATGTTTCATATTGTAGACTAAGTCATCTTCCTCCAAGCTTGAGCCAGCTCATAGTTATTGACAGTCTCATGCTTTAGCAAGTTTGTGTGTACCTTTTCTAGCACAACTTATAGACTCTTATTTGCATTCTATCTCTTACATGACACAATAATTTATCCATTATAATGCCTTACATTGTTTCCCACGCGTTGTCTTCATATTTGCTTTATTTTCAATTAATAACAATCCACATTCTATGCATTATCCACAACAATACTTATTCTTACTTATGCGTGTCTTTATGTGCAACATATGCACACCATATGTTAAATATGTTGCTAGCTTTTATACAAGCCATTTTCCATTATATGGCTTGCATTATATATGTGGTTAAGTTATGTTTATAACATTTCAAATATATATTAATATATATATATGCATATTAAAATCATTGATTGATATTTAAATATATTAACAATTATATATATAGATATACATATATTAATATGTATGTATATACGTATACATTTAACATACTCATATACTAATATATTAGTATATATATATATTATATATACTAGTATATGTATATATATTATATATACTAGTATACTCAGTATATGTTAGTATATATATTATATATATACATATATCATTATTTAAGTATAATAATAAACACATATATTTACCTATTCATCGATTAGTATATATATACAAAATGTATATATATATATATATATGTCGTATATGCCCACTCGATATTATCATGCATATGGTATATCCACACATGAGTATGCGTAAGTACTTCTACCTATGTATACACACATACGTATATACTCACATATTTGAGTTATCGCAATCACATACATATATACATATAAAAATTCTATGTATAGTCATCAATTAATACATAAATATTAAATACACGGAGAAGAACATACTCAATATAGAGATTTAGTCACATAATCCAAACTAAGAAACAATCACAAAATCAAGGACCAAAACCAAAACCATAACAAATCATCCCCACATTATAAAAAAAGGTTTACTTACCAATTCCTATACTAACTTGACTCAACTTGACCAAACTAGGATGTGAGTGTGTGATATCTCAAATAGGCATATTAAGGGTTACCAAACCAAGTTCTTCTCCCGAGTGATACTCCCCCTCTTTTCTGGAGGCTCGATTCTTTCCTGCATCCAACTTAGTGCATCACAATAGTAGTTACCCGATAACATTACATTCATATGCATCAAACATCTTCATCTTCAAATCATTTAAAATATCATATATCATTTACATTATCAAATAATTGAAAGTATTCACATTGAATTGCATAATCATCCATCACATTTTCCATCAAAATATACAAAACATAATTATGTATTAAAGCATTTTTACTCATCAAAGTAACAATAAATAGGTAATAACACAATGGGGTATAACAATAGTTATGAGGGTTTGCTATCTTGAAATGTCATAGGTTTTGGTTGAATCCATAATTTGGTTTCCTTTTGACTTAATTTTTTTTAATTCTTCTTCAATTTGAGATGTTCTCCTTAATCTGGTTTTGATTTCTAGGAGCAATTTGCATTCGTTGTGGAGTAATTTTTTTCACAAATTCCACAAAGCTCAATTTTTTCAAGGGGCATTCTCTTAACATGTGTTTCCCCCTAAATTTAGAGAAATATATGGCCAAAGGTTCTAACATGGATGAGGATTTTTTTATTTCTTTGTAACCCATATAATATGGTATTAAGGTGGAGAAAGATGTTATTTTTAAATTGGTAGGCTCCTCCATTACTTTGGTGGCATCTCCATTACACTTCCCTTGCCTAATTTTTCTAGTTTCAGCCCTTATATGAGAGAAATTTTACTAAGCTCTATTATATCATTAAATTTTAGTTTATTGATGTCCTATTTTCTCATAATTTATAAGAATATTCATCTATGCCCCTAATAAATATCATTTTACTAATTTATTCATCTAAATTTCTCTCACATCTCCTATTAACAAATAAGAAATATTCTAGATAATCTTCTAGATTTTCATCCTCCAATTGTTTCATTTGAAATATTTCTTCCTTCCTATCCATTACCTACCTATAGTCTCAATACCTATCAAGTAATACAATTTTCATTTCAACCTAGCTTTGAATGGACTTGGCTACCAACCCCATAAGCCAACACAAGACTAATTCCTTCAATATGGATGAGAACAATTTTGATTTTTGATTGTTAGTCCCATAGTCATAGGTTTTACAAAGGACCTTGAATTTGAAAAAATATTGGGATCTTCTAAAGGTTTACGCCTAAAGGTAGGAAATATTGAAGGAGAAATATTTTTCATAGGTGGCTCATTGGATTCTAATGTTAGAAGAATAGGGTAGAATAAGTTTTAATTTTTGTTTCCCTCTTGGTCTTACCCTATAGTGTTGTCTTTTTTTCCATGTTACCCTATATTTCATCATCTAATTTATGTAATGGTATTTTTGGTGTCTCTAGTAGAGGTTTACTTTCTATCTCATACCTATCAATTCATTCCCATCTTTCTTCAATAACTTTGGGTGGGGGATTCTAGAGAAAATAACCCAAGCTATCCCTAGGTCTACTCATCAACTACAAAGGATCCTACTAAAATCAATATTTGTGTTCATAACAAAATTTGGAAATTCTTTATTTCCATCCCCACAATGACACCAAAAATCATAGTCACAATAGTGTTTGCAAAGGCCTGCCATTTATTTCTTATAAATTCAAGTGGTGTCCAAGGCTACTTGTGATAGGATTTTGATTGGTGACAGGTCTGTGAAACCACATTTTTGGCATTAGAGAGATAAAAGAATATATTTCTAAATCTGTGTATTTATTAGTAATTCCTTTTAATTATGAATGAATTGTGTTTGTTCATGATAATTGTTCAATGTTTATCTGTTAGGTCAAAATCCCTATTTTTCATCTCTGAGACTTTGTGTTCAGATTAATTCATTTGTTAAAAGAGAAACTATCGCTTTTCTTTATTGATTGTGAGAAAAATGGACTTTTTGTCATTTCTTTTAAAATATTTTGCATCTACTTTCATGGTTAAAGTGACAAATCTGTACACCAACAAGAAAAAAGAGTTGCATTCTGGAAGTAAATCTCTGAAGCATTAGACTTGCGAATTGAAACCTCCGGAATAACACTATAACCGTTAGATGCAGAAATGTGGTGAGATAAAGGCCCATCACTCATCACTCATTCAGTCTTTTCAATGCCTCAATGTTGTACATTTCATTTAATTGAAATTCTCAATCTTTTTGAAGAAAGTGTGGTTGGCGTACTGCTAGTGCTAGTGCTGGCAGTGGTAACGATTAATGCCATATGTGATATGAACATCCGAAACAATTTCTTGGACAAATCATAGCTTTAATGAAACAAGATTTGTAATGATTTCATATCGTTTGAACTTTGAGTGGCATTGGTGAATCAGTGATTTTGACAGCTTGTCAGCTTGAGGTACAGTTGACATGTAGCCAAATGTCAATCAAAATAATTTTTTTAATTATACAGGCTAGTAGCGACACTGGTGGCCCATAAACAGGGATAGTGATTCAGTGAATAGTGGATAGTGCCATAAGGGTTTTTATTTTCTAGGGTTAATAAGGATTCATGAAGAAGATGATGTGGTATTGGGGATATTGTAAATTCTCCTGCCTACAGTTATGTAGTTACAGAGTAATCAGTAAAAGAAGAATTTACTTCAAGTTCAGAATGGGTGGAATTGGAAAGAAGTTGATTTGGTTAACCTGACTTCTCAGACAGGTTTTGAACCAGGATGAGGAGCTCTGATGGAGGTAAGTGCTAGACTAGTGCATGGAAGCTGCGTGCAAAATATGGGAGCAAATTTGCTTCTCCTCTTGTATTTTAATAGCTCCCATTTCCCCAGCATGGATGGCTAGGAAAGCCCCATGTATTTATTTTCAAAGAGACATTTGTATTACATCTTCTGTATGACTCTGATTCTTGAAGGGGGTAAGTACATTTTGTATCTTCATGGCTCCCATTTCCCTAGGATTGATTAGAAACCCCTTTCCCCAGCATGGTTGGAAAATCCATCAGCAGAAGCTTGGGATCATGCATTTATTTTCAGAGCCACATTTGTATTACGTTGTCACCAACAGAAGCTTGGAATCATGCATTTATTTTTAGAGTTACATTTGTAGTAAGTTTTCAGCAACAAAAGCTTGGAAATTGGAATCAATTTGTAATCCATTGATGATTGTAACAAGCAACAACTTGGAATAAATTATTAAATTTTGTCTATGTAAAGTAGTAGTACTAAAGTGACACATTGACATATGTTATTTATACAAAACAGGAGCTTGCTTGATCTAGAACTACTCGTTTGTAAAATGATATGTAATAATGTGACATTGAAATTCAGTTGCAATAAAATAAATGGTTGTGTTGTGTTATTCTTCGTTATTCATTTACAATTAGAGTAAAGAGTTGTTTTCTGAGTTCAGAATATACTTTATGCAAATATATTCAAATTAATTTTTTTCTTTTGAGAAATTAAGTAATATACTTTATGCAATATGCACTTGATAATTCATGGTTATATCAAGCCATCGAGGGAATGCAATCATTCGTTTCACCGATGTTTATGTGTTACAATGATGTGCTTAATTTTGTTGACTCTATCGGTATATCGGGGAGCGCACCTTATGAGTCTTCGCCTTTGGGCCATCAACGAGGTTGTGATGGGGGTTCCACCGATAAAGCATTGTTAGGACGATGCCTATGGTATTGACTATTGATTTTTGTTAGGAATGGGGGAAGGATTACGAGTACGGGATTTCAAATTTGTTTATGGATGCAATGTAATTATATAGGCTATAATGTGGATCTTGTCACACAAATTCTCTATGATTTGCATTATGTAACATTGTAATATGTATGCTATAATAAGTCCTTTGCAACGTTAAGTTACCGACCCCTTCGCCTTGATGCCAATCCTAGCGCGCAGAAGTTTAAAACAACTTTAAAACACATGTGTCATGTTTATTTTTTTAAGTTAATCATAAATTGCTCAAGTTTCAATTGTTGGATGAACATTTGATGTATGGTTGTAGTTGCATTCCGTAATGAAATGCACAGAGTGATGGGTTTGCCAACTTAAACATCTGGAATCACCCTATAACCGTTAGATTTAGAAAGATCAACGGTTAAGATTAAGAATTTGCAACTTCTAGACCTAAGACGTTTCATTCACTTTAATGTTCAAATTTTGAAAAACAAAGCATTTAAAACACTTTGTACTGCTAAGTGTCAACTATCAAGTGATTAATGACTTTTTTTAAGTGAGAGGGTCAGCACATAGTGAGATTTTTTCAGGTCCTTTGCAACGTTAATTTATTGGCCCCTTGGCCTTGATGCCAATCCTAGCACACAAAAGTTTAAAAAAACTTTAAAACACATGTCATGTTTATTTTTTTAAATTAATATCATAAATTACTCAAATTTCAATCATTGGATGAACATTTGATGTATGGTTGTAGTTGCATTATGTAATGAAATGCACATAGTGATGGGCTTCCCAACTTAAACCTCTGGAATCACCGTATAACCGTTAGATCTAGAAAGATCAACGGTTAACAATTTGCAACTTGTAGTCTTGTAGACCTAAGACGTGTCATTCACTTTAATGTTCCAATTACGAGAAAAAAAGCATTTAAAGCACTTTGCACTTTGAAATTGTACAGTGATTTTAAAAGTCTTACTATTCACTCTTCAGATTGCTCATTGCAGTGCACCACCCTGTTTTGGATTCCACATTTCGACTTCCAACAACACCATTCTAGTTTTTAGGAGACAAGACTCAAAATCTGGGTAAGTGAAAGAATTCTTGCGGCTACATTTCATCGTTTGACATTTCTTAAAATATTATTTTGTCAAAGTTTGAAGTTTGGGTTTAGAGACTTAAGAATTCATTAAAATTAAGGAGGACTAATAAGTATTAGGGAATTCAAATTTCACAACTTCAAATTTGTATAAGCATGTCTACCACTAGTACCACTAGAGCAATGTCCGATAAAAAAATACATTATGTAGAATTGCTTAAAACCCCAGGTTTCACTGATGGGTACCATGATATTTATGATCCTGAAATCTATGGTAGGCATACCTCAGAACTTAGATTTTCATCTCAGAATAAGGCTGCAAAGCAAACACAAGTTAATAGTGTCAGTGCATCGTGGGTAACTGGATTAGGGCGCATGATGTTACATGAAGTTTTCCCTTGCCCAAAATTTATCATGGTCTATGCTGAAAATTATGATGATAAGAAAAGAGAAATTGTTAATAAATATAGCCAAGTAGAATTTTTATCTATTAATGCAGAAGAAATTGGAAAAGTGTTGGGGTTTACAACCAAAGAATTTGGAAATGACCACATTGACCTAGAAAAGCTTGCTAGTGATTATGAAGTAGTGGAAGAAAGGCAGAAAAATAATTTCTTAAATAAAATAGTTAAGGATAGAAACAAATTGAAAGGTGATCATAAGCCTCCTTATAATTTGGATATTTTAAAACCATGGGTTCAGGATACTATTTCCATGCTAGCATTTTGCCTCGATCTGGATAGCAATTTGGAAGTGGGTACAAGCCTTCTTGAAATGGTATATAATATCCATTATGGTGATGAACATGTCAAATATAATTATATTCAACACATTATAGAATCCATGCATAAACAATTTTTAATGATTAAAGCAAGTTCCACCAAGACATTTAGGTTCACAACCTACTTGTGCTATCTTTTTATATTCAAATTTAGTGGAATATTTCTAACCAACAAGCTTCAGATTCGGCCCTATAGTAATGCAAAGGAAAAGAAAATGGCTCCAGTATATGAATGGACCACTGAGATAAGGATGCATGATTCTCGAAGGAACTACAGTCATTTTGTAGACTACTTTTTGGCTCCATTGCATCAAGCAATTACAAATACTCCAATGCCTAGATTGCCTATGTCATGTAGAAACTGCATGCAACTAGGAAAATAATACAATTGGCTAATTGGTACTTAATGGAAGAATATACTGTGCTAAAATTTTATGGATCGGGAGTACAACCATACAAACTTCCAATACATGTGATAAAAAGGGTTTTTGCATTGGAATATGTAAGGTAGGTGCAAAGTGCTAATGAACTACACTTTCTCAGTCAACAAAAGAATACCTTATTTCATTCTTTACCTTTTTCATGTGCAAAGTTCACATTCGAGATAAAGCATTTAGTGTGGCACATAATCTTTTGATTTTTTTTGACTTTGATGCTATTTGTCACTGGCAGTATGATCCATGTGACATCATTAAATGAATGATTGTGGCCAATAGGAATGCTGCAAGTAGAATTCAACATCAAAGTAAACCCTTGCTTGAAAACTTGAGAAACAAGGATTCTTGGGATGAGGTCAAAATAGCAATGGGGAAAAGTGATGCTGAGAATGGTATTTATTTTGAACAATTATTAGCAAAAACTATGGCATTGCACTGAAAGACAATTAGGACATACAACATTTTTTATGAAAAAAGTGATAAACTATCTAGTAGAGTAAAAATTCTAGGTTCTCTAGAGAAGGAAGTTATAGATGAAAACTGGCCACGATAAAAAATTACTGCCTTTTGGTCTATGAGGAAGGACCTAGGTGATCCAAGAGCTCTTGCAGAGTATGGAGCTAACAAATAAGATAAAGAGTTTAGAAAATTTTGGAATATAGATCATCCTAATGAACGTGAAAACAAAGGAAGTGATGATGAATCTAATGATGATAGTGAAGAAGAAGAACAAAGCCATGCCAATTACAAACCTGGTTTAAGTGAGGCCGCAAAAGAAGCATATGCTTCAACATATACTTATGGAGCAACCATACTTGAAAAAAGTGGTTATGAAGGTGGTCCTTTGGGGTCCAAAGACTCCAAAAGACAAGCCATTTGGATGGTAACAAATGTTGAGCATAGAAAACTAGTTGATAAATCTGGCCTTGGGCTTGGAGGTGAAAAAATAGACCAAGGGCATACAAGTCAATTTGTTAGAGCTTCTAATCCTCATCCTCATGGTCAGATACAATCACAACTAGGACATGCCCTTGGTGGACAACTTAGTGCAACTGGGAGTGCCATTGGTGGCGATGATATGGGTAGTAGTACCAGTAGTGGTCAACATGTGCTACAACAACAAATTACACACAAGAGGAAAATAATACAAGATACCGCAGAAACACCAGGTGATCAAGGCAATCAAAAGAGGCAAAGGATTTTGATAGGTCCAAGTCACACTATCAATGGATCCACCACAAAGGAGTTATTTCTAGGCACTCCCCCAATTCCAGTTAGTGTGGATACGACATCATTAGCAACTGCAAGTACTCCTATTCCTTCACCATGATTCAAGCATTCCATTGTTCCTGCCTCCCCAGGTTATGATTTCATTGAAGAGTTTAAAAAGAAATCAAACTTGAATAAAAAAGAAAAGAAGCAACTGATGGAGAGTGCATCTGCTGTAACTTCAGAGCCTGCAAAAACCATGGTATTACCCACATTTGACACAAATAAAGAAATAATGGAGTACACAATTGTTGTTCTCACAGTTCAAAACAAACCAACAAATCAGATGGATCGATCTGAATACCAAGTAACCAATTTTCAATTGTATTTTTTTGGCCTAAAAAATACTGACAAAATTAATGTATCAAAGAAGAATAATGAATTGGTGTACACATCATTGCTAAGGCAAGATAGAGAGAGGAAAAGGTTGTAGACCCAAATAGAAAAGTTACAGGCAGACCTAGCAAGTGAGAAAGAAAAGAGGAAAACAACAGATAACAAGAGCAATGAATTAGAAAAAAGAATAATAAAATCTGCCTCTACATCAACAAGCAAAGAGGATAAACCAAATGAGAGAGAAGTGAATGACCTGAAGCGAAGGCTATATGGGAGCAACAAGAAATATGATGAGGAAAAATCCACTTCAGAAAAATTAAGACTAAGCATTGCGAATGGAAATGCACAGTGGGAATAAAAATTGGAGAAATAGAGAAAAACAAATGAAAGATTGGAGACAGAGCTAGATGAGAGCAACAAGAAATATGATGAGGAAAAATCCACTTCAGAAAAATTAAGACTATGCATTGCGAATGGAAATGCACAGTGGGAACAAAAATTGGAGAAAAAGAGAAAAAAAAAATGAAAGATTGGAGACAAAGCTGACAGAAGCAAAAGAAGAAATTAAGTCTTCTCAAAATAAGTTATCTGCATTTTGTAGAGATACAATGAGGCATATGAAACAAAAGATCTGGGATGAAATAATGCAAGAGTTTGATCATTTGTGTAACATGTTTCAATTGATTGATGCTATCAGACAAAATTATAAGAAGCTCAACAAATATTTAGTGGACAACAAAAACGTGTTGGAATTAGAGAAATATGCAAATCAAGTTCTACAAACAGTCTACAAAGCCAATGACAATGATTTGAAATCAAAAGGGATTACTAATCAGATTGAAATCTCAATGAAGTTGTCATCTATGATTGAAAAGTGTTCGAGAATGTGTGGAACAAAGGAATATTTGCATTTGGTTGCAGACAAGATGAAGGTGGTGGATGAAAAGGTAAGGAACTTCACAGAGCTTGGTTTTCCAGAGGCTTTTGACATAAATGAGTGATTCCTTGGAAAGGATGGTTTTAGAAAGAAGATGGAAGGTGCAAGGAAGATTGATTTGGACCAGTTTCCTTAGAACCCAGATGTGAACTATTTGGATCCCATCAGAACACTGATAACCTTGGATGCAAAATTGACTGAAGAATTCAAGATAGGTTCCACTTCCAATTACAATCATGAAATGTTAACAAAAATTCAAGTCAAACAACATCAGTTAAAACAAATGGCAATTCCACCACCTGAAGAGTGGAAGTTGTTAGAAAAGGTGATACAATGACTTGATTTTTAATTTTCAATCTTTGATAATATGAGTTTCCAAGTTCCAACTTAGCTCTGTGTAGACTTTTCTTTGGGCATTGACAAGATTTTTCATTGCCAATGCCAATATGTACTCCTTCAAGTGAAAATCAATTAAAAATCTCAAATTCAGACTTCAGTAATGTTTTGATGTTCAATTATCTATATTATTTATTTTATCATTTGAACTATAAGGTGATGAACTGTTAGCTCATTATATTTACTTCTTGGTAGAGATTCTAAGTTATAGATGTTGAATTGTTAGCTCCTATTATGTTTTGACTAAAAGTACTGATCAGTATCCACCAACTTATAGTCTTACATGTCACCCACATCCCACATACTACAAAAATACACTACATTTGATTTTATGATTAGCACAAATTGTAGAGATTTGTGTGACAAGATCCATTTTGTAGCTTACATTACTACTTGATCAATGATCATGTCCATAAATAAATCTAAAACCCTATGGTCACAACCCCTATTCCTGAAGAATTCAAATTCAATGTATTGACAAATTAAATGTACTTCCACACACTCAATTTGAATAACATAAACAACCACTTTGAAGACAGCCAAATAAGTTAATAACTTATAAGCATATGAATCCACAATAGTTGAACACTCGAAAGAAAAATAGTAATTATGTGTAACCTTCTCCATTGTATTGATCTTCAAAGTTCAAATGATATGCATTATAAAAATAGTTTATGATATGAGATGGATGGGCGAATTGGTGCAATCTATTATCTATCTTCTTACTATTTTCTACTCTAAAGTCTACTTAAAAATGATGTGATGATCCATTGATCTCCTATTCAGGTCTTGATCTCTCTTATATATGAGAGGTAAGAAGCTACAAACCCCTTACAAAAAGTCATGACGTTTGACAACTAAACATAACTTAAATTATAAATAAAACAATGCCGCAGGTGAATGCATCAATTCGTTAATCTCCAAGCAGAAGATCGTGACCACCTAAGATCTGTTCAAGGCTTCTAATCCATGATAGGGCTCTCATCATGCTGTCAGCTAGTGTTCTTACTCTGAATTTGATGGTTGTCCCTTTGGATCTGATTCTGACACCTACAGTTTGGTGAATAAACAAATTGACTGCAGAGAGTTGATGGATGTTCTCTTGTTCAGCATAGGTGTCCACGTTAGAGATTGCCTCTTCATATCATATTCCAGATAAATTATTTTTTTGAGTTGCTTTTGAGTGTTTTGTAAAACCATATCCTCGTCATTTATTTATTGCAACACAACAGTTAGAAGCCCAACAAGCTCTTCCTTCCAATCATCATATTCTCATGAATTTCCAATGCCATTATGAAGTGTCAAGAGTGGGACTGAATCAAAGTAGTCAAAATCTTCCCTAATCCTATTATGATATCCATTATGTGATTTTACCAGCTTGTTATATGTTAGCAATATTTGTCCTTTCATGACATTCTTATCTACGAGCTCCTTTTTTTTCTCCATCATTCTAGGCTGCAATCGTTCATTCTCAACCAATGCAATGCATGTCTGTTTGAATACTTTCCAATATTCATTAGCACATTTCATCATTTTGTTGAATCTTTCTTTTATCATTTCAGATACAGTGTTATATTTGATGGTTTTCACTTCTTTCTCCAATTCTTTGCATTTCCCCAAGGATTTCAGATGGCAATTCTTCCAGTAGGCTGCATCAGCCAATGCATCAAGCACTCTCTTATCTTTTTCAAGCCATGGGGAGTACAACTCTAATGTGGAGGAGGAAGATGTTCTTTCTCTCTGATTTGGTAGCTCCTTCTTCAGTTTTTCATTTTCCTTAATCAGTTTTTCAATCTGTGCTTTGGTAAATTTTGCCACATTTATGTTCAATTATGTTGTCTCCATAGGGTTGGTATCCACTACTCGTTGAACCAAGAGATGACCAAACACTTCGTTTGGATTACTAATTATAGCAGGTCTTTTATCATGGGGATACAGTGACCAAATAAGCAAGGTTGCTTCATCTGGGTTATACCCAGATCCTGAATAGATTTTGTCACTTGCTTCTTCTATTAAGTTCATTGTCTTATCCCCTCTTTTTCTGAAGATATCAAATACAATTGAAGAACTAATATCCCACCCTGGCAGGGGCAACACTCCAGCTTCTTGAAGCAATTCCCTTCCTCTTTTAGGAGTGGTGGAATCCATTTCATTTTCTACCTCCCTATTCAATTCCTCCAGAGCGGTTGCCTCATGTTCAGGAGTGATATCCTCTATCTGTTATCTCATTTTTCTGCCTTTATATTCATAAACAAATGATTTAAATTCAGAAGATTTAACAAAATCACAATAAAAAATAAACTGTTGTCCAACCCTGACCCTCACATCATCAGATAGTTCATTTGATGCCTCAAATATTACAATATTATGCTCTTGAGGGGGCTCATATTGTGCAATCACAGGAGCACTGCTTTGTTTGACTTGCTCACCATCTTCATCACCCTACTCTTCTTCACTTATATTAGTATCTACAGAAAAACATACCTCAGGAGTAGGCTATTAAGGTATGTAATCCAAAGGCTCTATGTCTTTAGCTTGTACTCTTGAATAGGTTACATGAGGTGCATCGAAAACAACTGAGGGAACATCCTTTACCAGTTCATTGACATGAGCGATGAGTTGCTCAATTCTTGTTAAAGGATCCCGTATCTCACCAAATGCCTTTGAATAAGATGGGACATTTTTTCTCTTCCATTCCTCTGCAAGCATAATCTTGTTATAGGTGGCCATTCTTTCCTTGGTGGAAGCCTCATCATGGTTTCTTATGAAATCTTCGATTGAGAACAAATGTTCATACCCTGATAGCCCCTGTGATAATCTCACCTTGTGAATAAACCTTTCTGCATCAAATTATTTCCTTACATCACCTAGAGGTAGGTTGTACTATGCTAATTTACCATCAATTTCTCCATATCCTTCATTAGAAACCACACTAAAGTCTCCAAAACATAAGGTGCTGGGCATAATTGATTGTTTGCTATGTCCTTTGAGGTGTTTGGAATCAGATTTTGCCAATTGCCTCACAATTTCTAAATAAGCAATTCGGTCAGGAACTACTCGTGGCATCAAGTGTGGAGCCCCTTCAAACCCATAAACCCTTATCATTGTACAATTAGGGAAAGCATACCGGTCTCCCCAGTTATGATTCACTTTATTTCTTTGGTCATTTTCCTTTGGTCTTATAAATCTTTGTACTTCTGGGGATAGGTTATAATTGCACAGATACCCCAACAACTTCATTAATGGTTTTACAAAAAAATCTTCAAAATAAAAGTAATGAGACCTACCAAATTTGCTGTCCCACAATGAAGTCCACGTTTGTACAGGTTTAAAATCTCCATTTTCATCTGTATCTTTGATCCTTAATTCTTCACTCCAGACCCCTCTGACTTGTCCCTCGTACAATAGAAAATGCATAAGCAAAGAATAGTGTTCAAAATTAATATTATCACTATTATTTTTAATCTTTTCAAGCCATCGATGTAGGGAATTGGCCAAGTAGCTAGCATAATCAAATGGCTTGGCATCCTTGCTATGTATGTCTACAACTAAGACCATTCAGGAAATTGATATGAGAGGCAAAACCTCTACTCCCAAAACGTGACCATTCGAACAAATCTTCATGGAAAGGAGGGTTTTCACTGCTAGAGAACCTCCTGAGTTGGCCTCCTTCATCCTTGGGCCTATGCAAAGGTAATTTCCATCTCTTATAGCTGGTGTCCATGTGGCAATACTCTGTCAAGATATCTTTGATCGTGAATGATAAATTCAGTGAACACTCTAACTGAAATACATTAGAAATGAGATCCCTAGAAATAACAAGCATGTCACCCCTGCCATGTGACTGAATAGTTCTTGTCTTGGGGTCATATCTGATAGAAAGAGCTTTAATTAGCTCTACGTTCACAAACACATTGGACACCACAAGTCTTCCCAAGTTCAACCTCCATGGATTGCAGACTGGTTGAAACCTAAATTAGTTTATGTAATGGTACATGAAGAGGTCGTACCCTCGTTGCGGTGTCCAAATATCCCCTAAGACCTTATGTTTGTCCCATAGTCGATCCATGGAAGGATTAATTTGAGCACTCCTCTTGGGTCTCTGCCCTGACGCAGGGCATTGATCTATCAGGTCTTCATTTAGGAGTCTCTTAGGCTTTTCAGTTTTCTATTTTTTAGCTCTGGGTTTGTCTGTACTCTCTTCCATTATTTAAATTTTAAGATTTTGATGAAAATAGATTCTCAGCTAGGTCTGAAGTACTTACGTGAGTCTCACCGAGTCGCCTCCATAGTCCACCAGTCTTTGCTACGTCAGAACTCCAAGTTTTTTCCTTTTTGCTTCTACCCTAAGCGAAATCTTCCAGGATTTTGTAACAACTATGTGATCAAATTGTGATATAATTCACTTCAATTCTAGTTCATAAATGCATCACAACACGATGCCCTAGGATGTCACATCAGTCTTTCACCGATATCCACCCTCTCCACTGATGGACACCTATCCTTCGTTCTATCGGTGGGACACCAGATAATGTTTCCCTGATGCACCATAGTTCCCCCGATATGCTTTATGCATTCGATAATTCATGCCCATGGACCTGGGGACCATGTTTATAATTCATGGTTACTTTTTTTTACAACTTGACTCTATTGGTATATCAAGAGAGCACCTTAGGAGTCAGCTTGATAGGTTATTGTTACATTGATACTAGGTTGTGAGCTATTTTCATCGGGCCATCAACGAGACTGTGATGGGGGTTCCACCGATGAAGCATTGTTAGGTCGATGGTATTGAATTTTGTTAGGAATGGGGGAAGGACTTAGGACTACATCACTATGGAATTTCAAATTTGTTTATGGATGTAATGTGAATGTAGGCTATAATATGGATCTTGTCACACAAATTTCTACAATTTGTATTGTTCATAAAATTAAAGTGTGGTATATTTTTGTGATTATTGATAAAATTCGATAATTCATGCCCGTGGTCATAATTCATGATTACTTTTGTTGACAACTTGACTCTATTGGTATATCAGGAGAGCACCTTAGGAGTCAACCCGATAGAGTATTGTTACATCGATATTAGGTTGTGAGCTATTTTCATCGGACCATCAATGAGACTGTGATGGGGGTTCCGCCGATGAAGCATTGCTAGGCCGATGGTATTGAATTTTTTTAGGAATGGGGGAAGGACTACGTCACTATGGAATTTCAAATTTGTTTATGGATGCAATGTAGGCTAAAATATGGATCTTGTCACACAAATTTCTACAATTTTCATTGTTCATAATTTATGAATCATAAAATCAAAGTGTCGTTTATTTTTGTGATTATTGATATGTGGAAGATAAGTGGGGTGGACTCGGTGGAGGCTATTTTCTTTGTAAAGAAAAAATAAATTTCCTTTTAAGAGATCAAATTTAAATTTTAATATCACAATTTCATGGATGATGGATTACTATATAATTTATAAAATATTATCAACTACAGTTTGAATTTGGCATATGATTCATGAAGTGCAATATAATATAAAATATCATGGAGTGCAATATAAAATAAAATATCCTAAACTTGAAGTGCAATGATTCACAATTTATTTGAATACAATATAAAAAATCATCAACTAAAGTTTGGAATATGATTCATGCAGTGCTTGAGTGCAATATAAAATAAGATATCATGAAGTGCAATGATTCACAATTTCAATGTTCATTGAATACAATATAAAATATCATCAACTACAGTTTGGAATTTGGAACAATGGAAATTGATTCATGAAGTGCAGTAAAAATACCTAAAACTTGCTAATTCTCTTCCATTTCCCAAACAGAGCTAGGGTCCTCAAACCGATGCTCATCTTAAGATAAAGTAAAAGAGTGATCTTGATTCTGAGTGTGCTCTGCACATTCTTCAACCTGTCTCTCAAATTCAACATTCATTATGTCATTTGTGTCAATTTCAATATCATTGTCATCTGTCCCAGGCCCACTACCACTGCCACTACCACCAATACCAGGGGTTGTTGGAATTGGAGAGCCTGTGTTGCACAACTCGGTCCATCTTCTTTCACATGTGGACCTCCAGATTGCGAGTGCCCTTTCAAAAGGAATGTTTTTGACATTATACACAGTTCCTTTCATCCTTAAGCAATTTTCCAAATTCTTGTCCAGTTTGTTTCTTAACTTTGATTTCAAAAACCCCAATGTACTGAAAACTCTCTCATCCTCCACCAACCCCAATATCATTGTTTGACATAAATCAACAAGTTTGAAATACTCTGACATCGAACCACACAATATTTCACTCTGACCTAAGCTTGTCCAAACCTTTTTTATTGATCCCGGTTCAAAGGCCTTCTCCTTGCTTATGGATTTATACTGGTCCCTCATAGCTATTGCAAAACTATGACATTGCTTTCTAAGCTTATTTTCATTTAAATTCCTTCTGTTGTCTGCTCATTGTATGTTACCTTTTCTAAAAACTGTTTGATCAAGATTTTTACTTGATCATGAAAATATTTTGGGTTATCTCGATTTACCCAAAATTGAGGATACACAATATTCATGGCTTCAAGTATTTCATGTTGAGGGAATCTTTCATGAATCTCTGAGGAAAGAGATTTTGCAATTTCCTTCAAATTATCACTAATAGATTTAACAATGCCATTAAAATCTTCCTCGTTAATAGGTACTTCTCTTCTAGAGGGCCTGGCTATCTTACAATGGTACATTGGTATCTCATATCCACGTACATAGATACATAAGTGCCCACTTGCATTAAACTATAAACAATTATTAGGATTATTCAAATAAGTAATTTTCTGCCACATCAAATAATTTGCTCCTTCTTGTGTTAGATCTAGATATAGATGATCGAGGGCCGAGCATGTAAGTTTACGTAGATTGGAATATTCATAAATATACATAGTTCTATCTTGAGATTTCTTCACAATATTGTTCATCTCATCCAGCATGGGGAGAAGACTAGCTAAAGTCAAGAGTGTCTCTATATCGCTTAACCTATGTAGCAGGTCAGGAGATTTGTCTACTGTACTGCGATGCTCATACATCACCCCAATCAAAGATTGATATTCTGAAAGAACTCGTTGTGCCGGTCCATGTAGGGAGATCCATCTGGTATCGACATCCTTGAGAAGCTTGTTTCCAAGTGTTATTCCCTTAGCAAAATATTGAAATTCAAGGAAACATTTGGGACTTCGGCAGAAGTATGTGTGGATCTCGCGAACTAGATTTTCAACTTTTGATACTGTAGGAAACTTGCTTACAATTTTGAATGCCAAATTCATTATGTGGGCCATACAGTGAATGCCAAGCATGTATGGTGCACAAGTAGTTTGTACCTTTGTGAAAATACCACTCCTTTGACCTTGCATCACTGCAACTCCATCAACTCCTACACACACCAAATTTTTGGCAATTGTCAACTCATCCAAACCTACAATTTCATTCAAAGATTTCTTGACTAGTTCAAATAGATTTTGCGATTTTGAATTGTCCTTTATTTTATGAACACAAGAAAGATGAGCTTGGCGAACATGTTGTTCTATAATATACAAATGCATACAAACCCAAGAAGTATTTTCTACCGTAGTAACTTCATCTAAAGATAATGCAATGAAATTTGACACTTTTAATTTCTCCTTTAAATCTTGCTTTTCCACGGTAGCAAGATAGTTCGTCCATTCCCGTCCAACGTTTACTGACCAATGTGAGAAGGGAAAGTGGGGAACACTCAAATAAGATAATAAATCAAAATATTCTGGGTAGTCTATCATAGGACGCCCCCTAGACAAAATATGATACACAACACTCATTTGAATAGTTTTTGACAGATTTGCTACTGCCATGGCTTTTCCAAAATGAGCCTCAAGTGTACCTTCACATTTTTTAATCTTCGACATTCTATGGTTATGCTCTCCATAATCTGTGACATACTTAAGATGAAGACATTCTTCCTTTGATTTCCATTATACGACAGATTGTTCCTTTCCGTCTATGATTTGTTTTTCGTAAACTTTACCGATATGCTTTTCTATAGTGTCAAGCTTTAGCTGCATCATCTTGTCTCTTCCACATTTCCAACTACAAATCTTACATTTGACCTCTGTTTCCCTTTCAATATCATTTTCATTTGATACCCCCACTGGTTCAAGGAATGGGTACTTCGACAACCAACCGATTTGAAAATTCCTTGTCATTTCCCACTCGTGCCCCAATTTTGATTTTCCTTTTTGTCTCTTGCTACCAACATCATCCTCATCCAAGTCAATTATCTCATTCTGGCTAACCAGGGTGTCCCTTGGAACATCTTTTGCGGTATTGCCATCCTCATTTGATATATTTTGATTTATCACAATGACAATCTCACCTTGACCTTCCTGTGAGGTATTGTCAATGCCATCTTCAATAATATTTGGTGGAAGAGTTGATGGTGTAGCTCCACCTTGATTTGATGGATTAGAAGCTTTGCCAATTCCAAAGTAAGACTGTATGGTACCTCCACGTTTTGGGTGTTTTGATGGCCTCCTAGTCTCTTCATTACCCTCAGGAGTCTTACCCTTGCAGTTGTTGCTCGACATATTTATATCTCACTTCGAATAAGCTGGAAAAAAATGTCTTCTTGTTTAAGAAGGATAGACCAACAGAGAATATATATCCCATTCCCTACTCAAAATCATTTTTAATACTGAAGCAAGAATAGAAAACAAATAAATAAATCTTATTATTATAACTAATAACTAATAATAGTATGAAGAAATGATCACTCACCTTTGAGTCTAGGTTTGCGGTTTTCGTTGACTTTTGAATCGAGAAGTAGAACCTCAAAACCGAACAAAATGTGTAAGAACAAATAACAGTTTCAATTGTATTTATATCAATCCATATTTGGCGAATTCCGTGGGATTTTTAAATGGTATGTTAAAAATTTGGCGAATCCCACGTGCTTATACAATGATACCTTATAATTTTCAAGGCGAAATAGGTCCTCAGAAGCAACTATTTATAAATTTTAATTGGCAAAATGGGTTTTCACAAACAACTATTTGTAAATTTTAATTGGCGAAATGGGTCCTCATATAATGTTGTTTTAATAGTATTGGTGAATATGTTGATGTTTTATGACATGCTGCCCGAGATTCCAAGCGAAAATATTAATCGGTCCATTGAAAATGCAATGCCTCGTAAAAAAAACCGCTGGCGAATAGACATGCATTGGACCGATAGTTCGTGAAATCCTAGCGATTTGAACACCCTGCTAGATATGGTAAATTCACCAATTTCGATTCGCTCGATTCCTAGAATTCACCAATTGGCGAAGATTTGCCACTAAAGTTTTCCCTGCTTGCTTCTAAATTCGAAGAAACTTGTCTACAATTTTTCATAGATATATATTTCTTACACCTTACTCCTCTTTGATAATAAAGACCCTTTCATTTTTACTATCAAATATAATTTATATTCCACTTAATTTTATACAAGATATGAGCTTCGATTCTACACCAAAGACTTCTTAACAACCTAGACTTTAGTTGAGCTTGACATTCCTTGTGTAAATTTCTCTAGATTGATTGGAAGTTTTAGATTCTAAGTTATTCATGGATTAAAAGGTAAATTTCCTAAAATTTGATTAAGGACAATAAATAAATAAAATTCTCCAACTCAATGGATAAAAACTGTATTTGGTATTTGCATCTACAATTTAGAAAATATGCAAAAAATAGAGCATTCAATTATCTACACATGCAACCGCAAAGGAAAAATAGGCAAGAAAGACATTTATTATTCTAATTTTAATAAATTTAGAGTTAATTATTTCTACAATTTGTCCACAAATACAAATGTATTTAGTAGGAAACATAAAATTTTCAAGAAAAAACATGAGACATTTCCATTGTCTCATCAAAGTGTGCAATGATCTCTTCGAGATCTCAATGGACAATTAAATTAAACTACACATCAAGACACACAAAAGCCTTTTCTTTTTTCATAATTTTAATGAAGAAATAAAATAAATAATAGAAAAAATCAGAATGCAACCTCTTACAAGAAAATTCCACAAGATAAAGAGAAACCAATATTCATTCTTTAAAACTGATCTTCATTCCTTTCAAGCATTTGAAGAATGTCCACAAAGACACCATGATTCCTCCAAGCTCCAAAGAAAAACCAAAGAGGAAAGCCTCCACCAAAACACAAGTAAGAGATCAAAAAATATCTAAATAAACATTGAAAAATATGCGGGAAGTATCCTCCACCATTGTAAGTGAACCCACAATCATCAAGTAAAAACCCACAAATAAAATAATTTCTATATTCTCTTAAACTCTCAAACTCTAAAAATTGCAACATTGAATCTTTTCACAATATATTTCTCTCTTCCCTTCTCTTCCTAAATTAAAATAATAAATTAAAAAAAAAAATCCCCCTCAACACAAACCCAATTATAGGGTTAATTTAATCAAACCTACTCATATGTGAACATACTATTTATCAAATTTTCAAGCCCCTCTATTTTTCATGATCCAAAACAATTCTTTTTCAAAAGTTTCTTAGTCTTGAGATCATTAAATCAACTTGGTTAATGGCGCGCTTCCTTGCTTGTCTAAAAGAGTTTTTTTTCTTTCTTTGGACTCACATAATTAAGGCATTACAAATGACTATTTATTTATGTGATTGTATAAAAAAATCATTGGGTGTTTCTAAGCTATGATTATGCAAAATGTGTCATATACTGGATTGCATTGACCATATCCATTTCTCTTGATAGATTCTCACTATTCTACACTACCAAGTTTGTCTCTTTGATGACTCTTGGACTTCATTGTTGACTCGACATGTGTAAGAAAATTCACAAGTATGCCTAGGTTACTATAAGGAATGTTAAGGAAAATTGTGTTAAAAGGTAACACTAAGGAAGATTTCACTAAGGTAATGTTGAGAAAAATATTACATGGAAATATATCATTATCATTTGGAAACTTCAGCCTATACCTAGTGAAATACTTATGCACTATGGTGAAAAACTATTTTATATGCCTATAAATCATCCATGTCTCAAGATTATACATGCAAAACCCAAACGATTTCAACACTATATTTTTGATGGTGGGTGAGTATAGTGCATTTACTATCATTTATTGGTTTTGATCCATGAATTATCTAGACTCTTTTCCTAGGATGTATGTAATTCATTTGGTAGTTTTCCTTTTTATTTGGTTGTTTGTTGACTTTGGAGGTTTTGATCGTCATTATTATGTATATAATAGTACATAGTATTATATATTTGTTCAAAATCTATTGAAAAACATAGGGTTTCATTTTTAGAATAAACGATACAATTAAATTTGAGAACATAGATGCTTTAGGTTCAAAGGTCTATAAATTTATTTAGATAAAAATATTTTGATGATAAAAGAAATAGATAAAGGTTATTTTGTTTGAATATATCTCTTGCCGAGTTTTAAGTTTCATTTTCTATATTTTATTTTTTTAGTAAAATAATGATTGTGCAAATCAAAAAATTTAAATCATAATGTTATCAATAATAAAGGAGGTTAAGAAGTTATGGTTTATTTTTGTCTTTGTGTCAATTGAGTGATATTACTTTTCTTTCTATGTTAATAATTAGACATTTCTTTATAAAATCCCTCTAAACAAAATATTTGGAATTTGTTTTCATAAAGTTTTGAAATAACCATCTCCAATTTGTTTTGGGTATTTATGAAGTTACTCGGTTGATTTTGGTAGTAAGTTTCTTTTGAAATTCAATAAAACGTATCATTCCATAACATTTTTTAATCTTTACTTATTTTTTCAAAAACTCTATTTGACAATGATATTTATATTATGGTTATTTTTCATGTCACCTATATCACTCTATTTAACTATCAAATAATTAAAAACTAAAAATCATGGTTGTAAATTCTATTTTGTATCATGTTGGTTAAATGAATACATTTCAATGTTATAGTTTTTTTAAAAAGAAGCTTCAAAAAGTTCAAATTTTTTTGGTAGTCATGAAAAAACAAGTATTGTTAAAAAAAAATCTCCCACCAATTGTAATAGTTAAATGGTTTTTGGGTTTTCTTCTATCAAATATAGTAAAACCAATATTGTTGATATCAATTGCATTTTAAAGTTGATACATTTCTCATTCATCTAGACAAAACAATGGTATCCAGTGAACATTTGAAGTTATCTCTACCATTAAATGTTTTGGAAGGCCACTTTTCATTGGTTGTTTTTGTTATTGCCAAGAATTGTTTTGGAACATTTTAGTTCTTGAAGACATGTTTGCACATAATGAATAAGCAATAGAGTAATATTGGTGAAATTGTTTCATCATTCTAATAGGAATTTCCATATCTCTACAAATTGAAAATAAAGTTTTTTCTTTTCGTGAAGAATGATAATAGTCCTTTTTTTGGTTTAACAAATTAATTTTTATCTAGAAATTTTGTCATGTTAGGCTGTTGTCAAGATAGTAACCCTAGAAAATATACTTTGGAAAATATGGAGTAATAGGTCCAATTATAGTAATATGAACTATTCCAAAGGTAATTATGGAGTTCGAAGAATTATTAGCATTCTTCAAGATGATATACATTTTCATGATTTTGGAAATAGAGGTTTAGTATATTTAACACAAATTTTAATTCACATTGATTATTGGAATCCCCAACTTTGGACTGTCCTCAACCTTGCCACTCATGAGGAATTTAATCAACCTATTTTTAATTAACAAAACCCTCAATTCCCCCCTAATAATCATAATAGTCAATCTCAAAATCACGTTGTTAATCGACATGTGTGTTCATTCCCTAGATCTTCACAATAAACTCACTCCCATCCTTGTGATCTATAAGTTGCCCAAAATGTTGCTTGTGACCTTCCAAAATTTAATCAACCTTCCAAAATTTAATAAACCTTATTATCTATCCTTTGGTCATGAAAATATTGAGAGCTCTATTCCTCCCACACCATCTTGCTCTTCACCCCATCACACCACCTCTTCTCAAGTTGCCCTGTCAACTTCTAAGTGTGTCAAATCCTCTTCCACTTTGTCTTTAGGGACATAAGTACTCAAGAAGGTCAAATTGGAGATGAAGAATGATGCTGTATTTCTAACATACAAAAATTTGTCTCAAATCCCATTTGAATATATAGAATGTGCCACAAAAACTCATAGTCCACTATTAGATCTTACTCAATATTTTGAGTAAAATTTATTTTGATCATTGATGGGTGAATCTATGGGATTTTTTAGTGGATAGTGATAAATTTTTCTTTGATGGCATGCATATTTTTGGATATTTACTACACATTGGACATTTCTTGGGTGATATTTTGATTAGTCATAATACACATTGGGGTATATGGAAAGAACATAATAATAGTATTTAGGGATACAACTAAGGGTAGTAAAGAGTTGTGTATGGCCATAAGATAGCAAATACAATAAAATATTAATAATTGTAAGTATGGTCCTAATAAATTGCCATCCTACAAAGAGCTCTAAATCAAGCAATTATAGGGCATCTCACAAAACCTATGTAATGTAAATTGGACAAAACAACTTATTCAAAGAAGCACAAATTAGACACCCTCGCGTATTGGTTGGATCAAATGTAACTTCGATGGTTGTTCCAAGGAGAACTCAGGCATGGCTGGGCAGGGGGGTGTTTAGAAATCATCAAAGCAACTTTTATTGAGTGATACAACAAAGGTTTGGGTGTCGCTACAAATAATGTGGCAAAGGCCAATGCGGTGTGGGATAGGATAAATAAATTGAAGGAAAAAGGTTGCACTAAGGTGTTTATTGAAGGAGACTCTAAGCATATAACGAATTATTTAAATAATGTAGCTGAAGCACCTTGGGAAGTGATAGATATTTAATTTTGACGACTATAAGAGAATGTTGAAAACTTTTTAACAATACAAAATATGCCATGTGTACAGGGAAGGTAACATGGCGGCTGATGCCATGGTGAATATTAGCTTAAGACAATCTATTTGGACTTATTGGGACTTCCTCCATTTGCCACATCATATCAAAGAGATAATAGTAAGTGAAAAATTGAGCTTTTAAAACCCTTTAGGAGCTATTGGATATTTGAATTGATGAAAGGATTAATAAGATATCAAATAAATTTTTTTTTTTCTATAAGTTTCTTGCTCATAAGGGTTATGGGTAATTGGGAGGATCGGGATATTTCCACCTAGATTGATTGAAAAATTATGAGAAATCTCTAGATGCATGTAAGAGCTATGTCGAAAAGAAATGATCTTTTAGCTAACTTGTGGAGGACTAAAATTGGTAATTATTTGAAAGGATGCCAAATAATTATCACCCATGCAAGTAATTAAAAATCTTTGGTTAGGTTGGCGACAAGACACCTCCGTGCAAAATATCTCAGTTTACTTGTTGTACTACCATAAAAGCTTAATTATGGATTTTTATGGCAGAGAGATTATCATTTCCAAAAAAAGTAGGTGGGGATGGCATGTTTTATCTCATAGTTATCAATTGGATTTATTTAAAACTACTGATAGTTGGTTTGAATCACCGCCTCTTCAAATGAACAACCCTAAATTTATTCTTAATACAAAGAAGTTAAAAATCTTAGTGATTATGATTGAGGACAATAAAGGCCTAAGAGCTGAATTTTTGCTTCTTCACAAGGATAACCTAACCACTAAAGATAATATGGGTGGCCCTAGGAAGAGAACAAAGTCAAGAAAACATGACTCTCCCAGAAAGAATGTTGAACTTTGGAGTCTTTTTGAACAAGCGGGGTTTACCACTTATTTCAAAGCCATGCAAGGATATAGTGAGGAACTCAGCTACAAATTTGCTAACGCCTGGAGGGATAGAAAATTTGATATGGATGGGCTCCATTTAAATGTGGACACAAAGCTGATTGCTTAGGCTATGGACCTCAAATATGAAAGGAAGAAAATTGTTAAAAAGAGTATGGGGTTTTTCGAGGACAAGGAATAGCCGCTAAGATTCCAAAATGGCTACTCCAGGTTGTTGCTTCCTGTAATGCCCCGCCAAGTAACCTTAAAGAAAGTTGCAATTTGCAATTAACATCATAAGCGAACCAATTTTTTTTTTATAAAGTGCATTTAACATACACATTCACTTACTAATTAACAACAACCTCTAAGGCTACAAGGTTAGGATTAGTTAAACCCACACATACATATTACATATAACCATAGCATTATGAAATTTATGATATAAACATCATACATTATAAGAATACCGCATAACCTAATAAGATAATCAACCAAGATACAATCTCATAATTATTATCTCAATCCAATAGTTACATCACTCATTCCCAGAATGAGGAAATATTACTCAAGGTTACAATTACAAACTTCCACCTCATAAACATAAAAGGGATAAAGTATCATATACAAACTGAAATATTACAATGCAAGAAATTACAACAAGAACCGCGAGCTGTCCATCTGGATGTCTCGCCACCAAGTACTGAAGATAGATGGGGACCCAACGGTTTTGGTGCATGTTCCACCCAACCAATGTGGTACCCGAAGGCCCACCCCCCATGCTAGGAGATAGTAACAAAGTAACATGGACAAAGATTCTACTACCTCTAACCAAAGGCAGACTCAAACTGACTCATATTGTTATAACCAACCAAATGAATTAACAAGTACAACTCATTCACCATACAAGTACGAATCAAGTACAACTCAAGTACAACATAAGTACAAATCAAGTACAATACAAGTACAACTCCAACATCACTGACATAGGTCACATTGCTTCCAGATATAAAGTAGATCAAGTATGTTCAAATAACCATACACAAAACAATTAACAACAGTTGTCCTAGATAGAGTGTCATCGCAAGGTTTGTCATGAGATCTCCTCTGGGCATTCTTCATAGGCTCCGGCACAAGTAATCCTGGTGGCCTCAATCGAATTCCGGCACTCATACTCACTCATGCGGAATCAACTACCTCTCGCAAGGACAAGATAGTTGATCTTGCCATTCCAGGCCTTCTCACTCATCCCAAGTCTAAACAAGCCCTTGTGTCTATGAGTGAGGTAAAATTATCTTGATTAGTGAGAAGTCAGTCTAATCTTCTAAGTACATTATTTTAATTATCACTTGTTTAAATCACTCCTGAAGGTTATCCAGTTTACCTCTTTGGGCTCTGCGCCTAACAGAAGCCACTCTTCTATTCGACAACACACACCCAAACAATCCACCAAGGGAACCACAAGTGCATACCAACTAGGCATCATAATCCACTCCAACACAAGGAGGATACAAATAATAGAACTCACTCCAAACATCTTGGAGGCAACAAACACATAGTCCACTCCTTTCACAGGAAGCAACAAGATGAAACTACATAACAAGGTCACTCCATACAAGGAGACATGGATCCCATAATCCGCTCCTAAACCAAGGAGGTGCAAACATCTCCGTTCATGAAAACTGGGTAAAACTAAAAAGATGCCATGCACTACCCAAGGGAAAACAACTGGATGGCATAAAGATTCAACAACCCTTATCCTCTAAGTTCTTTTGGAAGACTTATAATTTAGGACTAACACTAAATCCCAAAATCAACAATGCAACTTGACAACATAGCAACAAAGCATTCAAGTTATCAATCAAATATAATATTTGGATTTCCTAAATCCATACTCATTCAATAGGTAGTGTTGACAAAGTCAAAGACACGATAACTAGATCATCTAAAATAATCATAACCCCTATTTCCCTTTTCATTATTGGAAATCTAAAACAATTAAACTTACTTCCCTTTACTGAATACAGAGAATTAAATCCTTTAAGATAATCATGAGGAAGATACTACTTTTGGATATACTAAATCCATATTTCTTTCATAATCCAATCACAATGATTCAATTAATCTAAATAAAAGTTAATTAAATAACATAATTGATTGCCTCATCAATAAAACAACTTCTTAATTTACTTTTAAAACGACACAAATCCATGCAAGTAAACTCTTTCCATTTCCTAACCAAATCTTACATCTCATTCAATTTTCTATTTAAAACATTCAGTCACTTTAATATAATAACATATCTTTCTCTATACATTTTCTACACATACTAATCGTTTCTTTTAAAACACTAATAATACTCAATTTGCAAACAACAGAATAAAATAAGATAAAATATTATTTATTCTCTCAAATGGATATATACCTTCAATATATATATACTAAATATAAATTAATATATTTAAATATATTTAATCATTAACATATCTTTTAAATATCAAATTGATTAATTCAAAATAAAATATCCTTTATCATCAATATTCCAAAATATAAATATATTTTTCCAATTAAATCAAATTAATAATTGGACCTTTTACATATAAATTTAAATTCCACAATTAAATTTTAAATTATGCATTCTTTAAATTAAATATTTAACTCCTTCAATTAAACTTTAACATGCCATTTTAAAATAAACAATAATTTTCCCATATGTTTATAATTTCAATTCCACTAATCTAATATACAAATTTTATTTAAAATAATATAAATAAATATAATACTTTAATATTATAAATTATAATATAAAATATTATTAAATAATATTTTAATATTATAATAACAATACATAAAATATTAATATTTATAAATATCAATTTATTATTATTTTATTTTCAAAGCAGTCATGGAAAAATAACTTAACAACAGTCTCATATTTCAAGCATAACTCAAAAACTACGATCTGGGTATTTACAATTTTTTTGACAGGAATAAGAAAATTTCATAATGCAAAAACCCTTTAAATTTTCTGACAACCCAGTTTGTGAAAGTGGAGTTATAGGCGACGCAACCAGACCATTTTACCATGAAAATATAACTATACTGCAGATTTTAAAATCCGATTTTTAATAATAAACAGAGGATTTCATTTTCTAAAAACATTTTAAATGCATTGTTCAATCTCTATGTTTGATTTCAATAACAACATAATCGATTTCCCCAAATAATTTAAATTCAACTGAAGTTTTCACAATTTTCACTCAAGAATTTTCACAAGCAAAGGCTGTAAATTTGTTTAATTCTTTTATTCTAATATCAAATTTATTTTCTAAAACAGATTTAACAAACAAATCTTTAATCATTGCTATTTTAAAGAAAAACAATCAAGAACAATAAAACACAAAGAGGAAAACCTGGTACAAGAAGCTACAGGAAGAGATGAATTTTTGATGCAAGCCTCCTCCAAAGATTTCCTGAATTTTCTTCAATCCTCCAATGAATCCAATCCAAAATCCAACAAATGCAAACAATCTTTCCTTCAATCAATTTTACAATCAAACTTTCTTCAAACCCTTGTGCAAATTTTTCAAAATTTCTTCCTTGCTGTAAAAATGAATTTTGTTCCTAAAACTCTTTCTGCTAACCTAAAATTAAAACATGTATTCTTTATAAATCAAAAATACTTAATACAACCTTAATTCACATTACATGCAAATTAGCTATTTTAATTTTAATTTCAATTTCAATTTTTAGAACCCTAATTCACATTACATGCAAATTAGATATTTCAATTTCAATTTTCGAAAACCCACTTTCAATTTAAAATGCAATTTCAAATAATAAATTAATTTCCAAAGTTGCAATTAATTTCTCAAATAAACATTTAATTACAATTTCTAATTTAATTCCCACACGTTGAAATTAAATTCCAAATTTAATTTTAATTCTTTTATTTCCTTTCATTCTCTTGCATCGAGTTTTATTATTTAAATAATTTAAATATAATTAATTAATTTAAATATCAACTTTTATCCACATTGCATTATTTAAATTAAATAACCATCAACATGATTTAAATACAATTATTCTAAGTATCTATTTCCAAATCAAGAATTCTTCAGAATTAAATAACATTAAAGCAAGACAGACAATGACTCAACACACACAACTGACGACACACTAAGGCTAGGGTATAAACTTGACACATGTTACCTAGCTACTATCTCCCGTTCAACTTAACCGTTGGATCGACATGCTCAAACCTGTGAAACCAGGTGGAGTCGATGTCATGTACCTGCAGTCCTACAACCAAGTAAACAACATCATACAATATATCCAACATATAATACACACCGTGAAGAAGGAATTACGGATTCGTAGGGCGCTCGCAAGCGAGTGATGCGAACCCGTCTTCTTCACCAATACACTCATCAAAATTGACACTTCCATCAGAATTCCAATAGTCTCATAATAACATCTCATGTTAACTCTACAACATCATTAATCCATAATGCATGTGAAACAATAATCAGATAACCACATCCCACAATAATAGTTGTCGCTCAATAATAGTGATCAAAACATCATAACAAAATGTATTTAGTATCAAAGTAACTGCAACCAAACATAGCATAAAGCAACTTGAACAAGAAGCAAAACGGAGGGGTGTTACACTTCCTCCCCCTATCATAATGTGAGTTATTTTGTTATGAAGTACTTCACCCTTGAGGGTAGATACTAGTCCATCCATGTATACCACCTTCCCATACTAAATCACATTCATCATTTGGATAAAATAAATTTTCCCTTTTTCCTTTTGTCATCTTTGCAACAAAGTCTTACAAATGGGGCTAACCCTCCTTTACACCAGGTTTTAATTAGGGCTATTTGAAAATATGATTTGACCACCACCCTGCAAAAGAATGTATTCCTTAACCTTCTTGAGAGTAACCAATCCCCCAAAAGCTCTATGAAAATTGAGTTAATTGAAAGTTGTCCCCATACTGCAAAAAATGATACTAAGAAGCACAAGATCCCTTCCTCTAAGGTTGTGGAGCCCTCATGGATTACCTTCTTAAAATCACCCCAGAAAAATGAAATTCCTCCCCCTTGCTTCTCTTGGGGGCACAAAGAAAAGAAAAGTGATTATCAAAGAGAAAAATCCTAATACTCCTACTATTACCATACAAGATGATAAATAAATAAGCCTTGACAATGGTCCTAATCCCCTAGCTGGTTGTAGGTCTACACATTTGGCCTTAGTTGCTTCTAAAGGAAAAGAAACAAGAAAGAAAACTAATAATTCTGGGGACAAGAAGAGTGTTGCTTTATCAGATTTTGAGAAGAAGAATGGGAAAAAGGTCACCATGGAAGAGCCAGATTCCTCCTCTGAGGAGGAGTATGTCCTAGATAGTCTTGGAGAAACTAAGCATTTGGAGGAGGAGGAAGTTTTAGCTTCTGAAGATGTTGAGAAATCTAATCAGGAAAAGGAAGAGGACAACTCTCATCGGGTGATGGAACATGGTGAGGTGGAGGGATAAGCCTGGGAGCTGACAAAGAAAAGGATATAAGTGATACCCTAATTGATCTAGAGGCTATAAACACTACTACCTTTCATCCTCTCAACTGTGAAATTTTGGTGGAGGAAAAATTGGGTATAGATAAGACGATTGTTGAAATGCTTGTGGAAAGAATGGATTAGGTTGACAAAATGATGCAGAAGGAAGATAATTCTACCAGATTCCAAGCCATCGAGGGTACAATTAAGAGTGTTTGTAGAGTGATCAAGGTTGTTATGAAAAGAGTTGTTATGGGAACCATTTTTGGACAGGGTAAGATCATTAAGCAACAAAAGAAAAAAAGAAAGCAAGATGAAGTAGAGCGATTTGGGACTATGGAAGACAAGGATAGTCTTGAAGGAACAGTGGAAGACTTGAAGAAGATATGGAGCCTAATCGAGGAGTCCTAATCCTTTGTTATCTAGTTTCTGCTTTATGGTTATATGGAAGAGTTTTTCTGGTTTTTTGACTCTCTTGTTATGTTTAAGTTTTATTCTGGCTCCAAAAGCTTGAACTTGATCTATATGTTGTTATTCTATGCTTTGATGGTCTTTGGTATTTTGGACATTATTGATAGGAAATGTCTACCTTATCTATGGATTGATAATCGTATGATCTAGTTATTATTATATTGGTTCTTAAATAAGTTTATCTGCTATCTTCCTATTATGGTAGGTTAGTGTTTGTTCCTTGTGCTGTGTTTGAGGAGACCTTTTATTATTTCCTTGTTGTCTCCTATGTTTTATTGTTCTGGTCTGGGTTTGGTTGGTCCGAATTTTTTTCTATTTTGTATGGGATCAGGGCCCTAACCCTGCTTATCTAATCAAAAACATAATTTTCTAGTTCTTATATGACTTTGGTATTAATTAGAGTGATATGAAATGTTGAAATGTTTTTTGGGATATTCACATATAAGTCACATTTTCTCAGTTTTTCATTTATTGTTTAATTATTATGCTAGTATAAAGTAGCCACAGTAGGCCCCAAACCAAGTCATATGTGGCATTAATATTTTTTGTAGTCATTTATTTTAAGATTTTCAAATCTTAAAAGCATAAAATAAATTGATAGTTATTATTATATAGTATATTAATTGCTATTTCAAGTTGTGAGCAATTACAGCTAATTCTTATTTCAAATAAAAAATATTTAAGGCACTTTATTATGTAGAAACAAAGGGGAGAAAATACATAGGATCTTCTTGCAACACATAGGTTCATGATCAAGTATTGTTTGGAATCGTCATATATTCATGAATATATCAGGCTTGTTTATTTTATGATCAAAATCTATCATTGAATTATTCATGCATAATAGTCAATAATTTGTGAGAGAATTATAATATATTTTTCGTAATGGTAATTAATTTTTTAGATTTCAAAACATTGTTTGTGTTATAAATCTTCTATTTAATGAAATACATACTTATTCTTGAATGTTTTCTCAACTAAACCATTGCAAATAATTTGAGTTGGTCTCTAATACTTGTATACTATGTATAATTATATGTATCCTTATCTTATTTTAATTAGTTCAGTTTGCATGCACTTATATTGAAATCATTTGTTTATTATTCTCCCTACTTTAAAGGATATTCACTTAATAAGTATTTATGTATTGAGTAATATTATATTTTAGATTAGTAATTTTTTGTCATTTATTTTTATGTATTCATTTCAATTGATCCAAAATATCTAATATATTATCTAGACATTGTAATGATCATATTATGGGTTCAATACATTTATGTTTTAACTTACAAAAGAGGTGATCTTCACAATAGGTTATTATAATTTTAAGTCAATTGCATTTTAGATTTAGATTTTTAATCTCTCTTCAACTTGTAAGAAGGTTGATCTCTTAATATGTCATCTCTTCTGAATTTGATCATAGTGTAATTTGTATTTTATCTTTATTTTTGTGATGATTATCATCCATTGGTTCTATTTTTTGTTTATGTTATTATATATCCCCATAATATGTTAGAATATTTTCTCCTAGTTGTATGCCATTAGGTGACATAATTGTAAACTAGCCTTTCATGCTTAAGTATTACCTCATTAAAATAGTTTGGTTCCACCTTAACCTTTGTGATAGCCAAAATTGTTGATTTGGTTGTAATTTTTTTTGGTGGCAAGAATCACCAATTAAATAATGCCATGTCTCTACTCTCACTCAATGAAGCCAAAAACTAAAAATTCAACAAAATAAATTCTAAAAAAGAGTGAATCAATAAATTAAATTAGATAATTAACACGATTTTCATCAAGTAATTTCTAAAGTCAATATTTGTAACTCTATTAAATAAAATTAAAAATTAAAAATAACATCCTACATTTATAAGTAATCTTATATCAAACAAAAAATATTTTTTTATTCGACAAAGTCTAAAGTGGGTTTGGTTGCAAGTGTTAGTGTTCAAGATATAATGGCTTATCAACCATGGAACTTCCGAGTGCAGCTAAAATCATAGAAGTGGGAGAGGCCATTTGAGGGATATTTGGCATGAGAGGATTTAGTAGTCTTGTTCAAACTAAATTTCCCGAGGGTGGAAGATTTTGTCTGCACAATCATTGGATTCCATGTTATTAGCCCCAAAGCAAGGAAAATTCTTCAGCCATCCTAGGTGTTGTCAATTTTCCTTTCAAATTTAATGGATTTCTGTCAATCCTTAGGGGATGTTGAGAAAGTAGTAGGGAAATTTGTGAAAGAACAATTTCTGCAAGATGATGCTTTGCAATTAGTTTTGCAAAACTATAATTTTTTTGAGGGAAAGGGTATATAGGGGGGCTATTTCCCAGGAAATTCCTCAAATAGTGTCAAGGTTTTTGAGAAATCTATAATGGGGTTAAGATGGATTTTGAATATAATAATGATGATATATTTTTGAAAGCTTTGAACAAAAATTCTTAGTTTATTTTCCCAAATATGGAGGCTGCTTTTAAAGAGAAATACTATTCCATATATTTCTTCCATTCACATGATTGTGTGTTGTTTATCCCCAATCCGTGAATGGATCAGTTACTCATGGAAAACTAGGTTTTCTTTGTTCTAGGTTCTCATTCATCTCCAAACATAATGGAGGATCGTGGCATTCACATTTCAGGGAACAAGAGGGAAGTGCAAGAGTTGGGTGCAAATTATGAACAAGAACAAGGTGGTTGTGAGGAAGGCCAGGGAAAAATCTCAATGGTGCATATGGAAGAAGATTATTTTTGAATGTTGGAGTACAAATAACACTGAGAGGGGGGTGAATCAGTGTTGTAGATTTCAAAACTTTAATTTACTTTCTTTCAACAAATTTGTAAACAAAAATAATGATGCTGACAACACTTAATCAGTTTGGCATGCTTCATCAATGTAAGAATCTAAATACCGAATAGTAATCAATATAGAATGCTTAGACATGAATGATAAGTAAATCACACAATAACTGAAACCATGACACAATAAATTTTAGGAGTGGAAAACTCTCATGGGGTAGAAAAACCACTCAAAATTGTCTCACTGGATTAATCAAAATGCCTCACTGGAAAAGCCTCACTAGCTACAAATGCCTCACTATAAACACAAGCCTCACTAGCAATGATCATATTGTCTCAGTGACGTGATCATTTACAAATTCTCAAAGATCAAATGAAAATATACAATATAGAGGGTTTCTCTGTTTCATTGTAAAACATTTTTCCCTTTCAATCTAATACATTCCATATCCTAAAGACTCATTCACTTGGAATCTTTAAAATATAGGATATATCAGTTTATACAATATGTTTTTCATATTGCTTGCAAAACATTTTTACCGAATTCTGTTTATACTTTTAGCATGATAAATCACTATTTATATAAACATTCCAAGAATGGTAACTACTATAAGCCGCCTTTCAAATAATGCCACATGTAACCTGTTAACTGTCTTCAAAACTACCCCTTGAATCATCGTGGTATATCAACCTTTGAATAGCATTATCATATGTAACCACTAAACATTTGATGCATGGTCAACATTGACTATGTTATGATATGAAGACTTACACACAATGCAACAAACTTTAGTATATACCATGCACAAACAATAGCATGTATATGGCACAAAACCCGTGTCCAAATCGACACAACAGATGCATTACATGGCCTTTTACACAAGCTTAAAAAAATACTAAATGATATAAGATCTCGTGCCCTAGTAGAGGACAAAATTATTATCAAACACAACAACCCATGGATGGATGCTAAGAAAAACCCTTATGAAACAACATTTGACAATAAACAACAAAGATACTATAATGTAAACCCTTCTCAAGACAACATAAAAATGTATATTTTCTAAGTGAATTGCCCTAGGGACAGGGGTAGACAAGCAGTATACACTAAACCCTTTGTATGAGAACCCATGTGGAGATATAAAACGAGATTCAAAGCACAAAACCCTATGTACAAAAGCAACTTCAAGGTGCAAGCATTCAAACAACATAATCACAGATTTGCATACCTTAGAAGCTTGAGAAAGAAGCAATAAAACTCGGGTTCAAGTATTTTTTTTTAAAAGATACCAATTAATGCCCATTTTAAGCTTTGCCATGGATCTAAAATCAGCCTCGAAGCATGCCTGAAAACTACTTTCTACCGCCATTCCACCATACCCTTGAAAATGTTTCATGCTCTACCATGGACAACATAAATAATACAACATTTTTCCCCTAATCATGCTTCATTTTTTCCCTATCAAAATGATATAATCATAGAGTTATCATTGTGTTGTCTATTTTGCATGTGTATCAAAAACAACACTATAATACTTGTGTCAGTTTAAGTCATCAAGAGCACTAAGTGCTAAAATAAATCCACTACCCTTAACATTATTGTTGCCTTAGTAAACCATACCATCCAAATATCATCAAATGCAAAAAAAAAACTCATGCATATCAAATATTGCTGCATCAATACAAAATATTGTCTCAATGAATTTTGAATGTCAAAGTCACCCATAAACTTTGAGATATATTCCGCCTTTTAAAAAAAGAACATTTCTAGTCAATGACACTCAACACCAATCAAATAGCACTCAACCTTCATAAATGTGTCAAGTTGAATATAGATCATTGATCAATAAATTGATCAATGATAGATAAATATAATCCAAGTATGTAATATGTAGAACCATCAACTATATATACCAAGTATATTGTCCCTTTATGTTGAATATGTATGTCACCTGAATATGTGCCAATACTGTAAATTCCACAAATAACCCTTGACATCAATGCCAAAATCAATGTCAAAGGGATCAACATTGAATAGGGTTAAGATTTTTGTTTGAATATCATGTTGTAGCTCTGTCCAGGTTTTTATTTTTTGCTAATGAAATTCGAAACTGTAAGGATCAAATTATATGTATATTCTAGATAGTCTATGCTTCAGAAAGCACAAGTACAAACTATTGTAATTGGTCATGGTATGGGCTATGGTCTGGGGTTAGTTAATTTTTTTTCTTTTCCAGGCAGTTATTCATGCAGTCAGTCTGTTTAACAAAGATTTTGGTTGAAAAAATACAGTACTTTGATAAAATTTATGTAAATTTTTATATATTAATATATAATACAAGCATACCTCGCATTTTATCTAAACACAAAAAATATATTTGTTTTCATGCTTGTTTTGTAAGTATTTTCTAATTCCTTTTTTTTATCATTTTGTGGCACCACAATTGTCTTTTTCAAGTTACTATTTCACATCAATCATTTCAAGGCTATTCAAAAATCCATGAGCTATGTAATATCATAAATATATAATAAATTTATCACTAAGGATAGTGTCTATTAAGCATTATGAATATGCTCATGTGACTTAATTTGTATTTGATACTTTATTATTTATGAATCATGATTTCATTGTATAATTCTACTTTAATTTGATTGTATGCCAAAATATTTAAATCTCATATCAATAATGAATTTAAATTTTAATTATTGGTCCTAAGGAGGCTTAGATATGAAACCACATAATTTTTGACTCATAGTTTGATGTACATAAAATGGAGGTGATTTTACACAATTATGCACCTAGTTCCAAGGCCAACTAAAGGTGAAAATCATTTAATTTGGGATTGTTGATCCTTATCACATGTACCTAGGGTGGTGAACTACATTTTAATTTAGTGAAATATTTTTCTATAAGAGGTTTGATATCATTTGAGGATATTTTGTCAGAGTTAGCAATAGAGTAAGAAAAAGCAAGAGAGCTAATAGAGAGTGGCAATTGATAAAAGATAAAAGTTGAAGTTGAGTATTTTTAGATTAATTAGTGTGGTTCTTATTGGGAACCCTTCCCTTAAATTATGAGGGTTTTTTTGTGGAACCCACATCACATAAAATTCATTTTTATGAGAATACTACTTTAACTAATGCTCTACTAGCAATGGATACCAATATAATACATTCAAACTTCTACTCCTCCTATGGAAGTCTTGTGACTTGAAGGTCTCTCTATCTTCTCACCTTTTTTCCTCCTCAAAGGAATATATTTTTTCTTATTCATTCTTCACTCTTATAGCTTGAAAAATTCCTCCTTTTATCTCCTCTTTTAGAGAAATTACTATTAATTCCTCTTTTCTTTCCTCCATCACCTACAAGCCTACCACTCAATATTTATGGAGTGAGAATAACAATCCACATGACCTACAATAATTATGATTTCCTTGGGAAGAATTGAATGTTGGTCTCCAACATGAGAACCATTGACATCATGATGTCTTTGGGAAGAATTGTCTCCAACATGCGAACCAAGTAGTCCAACTAATTGACTACAACCACTTTGACAAGTTGTAGTTGAGTATTGAGATACCTAATAAGATATATTTTTGTATTGTAATTTTGAAGCCTAAATTACATTAAATCTATTAAAGCTATGGTTTAATTGTTTTTGAGAATTAATAAAATTAGTTAAGTGCATGAATTTTTAAAAAAATTATGCATGAAGGGATTAAGCATTATAATTTGTTGTGTGGTTAGATAGTATTTAATTAGACCTTCAAACCATAATTGTGTCAGATGGTATTAGGGCTTATAATTGATTTCTAAAAGAAAAATATTGAATAGATTATTTCACAATTGAGTTGTTGATTAGAAAATTCCTTAGTGAGTTTTAATATTCTTGTGAATTGATTATTTATTATGGGGCATTTTACATTTAATCTAAAGACAATATTTCTCCATGAAGGATGGGAAGCCATCAAGGTGTTGTCCATGCTGTTGACTAAATGTTTGATATGATTAAGAATGTCTAGTCCAACTAGATGTTATTGAAGAAGATTGAAGAAGGGGTTATAACCCTAGATCCAATGAATGTGATGAAAATAATCATTGTAATAAACAAGTAATTGAACAAGTTGTGATAGAAGAAGAGGGTAGACGAAAATATGTTAAATTCTATTTCTAGTATTGGTAGGGGAAATATAATTGGTATCTTTAATTAGGTTGTTATTTTGAATCCTAAAGAGTTGATTGATTAGGTAATTGATCTAAAAGAATATTTTAAATATGAGCAATTAATGATCCTAAGAGAGCAAAATCCACAAATCTAAATCTTAGAGGTCATGCTGTTATATGGTGGAAGGAAATTCAACTAGAAAGGAATATGAAATGAAAGCTAAATATTAGAAAGTGGGATGTAATGGTGTATAAGTTGAAATATAATTTTATACCTATATTATCAATTAGAATAAGTTACAAAATTTGAGTAAAAAATACATGAGAGTGAAAGAATATAAAAAATCAATTTTATAAGTTGATAATAGGATGTGATAACCATGTAGTAACTCAAGAGAAAGTAAAAAGGTATATAAATGGTTTGAAGGGATTTATTTAAGAAGAACTAAGTATGATGAATTTATAATCCATTGCTTTAATTTTCCTAAAATTTTAACACAAGTTGAGTAGGATATTTTAGAACAAACTAAATAAGTGAGGGAGAGGTGGTTGATTCAGGAGAGGAAGACATCAAGGCGGTGATAGAACTCATAATGAATACATAGAACAAAATAAAATCCTTGAAGGATATCATAGCAATAGATCTAAGAATTTCTATCAAAGTACATGAAGATGTGGAAGAGTTGGTGAAGGGAAATTTAGAACTTGATTTTGTTGGTGTAAATAGTCATTATCATACCTAGTTAGCTAATCACCTAATTTATAGGATTGACCTATTCACACCTAGCTTAAGTTAACTTAGGTTTCTTTTGATTTTGTCTCACTTCATATGGTTGATACATGTGTCCTCATGACTTGAGACACCTATTGACACTTTCTCAAAAAACTTGTCAGGTGAGCTCACAAGTGTTCCATCTTTAGGGGGTAGTAAGAGTTTCACTCTTACCTTCTCACCTCCTCATCCTTGCCTATATAATCAAGGATTGGTCATTGTATTTTTAACATAAAAAATTGTCACCCTTGACAATTTCACACTATTTTTTTATCCCCCTTAAATTATTGGACCTAATTGAATCCCTAATTTCCTAAATTATGCATTCCATGACCTATTTTTAACAATCATTGATAAATTGCAAGTGGAAAATAAATGCATTTATCTAATACTTTTCCCCCAACACCCGAACTTCCAAAAAATAGGGTTGGGACAAAGACACCCTATGGCAGCAATGTCCTATTTTTTCTGGTCCCAACTTTGAATATGTCGATGTCAGTATTTTATCATTTCCAATTCATGTTACAAATGTTGGATATTGGGATCTAATTTGTGGGAAATTGAATAAATGCCTATAAATAATTAGCTATTGCATCATTTGAAATCTAACAAGAACTATCTAGCAACAAGTTAACATTAAGAGCAAGTCAAGATCATTCAAGAGCAACATTTTCAAAGATTTATTGCAGCAATTCAAGATCCAAACACCATGTCAAATCATATTTGAGTTTATGCATGTTCATGTTGTCATTATTTGGGAAGGTTAACCCTTTTCTAGGTCTCCAAGAAATTCAAGAAAGATTCAATACCTTGAGTGATGTGCATGAATTTATTCCTTCAAGGAAGTAATTGAAGGGTTGTGAGTAGGGATAAATTTAGTGGCAAATCTTTGCCAATTGGCGAATTCTAGGAATCTGGCAATTCAAATTTGGCGAATCTACCGTATCTGTAGGGTGTTCAAATCACCAGGAATTCACGGACTATTGGTCCAATGCATGTCTATTCGCCAACAGTTTTTTATTACGAGGCATGTTTAGGCAATAAATTCGCCATAACAGACTACGCGTTTCCAATGCACTGATCAATATTTTTGCCTGGAATCCTGGGGAGCACGTCAAAGTCACCTACATATTTTCCAATACTATTAAAACAACATTATATGAAGACCCATTTCGCCAATTAAAATTTACAAATAGTTGCTTGTGAAGACCCATTTCGCCAATTAAATTTATAAATAGTTGCTTATGAGGACCTATTTCGCCTTGAAAATTTCAAGGTATCGTTGTATAAGCACGCGGGATTCGCCAAATTTTTAACATACCATTTCAAAATCCCGCGGAATTCGCCAAATATGGATTGATATAAATACAATTGAAACTGTTATTTGTTCTTACACATTTTGTTCAGTTTTACACATTTTGTTCGGTTCTAAGGTTCTACTTCTCAATTCAGAAGTCAGCGAAAGCCGAAAATGTAGACTCAAAGGTGAGTGATCATTTCTTCATACTGTTATTAGTTATTAGACTATTAGTTATAATAATAAGATTTCTTTATCTGTTTTCCATTCTTGCTTCAGTCTTAAACATAATTTTAAGTAGGCAATGGGATCTATATTCTCTGTCCGTCTATCCTTCTTAAACAAGAAGACATTTTTTTCTAGATTTTATTCGAAGTGAGATCAATATGTCGAGCAACAAGGGTACGACTCCTGAGTAGATGGGTAATGAAGAGATCGGGAGGCCATCAAAATGCCCAAAATAGGGAGGTACCATACAGTCTTACTTTGGAATTGGAAAAGCTTCTAATCCATCAGATCAAGGTGGAGCTACACCATCAACTCTTCCGCCACAGGAAGGTCAAGGTGAGATTGTCATTGTGTTAAATCAAAATGTATCAAATGAGGATGGCAATACCACAGAAGATGTTCCAAGGGATACCCTGGATAGCCAGAATGAGATAATAGACTTGGATGAGGATGATGTTGGTAGCAAGAAAAGAAAAGGCAAAGCAAAATTGGGGCGTGAGTGGGAAATGACAAGGAATTTTCAAATTGGTTGGTTGTCGAAGTACCCATTCCTTGAACCAGTGGGGGTATCAAACGAAAACAATATTGAAAGGGCAACAGAGGTCAGATGTAAGATTTGTAGTTGGAAATGTGGAAGAGACAAGATGATGCAACTAAAGCTTGACACTATAGAAAAGCATATTGGCAAAGTTTACGAAAAACAAATCGTAGACGGAAAGGAACAATCAGTCATATGATGGAAATCAAAGGAAGAATGTCTTCATGTTAAGTATGCTGCAGATTATGGAGAGCATAACCATAGAATGTCGAAGATTAAAAAATGTGAAGGTACACTTGAGGGTCATTTTGGAAAAGCCATGGCAGTAGAAAATCTGTCAAAAACTGTTCAGATGAGTGTTGTTTTTCATATTTTGTCCAGGGGGCGTCCTATGACAGACTACCCAAAATATTTTGATTTATTATCTTATTTGAGTGTCCCCACTTTCCCTTCTCACATTGGTCAGTAAATACTAGATGGGAATGGGCGAACTGTCTTGCTGCAGTGGAAAAACAAGTTTTAAAGGAGAAATTAAAAGAGTCAAATTTCATTGCATTATCTTTAGATGAAGTCACTGCGGTAGACAATACTTCTTGGGTTTGTATGCATTCATATACTATAGAACAACATGTTCGCCAAGCTCATCTTCTTTGTGTTCGTAAAATGAAGGATAGTTCAACATCGCAAAATCTATTTGAACTAGTCAAGAAATCTTTGAATGATATTACATGTATGGATGAGTTGACAATTGCCAAAAAGTTGGTGTATGTAGGAGCTGATGGAGCTACAGTGATGCAAGGTCAAAGGAGCGGTATTTGCACAAAGTTACAAACTACTTGTGCACCATACATGCTTGGCATTCACTGCATGGCCCACAAAATGAATTTAGCATTCAAAATTGTAAGCAAGTTTCCTACAGTATCAAAAGTTGAAAATCTAGTTCGCGAGATCTACGCATACTTCTACTGAAGTCCCAAATGTTTCCTTGAATTTCAACATTTTACTGAGGGAATAACACCTAGAAACAAGCTTCTGAAGGATGTCGATACCAGATGGATCTCCCTGCATGGACCAACGCAACGAGTTCTTTCAGAATATCTATCATTGATTGGAGTGATGTACGAGCATCACAGCATAGTAGACAAAGCTCCTGACCTCTTACATAGTTTAAGCGATATAGAGACACTCTTGACTTTAGCTAGTCTTCTCCCCATACTGGATGAGATGAACAATCTTGTGAAGAAAGCCCAAGATAGAACTATGTATAATTATGAATATGCCAATCTACGTAAAATTACATGCTTGGTCCTCGATCATCTATATCTAGATCTAACACAAGAAGGTGCAAATTATTTGATGTGGGGAAAATTTCTGATTTGAATAATCCTGATAATTATTTACAGTTTAATGCAAGCAGGCACTTATGTATTTGTGTACATGGACATGAGATACCAATGTACCATTGTAAGATAGGCACTGGTAGGCGCTCTAGAAAAGAAATACCTGTTAATGAGGAGGATTTTAACGGCATTGTTAAATCTGTTAGTGATAATTTGAAGGAAATTGCAAAATCTCTTTCCTCAGAGATTCGTGAAAGATTCCCTCGACATGAAATACTTGAAGCCATGGGTATTGTGTATCCTCAATTTTGGGTAAATCGAGATAACCCAAAATATTTTCATGATCAAGTAAAAATCTTGATCGAACAATTTTCAGAAAGGCAACATACAATGAACAAATAATAGAAGGAATTTTAGATGAAAAAATGCTTAGAAAGCAATCTTGGATTTTTGCAACAACTATGAGGGAGCAGTATAAATCCATGGGCAAGGAGAAGGCCTTTGAACCGGGATCAATAAAAAAGGTTTGGACAAGCTTAGGTCAGAGTGAAATATTGTGTGGTTCGATGTCATAATATTTCAAACTTGCTGATTTATGTCAAACAATGATATTGGGGTCGGTGGAGGATGAGAGAGTTTTCAGTACATTGGGGTTTTTGAAATCAAAGTTAAGAAACAAACTGGACAAGAATTTAGAAAATTGCTTGAGGATGAAAGGAACTGCGTATAATGTCAAAAATTTTCCTTTTCAAAGGGTACTCGCAATCTGGAGGTCCACATGTGAAAGAAGAGGGACCAGGTTGTGCAACACAGGCTCTCCAATTCTAGGTACTGGTGGTAGTAGTAGTGGGACTGGGCCTAGGACGGATGACAATGATATTGAAATTGACACAAATCAAACAATGAATGTTGAATTTGAGACACAGGCCGAAGAAACTGCAGAGCAGTCTCAAAATCAAGATGACTCTTTTACTTTATCTGAAGATGAGGATCGGTTTGAGGACCCTGAATCCGTTTGAGAAATGGGAGATAATTAGCAGGTTTTAGGTATTTTTTTTGCACTTCATGAATCAATTTCCATTGTTCGAAAGTCCAAATTGTAGTTGATGTCTGATCAATGATATTTTATATTGTATTCAATGAACATTGAAATTGTGAATCATTGCACTTCATGTTCATGATACCTTATTTTATATTGCACTCAAGCACTGCATGTCAACTTGAATTATATTCCAAACTGTAGTTGATGATTTTGTATATTGTATTCAAATAAATTGTGTATCATTGCACTTCAAGTTCAGAATATTTTATTTTATATTGCAGTCCAAGTCTCCATGATATTTTATATTATATTGTACTTCATGAATCATAATACATATGCCAAAGTCAAACTGTAGTAACGTAGTTGATGATATTTTATAAATTATATAAGACTCAATACCATCGGGCATTGGCCTAACAATGCTTCATCGGTGGAACCCCCATCACAATCCCGCTGATGGCCCGATAAAAATAGCTCACAACCTAGTACCGGTGTAACAATACTCTATCAGGCTGACTCCTAAGGTGCTCTCCCGATATACCGATAGAGTCAAGTTGTCAACAAAAGTAACCATGAATTATAATTTATGACCATGGGCATGAATTATCTTATTTTATCAATAATCACAAAAATATACCACACTTTGATTTTATGAACAATGCAAATTGTAGAAATTTGTGTGACAAGATCCATATTATAGCCTACATTCACATTGCATCCATAGATACTAGTATACATATATTAATTAATAATATATATAAAGAATGTTGAAAGTTATCAATACTTAACATTGTTTATTATAATATTAATTAATAAAATATATGAAAAAATAATAATATATATAAAAAGCTATTTCTACTATTTATATATATATTAATTAATAATATATATAAAAAACTATTTAAGCATATATATCTTAGTTTGTAATTTTAATTCAAAAGTATTTAAATTAACAACTATTTATTGGGAAGCTTTTAATTTAATTTTTTTTGAAAAATAGAAAAAAAAAACATTTTATGTGCTTGTTATTTTTAAGGAGCACATACTTCCACTTGCCTGTCATTTTCAATGAAGCTTCAAAAAGTCTACGAATATTCCTTTGTTGCTTTCACTGTATAATGCTTTCAGTGTAATTAAAAAAAAATTGAAATTCCGTAGTGACATAGTCCTTCTCCCATTCGTAACAAAATTCAATACCATCGGCCTAACAATGCTTCATCGACGGAACCCCATCACAATCCTGCCGATGGCCCGATAAAAATAGCTCACAACCTTGTATCGGTGTAACAATAATCTATCGGGCTGACTCCTAAGGTGCTCTCCTGATATACCGATAGAGTCAAGTTGTCAACAAAAGTAACCATGAATTATAACCATGGCCCATGGCCATGGGCATGAATTATCGAATGCATAAAGTATATCGGGGGAACTATGGTGCATTGGGGAAACATTATTTGGCGTCCCACCGATAGAACAATGGATAGGTGTCCATTGGTGAAGAGGGTGGCTATCGGTGAAAGACTGATGTGACATCCCACGACATCGTGCTGCAGTGCATTTATGAACCAGAATTGAAGTGAATTATATCACAAGTTGGTCGCATAGTTGTTACAAAATCTTGGAAGATTTCGCTTAAGGCAGAAGCAAAAAGGAAAAAACTTGGAGTTCTGACGCAAAAAAGACCGGTGGATTATGGAGCCGATTCGGCAAGACTCACGTAAGTACTTCACTTTGAGACCCAGCTGAGAAGCTATTTTACTCAAAAGCTTAAGATTTAAATAATGGAAGAGAGTACAAACAAACCTAAAGCTAAAAAATAGAAAATCGAAAAGCCTAAGAGACTCCTAAATGAAGACTTGATAGATCAATGTCCTGGGTCGGGGCCGAGACCCAAGAGGAGTGCTCAAATGAATCCTTCCATGGATCAATTATGGGACAAACATAAGGGCTTAGGGGATATTTGGACACCACAACGAGGGTATGACCTCTTCATGTACCATTACAGAAAACAATTTAGGTTCCAACCAGTTTGCAATCCATGGACGTTGAACCTGGGAAGACTTGTGGTGCCCAATGTGTTTGTGAACACAGAGCTAATTAAAGATCTTGCTATCAAATATGACCCCAAGAAAAGAACTATTCAGTCACATGGCGAGGGTGACATACTTGTTATTTCTAGGGATCTCATTTCTAATGTCTTTCAGTTAGAGTGTTCACTGAATTTATCATTCATGCTCAAAGATTTGACACAGTATCGCCACATGGATACCAGCTATAAGAGATGGAAATTACCTTTGCATAGTCCCAAGGATGATGGAGGCCAACTCAGGAGGTTCTCTAGCAGTGAAAACCCTCCTTTCCATGAAGATTTGTTTGAAGAGTATTTCCGATACACCTATTATTCAGCTGGTTAGGTTTTGGGAGTAGAGGTTCTGCCTCTCATGTTGATTGCCCCAATGCTCTTAGCTGCAGACATACAGAGCAAGGATGCCAGGCCATTTGATTATGCTAGCTACTTGGCCAACGCCCTACATCGAGGGCTCAAAAAGATTAAAAATAATAGTGATAATATTAATTTTGAACACTATTCTTTTCTTATGCATTTGCTATTGTACGAGGGACAAGTCAGAGGGGTCTAGAGTGAAGAATTAAGGATAGAAGATACAGATGAAAATGGAGATTTTAAACCTGTACAAATGTGGACTTCATTGTGGGACAGCCGATTTGGTAGGTCTCATTACCTTTATTTTGAAGATTTTTTTGTAAAACCATTGATGAAGTTGCTGGGGTATCCGTGCAACTATAACCTATCCCCAGAAGTACAAAGATTTCTAAGACCAAAGGAAAATGACTAGAGAAATAAAGTGAATCATAACTGGGGAGACTGGTATGCTTTCCCTGATTGTATAGTGATAAGGGTTTATGGGTTCGAATGGGCTCCACACTTGATGCCACGAGTAGTTCCTGACCGAATTGCTTTTTTAGAAATTATGAGGCAATTGGCAAAATCTGATTCCAAACACCTCAAAGGACATAACAAACAATCAATTATGCCTAGCACCTTATGTTTTGGAGACTTTACAGTGGTTGCCAATGAAGGATATGGAGAAATTGATGGTAAATTAGCACAGTACAACCTACCTCTAGGTGATGTAAGGAAATAATTTGATGCAGAAGGGTTTATTCACAAGGCGAGATTATCGCAAGGGCTATCTGGTTATGAACATTTTTTCTCAATCGAAGATGTCATAAGAAACCATGATGAGGCTTCCACCAAGGAAGGAATGGCCACCTATAAAAAGATTATGCTTGCAGAGGAATGGAAGAGGAAAAATGTCCCATCTTATTCAAAGGAATTTGGTGAGATACAGGATCCTTTAACAAGAATTGAGCAACCCATCGCTCATGTCAATGAACTGGTAAAGGATGTTCCCCCAGTTGTTTTTGATGCACCTTATGCAACCTATTCAGGAGTACAAGCTAAAGACATAGAGCCCTTGGATTACATACCTTCATAGCCTACTCCTGAGGTATGTTTTTCTATAGATATTGATATAAGTGAAAAAGAGCAGAGTGATGAAGAGGGTGAGCAGGTCAAACAAATCAGTGCTCCTATGATTGCACAACATGATCCCCCTCAAGAGCAGAATATTGTAAGATTTCAGGCATCAAATGAACTATCTGATGATGTGAGGGTCATGGCTGGACAACAGTTTATTTCTGATTGTGATATTGTTAAATCTTCTAAATTTAAATCATTTGTTTATAAATATAAAGGTAGAAAAATGAGACAATAGATACAGATATCACTCCTGAACATGAGGTAACCGCTCTAGAGGAATTGGAAAGGGAGGTAGAAAAGGAAATGGAGTCCATCACTCCTGAAAGAGGTAGGGAATTGCTTCAAGAAGCTAGAGTGTTGCTCTTGCCAGGGTGGGATATTAGCTCTTCAATTGTATTTGATAGCTTCAGAAAAAGAGGGGATACGACAATGAACTTAACAGAAGAAGCAAGTGACAAAATGTATTTAGGATCTGGGTACAACCTAGACGAAGCCACCTTGCTTATTTGGTCACTGTATCCCCATGATAAAAGACCTGCTATAATTAGTAATCCAAACGAAGTGTTTGGTCATCTCTTGGTTCAACGAGTAGTGGATACCAACCCTATGGAGACAACATAATTGAACATAAATGTGGCAAAATTTACCAAAGCACAGATCGATAAACTGATTAAGGAAAATGAAAAACTGAAGAAGGAGCTAGCAAATCAATGAGAAAAAACATCTTCCTCCTCCACATTAGAGTTTTACTCCCCATGGCTTGAAAAAGATAAGAGATTGCTTGATGCATTGGCTGATGCAGCCTACTGAAAGAATTACCATCTGAAATCCCAGGGGAAATGCAAAGAATTGGAGAAAGAATTGAAAACCATCAAATATAACACTGTATCTGAAATGATAAAAGAAAGGTTCAATAAAATGATGAAATGTGCTATTGAATATTGGGAAGTATTCAATTAGACACTTATTGCATTGGTGGAGAATGAACAATTGTAGCCTAGAATGATGGAGAAAAAAAAGGAGCTTGTAGATAAGAATGCCATGAAAGGATAAATATTGCTAACATATAACAAGTTGGTAGAATCACATAACGGATATCATAATAGGCTTAGGGAAGATTTCGACTACTTTGATTCAGTCCCACTCCCGACACTTCATTTTGGCATTAGAAACTCGTGAGAATATGATGATTGGAAGGAAGAGCTTGATGGGCTTCTAACTGTTGCGTTGCAAGAAATAAATGACGAGGATATGGTTTTACAAAACAGTCATAAGCAACTCAAAAAAATAATGTCTTTGGAATATGATATGAAAGAGGCGATCTCTAACGTGGACACCTATGCTAAACAAGAGTACATCCATCACCTCTTTGCAGTCAATATGTTTATTAGCCAAACTGTAGATTTGTCAGAATCAGATCTAACGGGACAACCATCAGTTTCAGAGGAAGAACGCTAGCCAACAACATGATGAGAGCCTTATCATGGAGTAGAAGCCTTGAACAGATCTTAGGTGGTCAGTGGTCACGGGCTTCTTCTTGGAGATTAATGGATCGGTGCATTCACCTGTGGCATTGTTTTATTTATAATTTGAGTTATGTTTAGTTGTCAAAACGTCATGAATTTTTGCAAGGGGTTTGTAGCTTGTTGCCTCTCATATATAAGAGAGATGAAGACCCCAATAGGAGATCAATGGATCATCACATCATTTTTAATTAGACTTTAGAGTAGAAAATAGTAAGAAGATAGATAATAGATTGCACCAATTCGCCCATCTATCTCATATCATAAACTATTTTTATAATGCATATCATTTGAACTTTGAAGATCAATACAATGGAGAAGGTTATACATATTTACTAATTTTCTTTCAAGTGTTCAACTTTTGTGGATTCATATGCTTATAAGTTATTAACTTATTTGGCTATGTCGAAAGTGGCTGGTTATATTATTCAAATTGTTTATGTTATTCAATTTGTTAGTACATTGAATTTGAATTCTTCAGGAATAGGGGCTATGACCATGGGGTTTTAGATTTATTTATGGACATGATCATTGATCAAGTAGTAAAGTGGGCCACAAAATGGATCTTGTCACACAAATCCCTGCAATTTGTGCTAATCATAAAATCAAATGTAGTGTATTTTGCAGTATGTGGGATGTGGGTGAGGTGTAAGTTGGTGGATACTGATCAGGATTTTTAGTCAAAACATAACAGAAGCTAACAGTTCAACATCCATAACTTATAAGCTTTAGCTCTATCAAGAAGTAAATATAATGAGCTAACAGTTCAACATCCATAACTTGGAAATGGAAGCTCTACCAAGAACTAAATATAATGAGCTAACAGTTCATCACTAGTTCAAATGATAAAATAAATAATACAAAATCTAGATAATTGAACATCATCACATTACTGAAGTCTGAATTTGAGCTTTTTAATTTAATTTCACATGAAGGAGTACATATTGGCATTGACAATGCAAAATCTTGCCAATGCCCAAAGACAAGTCTGCACAGAGCTGAGTTGGAACTTCGAAACTCATATTATCAAAGATTGAAAATAATAAATCAAGTCACTATATCAACTTTTCTAGCAACTTCCACTCTTCAGGTGGTGGAATTGCCATTTGCTCTAACTGATGTTGTTTGACTTGAAGTTTTGTTAACATTTCTTGATTGTAATTGGAAATGGAACCTGTCTTGAATTCTTCAGTCAATTTTGCATTCATGGTTATTAGTGTTCTGATGGAATCCAAATAGTTCACATCTTGGTTCTGAGGAAACTGGTCCAAATCAATCTTCCTTGCACCTTCCATCTTCTTTCTGAAAGCATCCTTTCTAATGAATCACTCATTTGTGTCAAAAGGCTCTTGAAAACCAGGCTCTATGAAGTTCCTTACCTTTTCATCCACCACCTTCATCTTGTCTGCAACCAAATACAAATATTCCTTTGTTCCAGACATTCTTGAACACTTTTCAATGATAGATGGCAACTTCATTGAGGTTTCAATCCGATTAGTAATCCCTTTTGATTTCAGATCATTGTCACTGGCTTTGTAGACTGTTTGTAGAACTTCATTTGCAGATTTCTCTAATTCCAGTACCTTTTTGTTGTCCACTAAATATTTTCTAAGCTTCTTATAATGTTGTCTGGTAGCATCAATCAATTGAAACATGTCACACAGATGATCAAACCTCTACATTATGTCACCCCAGATCTTTTGTTTCATATGCCTCACTGTATCTCTACAAAATGCAGATAACTTATTTTGAGAAGACTTAATTTCTTCTTTTGCTTCCGTCAGCTCTGTCTCCAATCTTTTATTTGTTTTTCTCCGTTTCTCCAATTTTTGTTCCCACTCTGCATTTCCATTCGCAATGTTTAGTCTTAATTTTTCTAAAGTGGATTTTTCCTCATCATATTTCTTGTTGCTCTCATCTAGCCTTTGCTTCAGGTCATTCACTTCTCTCTCATTTGATTTATCCTCATTGCTTGCTGATGTAGAAGCATATTTTATTATTCTTTTTTCTAATTCATTGCTCTTGTTATCTGCTGCTTTCCTGGTTGCTTTCTCACTTGCTAGGTCTGCCCGTAACTTTTCTATTTGGGTCTACAACCTTTTCTTCTCTCTATCTTGCTTTAGCAATGATGTGTACACCAATTCATTGTTCTTCTTTGATACATTAATTTTTTTAGTATTTTTCAGGTCAGAAAAATCCAATTGAAAATTGGTTACCTGGTATTTAGATCGATCCATCTGATTTGTTGCTTTGTTTTGAACTGTGGGAGCAACAATTGTGTACTCCATGATTTTTTTATTTGTGTCAAATGTGGGTAATACCATGGTTGTTGCAGTCTCTAAAGTTACAACAGATGCACTCTCCATCAGTTGCTTCTTTTCTTTTTTATTCAAGTCTGATTTCTTTTTAAACTCTTCAATGAAATCATAACCTGGGAGACAGGAACAATGGAATGCTTGAATGGTGAAGGAATAGGAGTACTTGCAGTTGCTAATGATGTCACACCCACACTAACTTGATTTGTGGGAGTTTTTGGAAATTACTCCTTTGTGGTAGTGGTGGATCCACCGATAGTGTGACTTTGACTTGTCAAAATCCTTTGCCTCTTTTGATTGCCTTGATCACCTGGTGTTTCTGTGGTATCTTTTTTTGTTTTCCTCTTAGTATTGTGTGTAATTTTTCGTTGTTGCACATGTTGACCACTACTAGTACTACTACCCATACCATCGCCACCAAGGGCATGTCCTAGTTGTGATTGTATCTGACCATGAGGATGAGGACTAGAAGCTCTAACAAATTGATTTTGTCTTGTATCCCCTAGGTCTACTTTTTCACCTCCAATCCCAAGGCCAGATTTATCAACTGTTTTTATATTCTCAACACTTTGTATTGTCCAAGGGCCTCCACCTTGTCCTTTGGACCCCAAAGGACCACCTTCATAACCAATTTTTTCAAGTATGGTTTCTCCTGAAGTATATGTTGAAGCATATTCTGCTTTTGCGGCCTCACTTAAACCAGGTTTGTAATTGGCATGGCTTTGTTCTTCTTCTTCCATATCAATATCATCATCAGATTCATCACTTCCATCAAGATGCCCATGCTCTATATTCCATAATTTGCTAAATTCTTCATCTTCTTCATTATTATCATACTCTTAAAGAGCTCTTGGATCACCTAGGTCCTTCCTCATAGACCAAAAAGCAGTAATTTTTGATCATGACCATTTTTTATCTATAAGTTCCGTCTCTAGAGAACCTGGAATTTTTACTCTACTAGATGGTTTATCACTTTCTACATAAATTTTTTTGTATGTCCTAATTGTCTTTTGGTGCAATGCCATAATTTCTACTGACAATTGTTCAAAAGAAATACCATTCTCAACAACACTTTTTTGCATTGCTATTTTGACCTCATCCCAAGAATCCTTATTTCTCAAGTTTTCAAGCAAGGGTTTACTTTGATGTTGAATTCTATTTGCAGCATTCCTATTGCCCACAATCATTGATTTAATGATGTCACATGGATCATACTGCCAGTGACAGATAGGATCAAAGTCAAAAAATTTCAAAAGATTATGTGCCACACTAAATGCTTTTCTCTCGAATGTGAACCTTCCACATGAAAAAGGTAAAGAAGGAAATAAGGTCTTCTTTTGCTGACTGAGAAAGTGTAGTTCATCAGCACTCTGCACCTGCCTTACATATTCCAATGCAAAAATCCTTTCTGTCACATGTATTGGAAGTTTGTATGGCTATACTCCCGATCCATAAAATCTTAGCACAATATATTCTTCCATCAAGTACCAATCAGCCAATTGTATTTCTTTTCCTAGTTGCATGCAGTTTCTACGTGACATAGGAAATCTAGGCATTGGATTATTTGTAATTACTTGATGCAATGGAGCTAAAAAGTAGTCTACAAAATGATGGTAGTTCCTTCGAGAATCAGGCATCCTTATCTCATTGGTCCATTCATATGCTAGAGCCATTTTTTTTTTTCCTCTGCATACTGTATTGCTAAATCTGAAGCTTGTTGTTCTGAAACATTCCTCTAAATTTGAATAGAAAAAGGTAGCACAAGTAGGTTGTGAACCTAAATGTCTTCGTGGAACCTGCTTTAATCATTAAAAATTGTTTATGCATGAATTCTACAATGTGCTATGTATAATTATATTTGACATGTTCTTTAGTATAATGGATATTATATACCATTTCAAGGAGGCTTGCACCCACTTCCAAATTGCTATCCAGACCGAGGCAAAATGCAAGCATGGGAATAGTATCCTGAACCCATGGTTTAAAAAAATCCAAATTATAAGGAGGCTTATGATCACCTTTCAATTTGTTTCTATCCTTAACTATTTGATTTAAGAAATCATTTTTCAGCCTTTCTTCCACTGCTTCAAAATCACTAGCAAGCTTTTCTAGGTCAATGTGGTGGTTTTCAAATTCTTCAGTTGTAAACCCCAACAGTTTTCCAAGTTCTTCTGCATTAACGGATAACAATTCTTCTTGGTTATCTTTATTAACAATTTCTCTTTTCTTATCATCATAATTTTCGGCACAGACCATGATAAATTCTGGGCAAGGGAAAACTTCATGTAACATCATGCACCCTAATCCAATTACCCACGATGCACTGATACTATCAACTTCTATTTGATTTGCAGCCTTATTCTGAGATGAAAATATAAGTTCTGAGGTACGCCTACCATAGATTTCAGGATCATAAATATCATGGTACCCATCGGTGAAACCTGGGGTTTTAAGCAATTCTGCATAATGCATTTTTTTATCGGACATTGTTGTAGTGGTACTGGTGGTAGACATGATTGTACAAATGTGAAGTTGTGTAATTTGAATTCCCTAATAAGTAATACCTATTAGTCCTCCTTAATTTTAATGAATTCTTGAGTCTCTAAAGTCTAAAACCAAACTTCAAACTTTGACAAAATAAGATTTTAAGAAATGTCAAACGATGAAAGTTGAAATGGAGCCACAAGAATTCTTTCACTTACCTAGATTTTGAGTCCCGATGCTTGAAAATTGGAATGGCATTGTTGGAAGTGGAACTGTGGAATCCAAAACAGGGTGGTGCACTGCAATGAGCAATCCGAAGATTGAAGACTTTAAAAATCACTATACAATTTCAAAGTGCAAAGTGCTTTAAATATTTTTTTCCTTCTAATTGGAATGTAAAAGTGAATGGCACGTCTTAGGACTTAGGAGTTAGGTCTACAAGACTACAACTTGCAAATTCTTCATCGTTGATCATTTTAAATCTAACGGTTATAGGGTGATTCCAGAGGTTTAAGTTGGGAAGCCCATCGCTCTGTGCATGTCATTACGGAATGCAACTACAACCATACATCAAATGTTCATCCAACGGTTGAAACTTGAGTAGTTAATGATATTAACTTTTAAAATAAACATTAATCACTTGACAGTGAGTTGACACTTAGCAGTACAAAGTGCTTTAAATACTTTGTTTCTCGAAATTGGAACATTAAAGTGAATGACACGTCTTAGGTCTATAAGTTGCAAATTCTTCACCGTTGATCTTTTTAAATCTAACGGTTATAGGGTGATTCCGTAGATTTAAGTTGGGAAGCCCATAGCTCTGTGCATGTCATTACGGAATTTGATGGTCTATTAAATATTTGACCATTTTTTCAATTTTAGACCGTATATTATAGCTATAAAATTTATTAGACCGTATAGTTTGACTTGCTATATTTTTATTAAACCGTAAAAAAATATTATATAGTATTTTAATTTATAATATATATAATTTCATAATTTTTATTATAAAAAAAAAATAGAATATATCTTTTTTGAATATTTTTAATATGAATTTAGAAACTTTTGACTTTTTTATAATAGCTATCATTTTTTATATTAATATATATGATTTATAATATTATTATAAAAATATATATTAATTTAGAATCTTTTCAAAATAAAACATAATTATTTTTAATTTTTAGAATATATTTAACAAGATTTATTTTTAATACAATTTTAGAAACTTTTGTTAATTGTTAATTATAAGAGTAGATTTTTATATTTATCACTAATAACTATCATTGCTTTCTAATTTTTTAAGATAATCCATTTATAAAAGATTTTATATAAAAATTCGTAAATTAAACAATTTTTTTGATAGGCATTTAAATGACCAAACCGTCATAAAATTTTCATATTGATTGTTTGCTATTGTCATAATCTTAACAGTTGATCTTTCTGAATCTAACGGATATAGGGTAATTTCGGAGGTTTTCTAGTTGGGAAGCCCATCACTCTGTTCATTTCATTACGGAATGTAACTACAACCATACATCAAATGTTCATCGAACGGTTGAACTTGACACTTTAGTAATCTACTAATTTATGATATTAACTTAAAAGAATTAACATGACACTTGTTTTAAAGTCAATACCATAGGCATCGGCCTAACAATGCTTTATCGGTGGAACCCCCATCACAGCCCCGCCGATGGCCCGAAGGTGAAGACTCATAACTCTTAATATTAACTTTAAAGTTTAAAAATAAACACCAATCACTCGACAATTGACACTTAGCAGTAGAAACTACAAAGTGCTTTAAATGCTTTGTTTCTCGAAATTGGAACATTAAAGTGAATGACACATCTTAGGTCTAGACTCTACAAGTTGGAAATTCTTAATCTTAACTATTGATCTTTCTAAATCTAACGGTTATAGGGTGATTCCGGAGGTTTAAGTTGGGAAGCCCATTGCTTTGTTCATTTCATTATGGAATGTAACTACAACCATACATCAAATGTTCATCCAACGGTTGAACTTGAAACTTGAGTAATTTACTAATTTATGATATTAACTTAAAAAAATTAACATAACACATGTGTTTTAAAGTCAATACCATAGGCATCGGCCTAACAATGCTTTATCGGTGGAACCCCCATCACAGCCCCGCCGATGGCCCGAAGGTGAATACTCATAGTCATAACTCATAAGGTGCACTCCCAGTCCCCGATATACTGATAGAATCAACAAAAGTAAGCACATTGTTGTAACACATAAACATCGGTGGAACGAATGATTGCATTCCCTCGATGGCTCGATATAACCATGAATTCTCAAGTGCATATTGCATAGAGTATATTACTTAATAACTTGAAAGAAAAAAAACTGATTTGAATATATTAAATTATTAATAGACAGTGACACTGAAGTTCCAAACTCAGAAAACAACTCTTTACTCTTATAAGTAAATTAATAATGAAGATTCAAGAATAGCACAACACAACCATTTATTTTATTGCAACTGAATTTCAATGTCACATTATTACATATCTTTTTACAGACGAGTAGCACTATAGCTCCTGTTTTGTATAAATAACATATGTCAGTGTGTCACTTTAGTACTTTACATAGACAAATTGATTACAAATTGATTCCAATTGATTCCAATTTCCAAACTTTGTTGCTAAAAACCTAATACACATCTATCTCTAAAAATAAATGTGGCTCTGAAAATAAATTCATGATTCCAAGCTTCTGCTGGTGGATTTGCCAACCATGCTAGGCAAAGGGGGTTCCAATCAGTCCTGGGGAAATGGGAGCCATGAAGATACAAAATATACTTATCCCCTTCGAGAACAAGAGTCATACAGAAGATGAAAAACAAATGTCTCTTTGAAAATAAATGCATGGGGCTTGCTTGGCCAACCATGCTAGGGAAATGGGAGTTGTCAGAATACAGAAGGAGAAACAAATCTAGTCCCCTCTTTTACCTACAACCTCTATGCATTCAGATAGCACTTATCTCCATTAGATCTCCTCATCCTGGTTCAAAACCCATCTGAAAATTCAGGTTAACCAAATCAACTTCTTTCCAATTCCACCCATTTTGAACTTGAAGGAAATTCATCTTTTATTGATTACTCTGTAACTACATAATTGTAGGTAGGAGAATTTACAGTATCCCCAATACTGCATCATCTTCTTCGTGAATCCTTATTAACCCTAGAAAATAAAAACCCTTATGGCACTATCTACTAATCACTGAATCACTATCCCTATTTATGGGCCACCAGTGCCGCTACCAACCTGTATAATTAAAATTTCTAATTTGATTGACATCTTGCTACGTGCCAACTTGAACTCTACCTCAAGCTGACAAGCTGTCAAAATCACTCATTCAAATGATATGAAATCATTACAAATCTTGTTTCATTAAAGCTATGAGTTGTCCAAGAAATTGCTTCGTATGTTCATATCACATATGGCATTAATTGCCGCCACTGCCACTGCCAACCACACTTTCTTCAAAAAGATTGAGAATTTAAATGAAATGAAATGTACAACATCGAGATTCGAGGCATTGAAAAGAGTGAATGAGCAATGAATTAATCTAAACACAAAGTCTTAGAGATGAAAAAATAAGCATTCTGAATTTGACCTAACACTAACAGATAAACATTGAACAATTATCATGAAGAAACACAATTCATTCATAATTAAAAGGAAGCATTGATAAATACAAAGATTTAGAAATATATTATTTTATCTCTCTAATGCCAAAAATGTGGTTTCACAGACCTGTCACCCCACACCCTGTACAATCAAAATTCAAAAAGCGCTCAAAAGCTGAAACTACACCCCCTTATCATTATGTGTCACAAATTCACAATTCACTAAAGAATTCGTGTATGTTGTTAAACTGCTGGAGTTTCCGGGACTCTGTACAGTTCCAACTACATTTCCATAACAAAATTATGAAATTTAGAGCGTTCTTTTTCTTCTTCTAAAACAAAAATTACCCTGTTGTACTCGGCATAGCTGGTTTTCTCTTTCCACGCCACTGAACGTAGCTGGGAAATGATGTTGAGTTGCTCTTCTTTAGGCCAATTCAAATTTGGTTGCATGAAGGCCACAATTTCATCTTCCCATACCCTAATATCGGCTGGAAGTACCATTTTGAGGAAACTCTGAGTATGGAGTTCAAAATACTGCCACCTTTCCTCGTATGCAGGCTCACTTAACTTTACCAGCAGGAAGTGACAATCTGCTACTAAATCCATTTCTCCAAACTCCTTAATACCTTATTTAAGATCTATCCTTTTAGAGGATTTAAAAGATTACGTTAAATCTATCCGGTTGGTTTTTGAGAAGACATCCCTTAATGGCATCGTACAATTCATTAAATGAGTTGTCACTTCGAAAGTTGTGCATCCCGCCGAGGTCACCCAATCGCTGAGAAACAAAAATTTATAACCATTTGTACGGTAATAAAATCTCAACCATTGATTTCTAGAAATCTAATGGTTCTAGTGATATTCCAGAGGTTTCAAATTGCAAGTCTAGTGCTTTAGAGATTTACTTCCGGAATGCAACTACAGTCGTCCATCAAACGACCCATATGATTTTTATTTTTCCATTGGATTTTTTTATTATTTTGAGATTCATTTTAATTCGCTAATGGAAAAAAAATTCTGGTTTGAAAAATGGGTTTATTCGCCAATGAAAAATATTTTATTCGATTTAAAAAAATTGCAATTCACCACAGTTTTCCATAGACTTCCATGGACTATAAAAGAATCGCTAATGGGGATTTTTTTTTCTCGAAAAATGAAAAAAATCACCAATAAAATTAATATTTTTCATCGAGAAGTATACAAGATTTGCCAGGATTTTACACCTGCGTCGAGGGGGGGGGTTTCTTAAAGTTATCCCTAGTGGTGAGTTGCAACAAATTGTTGATTCATGTCATTCATACCCATCATTTATGCTTTTATCATTGGAATTTCCATTGTGGAAGTGGAAACACTAACATGAGGATTGACTAAGGAAAACTCGTAAATGACACAACCATTCCTCTCTCTTTGAATGTACATGTTTCAAATTTGAAGGAAAGGAAACTTGAAGATCTATTTTCCATCGTTGCAGTCAAAACCTTGCACCTTAACAAGCGATCAAAACTTACATAGAATTATCCGATAATGATTAGACAAGTTTGCAGGTGAAATCAATAATCTCAAATCTGACATCAGAGGACTACGAAAAATAGTTCCAAAATATTCCTACAAGGACATATACACCCTTGGGCGGTTCTATCCTCCTATTATGATCGACTTCAAATTTATAAAACAGGTGCACAAAGTTCCACCTTTCTTAGATCTTCTTGTGAATTTTTTGTTACAATGTATCATTTATATGAATCTTGCATTTTCATATTAGGGAATATAGTTTAAATAGGCTAATCAAGGAAAATCAATTCTAGCCAATTTCTAAGACCCAAAAAGATGTAGATCTAGGTCTGATTGACTCACCTACAAGGTTGAAAGTCAATCTAAGCACTTTTAACATGAAGGATTACACACTGATGCTAAGCTTGGAGGCTTAGTAATCCCATGTAACATTGAAACACCTTCAAGCTTGTGGGTTGGTCATAGCAAAGGTGAATCTCTAGGCTATGGGCCGGTTCCCCTTTAGATTTCCTAGAAACTAATTGATTTGATGGGAAAAAGGAAGAAGGATGCTTTGAAAATGTAAATTAATTTCTGGGAGGTGATACACCAATCTTTTGACTTAAACTGTAATATGAATCACAAACATTATCTAATACATCTGCTCTTACAATCTAAATTGATCAAATTCATCACATACTTAATTCACATAAAGGCTTGAGAAATTATCGTACAACCTGTGACTTGTAATAAATTGAAGTTGTATGCTTGCATCCAATAAATGAGATAGAATTTGGAGGTTTTGAAGAAAAACACAAGAAATTCCTATCAAATCACTCACAAAATAACAAGACACTTGAAATTAGATAGAACTCCTACATGTAATAGAATATGGAAGGGAACTCTATAAAATATAACAATAAACTATTGCTCCTATATATAAAAGTGAAAATGAATTTTGAGTTACAAGTCAAATCTCCTCTCTACAGAATGCAAAGGAAAATAAGCTAGAACTAAGGGAAAAATACTAAGTCTTTTCCTCTATATACAAAAATGACTACAAAGTGCATGAGAAACATTGCAGTCTAACTACACTCCAAAAATATCTCCTCCAAAGTGATTGACAAGCAAAGAAAAAAATTCCCAAAAAGGGGGCCCACAACTGCTCCAAATTAAGCTAAAATAGCTCGAAACTCCCTCTCTTGACCAGTCTAACTAAAGAGGACTTCAAAATTACTCTAGTTTGACTGAAAGTCAAAGGAAAATCACTCTGAATATCTCCAAATGCATGCATAAAGCTTTAGTTCCACCTCCTTTCTATTTTTGCATAGTTTTGGGACAAGAGTAAATTATTTGAACAAATATTAAAAGTAATCAGTTATGACTTACCTTAATATTTGTTATGTGATTGTTTATTTTTTGCATTTACATGACATTTATTAAAGTAATTTATAATTGATTACTTTAATAATGTTTACATCTTTATTTTTTCTCTAACTCCATGTAAAAATATAAAGGGAAGATAATAACTCTCAACCTGAATATTAATTATCATGCATTTTGAAATATAAGTGAAAATAGATCACTTTGACCGACTCAAATTAGGGTTCATTGGAAAACTCAAAAGAGAAGCCCTAGCAGCGAGCTCATTTTTTCATTCACTTGTCTCTTCAAACATGATGTTGCTTTGATTCACCGCCAAGGGTAGGGTTTGAAGTTTCTAGGCCTTCTCTTGCACAGTTCAACTAGGAACATGCATTGGTAAGATTTTCTTCATGTTGGAAATGCTATATTTTTATTCTCCTAAAATAAAATGTTGATTTATACTCTAGCTATGGCAAAGAAGGATGAAAAACTGTTAAATATTAGTGTGGTATTTCTTTTGTCTCTTAAATCTCTCTCTAACTTTAAGCATGTGATTTATTCCTTTAAATGTAGTAGTAGTTGCTCTGCTATTGATACCTCTGTATTATTCCTTGAAAGAAAAGATGAGAACTGATGCAGGAGCATCCTTGGTTCTTGGAAATATTGCATCAACCAAAAATATTATTGTTCTTGTTTTGTTCTTATTCTTGTTTGAGTTGGTAGATCCGGTATTTATTTGTGCTTTCTCACCAGATCTTGCTTACCTATGGTTTATTGTGGACATGTTCAATTTACTTATTCCAAGTTTTTTAGCTCGATTGGATCTTTTTCTGGCAAGTTATCGCTTCCGGATTGAGTGATAGTTTTTGGAACTGGCCCCAGAATAATTTCAAAACCTATCGACTAGTTTGATCGATCGTGGATCCTTCCCATAACTTGTGGATCCTCATAGTGTGTTTCGAATTGTTTCATGGAGTGTCTCTGACCTTGATATTAGGTCCACACTTCATCATATGATTCTACCATGGAAGAAATTCAAATTTAAGGCTGACCTGTTCTTGCACACATTACATTTTCTTCATCGAAGATTGTAATGATCTTTGGCCGTGGATATGATATAAATCTTGTAATGAATCATGAGGATAGGAGCGAATAGCAAAAAAGTAGATTAGGATGTATATAGAATTCAATCTGTAATATTTTCGCTTGCATGTATGAACACTTTATTTTGAGCATGTTGTAAGAAGGCCTGTGAGCCAAATCTATACGCCCAGATGTGGCCGACTATATGTAATTGAATTTCATGATAATAAGAATGTTTTAATCTGCATTTGCCTCCAGATTTTGTGTTTCTTCTATTATGTTTCTCTAGCTGCACGACCTAGATTGTTCTCTTTGAGGACCCTCCTACCGTGACTGCACTAGATTGGTATCATAGTGAGATTCGTTCCTTGCGAGATCAGTAGAGTTTGTGCAATCTTTTTGAAGATTTTTTGTGGGGTGGTGGACTAAGGATCTGACCTATAGCTGCAAAAGACTTGTGTAAATATGGCGAGAATAAGAAATGGTAGAGGAAATGGAGCGTGTGGAAATGCAGACCCAACTATAATGGAGATGTTGAGAGGAATTGCTGCTAGATTGGAAGCAGTTGAAACGACCCAAAGAAGAGGTCGACCAGTTGATGATGTGAGTGATGAAGAAGTAGAAGAACATGAAGAAGTTGCAAGAGAAGAGCAACCTGGCCTTGATCAGGGAGAAGAAAGGTTCATAAGAGCCCTAACCAGAGTAAACACTAAACCACATTTCAATCCACCAGATTATAATGGTAAGTTGGATTTAGATGGATTGCTAGATTGGATAACAGAGATGGAAAAGTAATTTGATTTTGAAGGTACCCCATAAGATAAGGTGAAATTTTCTTATACAAAGTTGAGAGGACATGCATCCATTTGGTGGGAACATTTGCAGAAAGATAGGAAAAGAAAAGGAAAGGAGAACATAAGATCATGGAATCAAATGGTGAATAAGCTGAAAAAAAATTCATGCCTAATGACTATCAGATCAATTTGTTCAAGAAGTTGCAAAACCTAAAACAAAAGGAGTCAAGTGTGTCAGAGTATACTGAGGAGTTCTATAAGTTGAACATCAAATTTGGACATTCAGAGGATGAGATTGAGCAAGTAGCCAGATATGTAAATGGTTTGAGGTTGACTATACAAGATGAGATCAGTTTGATTAAGTTGTTGAGAATGGAAGAAGCATATCAATGTGCCTTAAAAGTAGAAGAGAAGCTAAACAAAAGACATGAGAAGAGACAAAGAGGAAGAGGTGGAAGATATCAGAGAGGAATAATTTTTATTAGAGGAGGAAGAGCATCTTTTCCAGATCAGAACAAGGATAAGGAGGTTAGTAAGAATGAGAATTCATATCGAAGAGATGATGGAAAATCTTACCGAAGAGGAGGATATGGTGGTTACCAAAATGAAGGATTTAGAAAAGATGATAGATGATGGGAGAAAAGAGTATTCAGGGGAACTTGTTTCAAATGTGGTGGAGAAGGACATAGAGCCTTTGAATGAAAACAAGGAGAGACACGCAAAAAGAATGAGAACAATAGAAGAACAACCTTTATTGAGGAGAATCATGCTAGATCACCTAATCAATCGGAAGAAGGAGAAGTGTTGGTGAATAGGAGAAAGAAGCATTGCAGAAAAAGAATTTGTTTCAGACCAGATGCAAGGTAGCTGATAAATGTTGCAAAGTAATCATTGACAGTGGAAGCTCAAAGAACCTGGCTTCTAAAGAAATGGTGACCAAATTGAAGTTGGAAATATTGAAACGCCCGAAGCCCTACCAAATAGCTTAGATTCAAGATGAGCATAAGATATCATGCCTATGGATGTATGCCATATTTTGTTGGGAAGACCTTGGTAGTATGATAGATAGGCTATTCATGATGGAAAGAAGAACATATACAATATTGTTGCTAATGGGATGAAGCAAAATTTGTTACCCTTGGAGGATGTTCCTAGAGTTGAGGTTTGTACAACTGCTAGAATTTTCTTGGTTGATGGAAGAAGATTCCTAGATGGACTAAGAAATGAGAACATGTGTTATGCCTTGGTGCCTAAGGAGGTGGAAGACTTGAAGCATGTAGAAGGACAACCTGAGGAGATAAACGAATTGTTGAAATAATATGAAGCTATCATTTCATATAATGTACCTGATGGATTGCTGTTATGCCTTGCATAACCACCCCATCTTTTTCCTTGGTCAAAATGGGTCCCCCTTTGTTATTTTTGTACTTAGTTGTTTTTGAAACAAAGTTTGGAGTTTTTTTTTGCCAATACTTTGTTTTTCTTTTGTTTCTCTATCGGGATTGGAACCGGAATTGAATCGGGTTCTGAAAGTTCTTTCGAAACTTGTTTTGGTTTCCATCCTGACGGTCTTTTCTTTATGTCTTTTGTTTTGTCTTCAGCGGACCCGGAGTCGGAGTGGGGGTTAACTTAGTCTTACCAAAAATTGCAAAATCATAATCAACTCCGCCCCCGCCTCCGCTATTTTGACTTTTGGTTTTTATCTTTGTCTTTTTGTGTAGTTTTATTATGTCGATCTTTGTTTTACTTTTTGTGTTTGTTTTTGTTTTATGTTTAGTTGGCGGACTTGGAACCGGAATTGGAATGAAGTTTGGAAATTTCTCAGAAAGTTTCGGATCAGTTTCTATTTTTGTTCCACCCCCGCCGATTGTCTGGATCGTTGAATTTTTGACTGAAGTCGCACTGTTGTGAAGTGTTGGTTCACTTTCAGTTCCGACTCTGCCTTAACTGCGTGTTAATGCATTAATGACACTTGGTCGTGTAGGTAGAAATCTTCATTTTTATCTTCATATAAGGGTTAAACGAGTCATTATTATCATTATTAAGAGATTGAAGAGCACGAAAGAGTAGCGACAAAGTTCATTCGAGCAAAAATATTGAAGAGGAGAAGATTGTTGCGAGCGGATCAGTTCAGAAGGTTAGCTGCGTTCTTGTGTATTTGAGGTAGGTTTTCTTATTGTTGTTCTTCATTTTATTTACTGTGGCGTGTTTTGTATATATGTTTGCCTATGCTATGAATCATGTCGTTTTTATCATTTCGTTTTAAACAAGTTCGTGATTCTTGGCATGCTTGTTTAAATGGGTCTTTTATATTGTTTGTCGGGTTGTTTCCTTGTTTTTGTTTTTAGTTCTTTCTATTTTAGGGAACAGTCACTTTCACGTTTTAATCGTGATTGCATCGTGCTGTTTTGGATTTACAGTGAGTTAGATTAGGTTTAGATTTTAAATGGTGGTTAGTTAGATTAGAAATTTACAGTGAGGTAGATTAGAGATTTACAGTGAGTTAGGGTAAATTGATTCATCATTTTTTACTTAGGGTTTTGTCACGTTCGGTCTGGTAAGAATGACAAGGTTTAAAATTCATGCCCTAGTTTTTATCGGGTTTATTAGATTAGGGTTTCGTTGGTCTTTGTGATCAATTTTAAATGATTAAAATATGATACCTTAGGATTCAGTCGTTCCCCATGGTCATATGAATGTAGTGTTTTTAAAGCCCCTTTTCGTTTTAAAGTGACCTTGATTTTAATCACAAAGTTATATGTTAAAACAAACAAAATCCTTGATGATGTCATGGTCAATCTAGGCGGAGGCAGGATCATAATCGATCTTGAACTTGAGAATTTCATTTTACAAAAGTTATCGATTCCATTCCCATCCTGATTCTAGCTCCGTGTATAGCAAGAAGTCTTCTTTGGAAATCATGGTCAACCTAGGCGGAGACGGGATCATAATCGATCTTGAACTTGAAAGTTCTATTTTGCAAAAGGTATCGATTCCATGTATCATCCCGTGTCTGGCTCCGTGCATAAGGAGAAAATATTCCTTCAAAATAACGATGACCAAATCGGAGGCAGAGGCGGAATGGAAATAGAATATGAAAAAATGAAAATTTGAAGAAAACCAAATTCATTTTCCATTCCGATCCCGGTTCTGATAACCTCCCCGACTCTGACTCCGAGCCTGTTCATTGTTAGTGAAATTTCTAAATCGGGTTTTGCTTCGAGTCTAGCAGTGTTGTGAAAAGAGATTGTTTTAGGTTGTGGTTCCATCTCCGGTGCATATATGAAAGGTTTTGCTTGCAGGAAAGTTGAAAGATGTCAGGAACATCAGGGGAAGCTACTTTGAGAAACCAACCTGCAGAAACATCAAAGGTAGCATCAAAACCAAAGAAGTTAAAGCCAGAACAACTGCCTTATACATTAAGGTATAATCAGAGGAGTCCGATTGTGAAGGTAAGCAAGGTGGAATTAGATTGGTTAGATATCATTGACACCAATTTAGGTGAATACAATTTTGAGGAGTGGCATTCAGAAGCGTTTGATAAGGATATTACATTGACTATAGAAAAAATTGTTAGTTCTGGGTTAGCTCATATCACTTTATTTCCTATATCTGTCCAGTGCCCAGAGTTAATCATGATAGTAGCCAGTGCCTACAATCCTGCTACAAGATTATGCATGGATTCACAAGACAATGTGATTATTAATCTCACTCCTCAAGCATTTCAGAGTATATTTGATGTTCCAGATCCAAAGAGCTTGGTGCAATTAAATGAGGCAGAGGCCTTAGAGAAATATAGTAAGTATAAGGGAATGAATAAATCTCACTTGAACAAGAAGTGGTTGAAGACAGAAAAGAAATCTCTAAGTAAACTTGCAGATTGGCCAAAGACGTTAGATTTCTATGAAGAGGTAGCAAGGTTGATTGTGATGTTGTCTAGGGTGTTTGGAAAAAGAGATGCATTTTACTTCAAGGAGTGGATGTTTCCTTTTATTCAGAGTATCTTGAAAGGAGAACAACAGTTTGATTGACCAATGATTGTTTCTAATGCCATACATGATCAGTTAACCAGGATTAGAGAAACCAAGTGTTTCTTCATGACCTCTTACATTGTTTATGCAGCAGCAAAAGTGGGTGTTTTCCCAGGTTTGAATAGAGTGGGTGTAATGGGAGCCTTGGATGGACAAAAGAAGGTATGGGAGCACTATGATCAATTATCTCTTCAGGTTGCTGAGACTCATTTCAGAAGAGTCAATGATGCATTTTTATATGTGGTCATCAATCAATTAAATGGAGATGCAGGATACAGGTTAAGTCAAGAAGCTATGGCGTTCATTGCTGAATGGGGAAGTTGGTACATCCAATACCCCAAATTTACATACTTCAGGTTATTTGGTTTTGAAGGCCACCCACATTTACTTCCAAGGTGCTGCAGTAACATGATGGTGCTAATGGAGTTTGTATATCAAGCTATTGGAGTTAATGCTCGGTTTAGGATTAAGCATAAAATTGGATGTCATAAATTTCCCATGAAGTTGGGTGAATATAACTGTCAACACCTGAAGGGAGCAAAGGTGGTCTGTAATGAGTTGATACAATTGAAATTGGGATTGTATATAGTTCATAAGTATTTTGATCTGAAGAAGAAGATGTATGCCTTATTACCTTCAGTATTCACTAGACATTTTAATTTGTTAGAAGACTTTTGGAGTGATAGGCAAGATGAGTATGACTTGAGAAAGAAGAATTATGAAAGATTATTGGTCTCACTCATGTCAAAGCTTGGTATTAAAGAAAACATTCCTGACACCTTGGTGGATGATGGAATGGTGTTGGATCCATCCTATGAAGCGTTGAATATTGGCACCGAGAACCTGGATCCAATTGATTGGGATGATGAAGAAACAATTGATATCAAGAAGATTGGAAGGACAGTGTTGGATAGAAGTGTGCAATGGTTAGTGCTAAGAACTCAAGCTTCTCAAGGACCAATTCTTAAAAAGGGTAAGGGATACGAGAGAATTAAGAGAAAGACACCTCTCAAAGAGCCATTAGAATTCCTTCCTCCGGAAATTGAAGAAATAGAACTTGAGGTGGTAGATGATGGAGAGGAAACTCAAGAAGGAGATGTTCCAGTAGGATCTACTGTTTCAACACCTACATTAGGTGAATCATCTACCCAAGCCCCACTTACAAGAAAGAAGAGTAAAGAGGTTCAAGAAGGAGCTCTTCATACCATGGCTGAAGCTGCTAAGGGAAAAAAAGTGGAGGAAGAAGTTCTAGAAGTTGAGATAGATTCAGATGAAACTCTGTCAGAAAAGGATTTGCAAGAAAACATGCCTTTAGAGGGGACTATTGAGTAGATTCTAACACAAGAAGAGCAATGGAAAACGTTTGAAGAGGAAAAAAGGAAGTCTGATGCAAGGGCTACAGCGGAGAGACAAAAAGAAATGGATGCTAAGGTACAAGCTATTGCTCTACTTCACCAGCAACAATTACAGTCAAAACAAGTTGAAATTAAGGCAGTAGATGATGAAATAAAGAAGCAAATGAGGCAGCGGGAACATGAGCTTAAAGTTAAAGCAGAAAATGACAAGTTAGAGTTGATACAAAAGATCCATGATCTTGAGGAGGAGAAAGCAAGAAACCGGAGGGAAAAGGAAATCCTGGTTGCTAGGTTGAAACAAGCAGAGGAAGCTCAATAAAAAGAGGAAGAATCAGAAAAGATAAGGAAGGAAAAAGAGGCCGAAGAGCTGATTAGGAAACAACAGGAAGAAGAAGCAAAAGCTAAAAAACTTAAGACTTTGGAGGTAGAAAGGTTAGAAAGGGAAAAGCTAGAGGCTTTAGAAAAAGAGAAATTAGAAAGGGAAGCTTTAGAAAAGGAAGAATTAGAAAGAGAAATAATAGAGAAGGAAGAATTAGAAAAGGAAAGAGTAGAGAGAAATCGGTTGGATGAAGAGAGGTTGAGGAAAGAAGAAGAAGATAAGAAAATACAAGAATAGAAGGACAGAGAAGAGGCTGAAAGACTTGTGCAAATGCATATACTACAAGAACAACAAGAGAAAGCAAAGGTTGAATCCCAATCTCAAGTAAGGATGCAACCATCTTCTACAGTTATTGCTCCCTCTTCCTCTATGATGACTACTACTCCAAGTGCTCCTACATGGCTAAAACTGGACCTGTAGAAGAGGGCAGTAATACCTTCACAACCTCTCAATTGGGAGGACATGATGAAAGGAATTGAGTAGGAGAGGCCTAAAAAGAAGGCTAAGATTCTACATTCTACCTGACTCACAGACAAAGGAGAAATTGTTGCTGAATGTGCCATGCCGATGACAAAAAAGGAGGTAGGGGATATGCAACTAACAGATTATCAGCTGAGTATGGTCAATTTGGGAAGACCCACTAGAAATCAGAAAATGAATTTGATTGATGTGGTGGATTCAACGACTAAGTCAAGAATGATCAAGGACAAGAAAAAGAAGGATGAGCTTAAAGATCAATTGGATTAGTTGCATTCATTCTTGAAGAGTGTCTCCTCTCCAAGGTCACAACAGGTAGCAACCATTGAGACTCCTATTTTGTTAAGCAAAAAGGAGGTAGATGATTTGGTGCAAGTTAGAGGAAAGGTAGAGATGGTAGATAGGTGGATAGATAAATTGAACCAAGAGGTAGGAGAGGTTTTAGTGAAAGGATTTGAAGCCTACAAGGATACTGAGGGGTTGATTAAAGAGATGTATCAATACATTGAGGCATTAGAAAATCAGGAAGAGGAATACAAAGAATACAGTCAGAAGTTAGAGAAGGTGAGTGAATTGCCTCTAACAACTCTTCTGGAACAATCCATACTTGAGGAAGACAAGAAGGATTTTGTGGAGAAAACTTCTCATATACTTTGGTTTAGGACTGACTTTTTTTGTAAGCATAAGAATGAAATTCAAGAGACTGTAAATAATTTGACTGAGCAATTGGAAGAGTTAGAAGTAGTTATTGCCATTATTGTAGATATAAATGCATTTACAAAAGAGGGCATGCCTTTTAATCAAATAAAGGAAAAGTGGGATGAAAGGTTCAAAGGACTCATGCGAAGAGAGGATGATGGAGAAGAGTTAATGTTGGATCGGTTAATCGATGTTAAAGAAGAAGTAAAAGCTGCAGGAAGAGAATTTACAAAGGTGAAAAGTATGAAGGAGTTTGCTGCAGCTGAGTTGGATCGGATCAAATTTGAAGATGACTGGATTGATGGGCCAGAGATGGATATTTTATATCAAGTCTTCACCAGATATGATGAGTTCACGGTAGATCCAGCTTCGCATGTGTGAATCCTTGCATGCATGATTTTTATCTTCCTTGCATGTTGCATGCATGCAACACTGACAGTCTTGGGGGCACATGACTTCTTTTCTTTTCTTTTATCTTCTATTTTTAGTTAAGATTGAATGTTTAAATGTAAAAACTCAAGATCAAATTGATCTGAGTTTCCAAGAGAGTCTAATTCCTAAAAAGGTGGATAACCTAAAATTAGAAGAAGAGTTCAAACTTTTTGTATATCTATAAATACCAGATGGGTATCATATTGTAAAGGTCGGCTAATTGATAATTTTATTGGCTTACCTAATGCTAGGAGATAGAATGTTGTAGTGATTTTATAGAAATACATTGTACTTGATCTTTTATAGTTAATAGAATTACAGGTTTACTCGAAATATGGTATTTAGAATTAAATTGTCTGTTTGATAAGGCTGATAAGTTATGATCTATTTGTATGCAGTGATTGTGCTGAACATAAGAGTTTCTTGAATGATGAAAGTCATTTGAAGGAATCAGATTTAAGGATTATCTTATTAGATTGTCATTGAGTTGAAGTTATTAAAAGTCTATTGATCTATAATCTTGATGATGAATGAATGTGTGTTGTTTTGAAACCCTTGAAATATTTGTGAAGAGTAATTGCGAAGTTAATTAAGCACCTAAAATGTATGCAGTGGTATAGATTATGCTATAGATTGTGTCATCTTATGGTTTTTATGATCTATTAGGAAACATTTATTGTTGAAGGTATATGTCCAGATACTAGATAAATTTGATTCATACTTATTGTTTTACCCCTTTGTCCTATCTTTTTCTTTTATTTGAAAACCCCATTGATCTACTAAAGCAGTCGGTAAAATGAGTCATTGCTTGAATCTTTTATTACTAGCATAGGCCCCTTGAATATTACAGTTGCATGAACCGATTGAGTGACACCAGACAGTTGAGAACCAACTACCAGGACCTTGGGAGTTAGGCTACTATATGATGTCTTTCTTTTTCAGGAGAAATAGAGTAGAAATATTTTGTTTTAATGTTGTTTGTGTCATCTTCACCATCAACAATTTCCACTTGTAAGGAGTATTAGTCATTGGATGGATTTTATTCTTGGAGCTAGTTTACCTAATAAAGGAACACATTGGATGACGTCGACAAAAAAATGAGGAATTAAACAGACAAGTGCAAGAGTTGTTAAGAAAATGTTTGATAAGAGAAAGCTTAAGCCCTTATGTAGTACCAGTAGTGCTAGAATCTAAGAAGGATGGGGAATAGAGGATGTGTACAGACTCTAGAGCCTTAAACAAGATCACAGTGAAGTATAGATTTCCTTTGCCCCAGATGGATGGCATTATGGATTGTTTGAGTGGAGCTAAATACTTTACAAAGATAGATTTGAAGAGTGGATATCATCAGATCAAAATTAGAGAAGGGGATGAATGGAAGACAACATTCAAGACAAATGAAGGATTGTATGAGTGGTTGGTGATGCCTTTTGAACTAACAAATGCACCTAGTAATTTCATGAGGTTGATGAATGAAGTATTGAAGAAATTCTTTGGTAAGTTTGTAATTGTCTACTTGGATGAAATCTTGATTTTCAGTAAGACTAGAGAAGAAAATTTGTTGCATATAAGACAAGTTTTGCAGAGGTTAAGGGAAGAGTAGTTGTTGATAAACATCAAGAAGTGTAGTTTCATGAAGGAAGAGTTGGTATATTTTGGATTTATGATATCAGTGGATGGATTGAAGATGGATCAGGAGAAGGTGAGAGCAAGTGTTGAATGGCCTACACCTGAAAGCATTGGGGAGGTAAGATCATTTCATGGATTGGCTAGTTTCTACCAAAATTTCATTAGGAATTTTAGTTCTATTTGCAGCCCTATGACAAAAAAAATGAGAGGAGATAGGAAGGATTTTATATGGACATCTGGAGCAGACATAAGTTTTGAGTAGTTAAAATAGAAGGTGACTAAGCAAACTTTGTTGGCTTTACCAGACTTCAGTAAGGTATTTCAGGTTGATTGTGATGCAAGTAGAAATGCAATTGGAGCAGTGTTAAGTCAAGAAGGAAGACCAATAGCTTATTTCAGTGAGAAGTTGAATGATGCAAGGAAAAGGTATTCAGTGTATGATCAAGAGTTTTATGCCATAGTTCAAGCCTTAAAGAAGTGGAGACATTACTCATTGTCTAAGGAGTTTGTGTTGTATATAGATCATCAAGCTTTGCAATACTTGAACAGTCAAGGTAAGTTAAATAAAAAAACTCATGAGATGGGTGGAATTCTTGCAGAGTTATAATTTTGTTTTGAAACATAGGAGTGGAAAGTAAAATAGAGTTGTTGATGCTTTGAGTAGGAGAAGGAATTTATTGGCACAAATGAAAGTGGAAGTATTAGGATTTGATGAATTGAAGAACTTGTATGAGGAAGACCCAGATTTTGCAGAACCTTGGAGAGCATGTAAACAACCGATTTTGGAGGATAGAAGTCAATGGTTGGATTATTTCATTCAAGAAGATATGTTGTTTAGAGGAAGTCAGTTGTGTATACCCCTCGAAGTTCAATAAGGGACAACTTGGTAAAAGAGAAACATAGTGGAGGATTGGAAGGACACTTTGGAATTGATAAAACAATGGCATTGGTAAGTGAGAATTAATTTTGGCCTTAGATTCATAGGGATTTTAGAAGATTTGTGCAGAGTTGCAGAGTTTTTCAAGTTGCAAAAGGGAGTAGTTAGAATGTTGGATTGTATAAACCTTTGACAGTTCTAGAAAGACCTTGAGAAGATATCAACATGGATTTCATACTTGGTTTGCCGAAGACACAAAGAGGTATTGATTTTGTATTTGTGGTGGTAGACAAATTTTATAAGATGGCCCATTTCATACCTTGTAAGAAGACAACAAATGCAGTACATGTAGCAGACTTGTTTTTCAGGGAAGTGGTCAAATTGCATGGATTAACTAGGAGTATTGTTTCAAACATAGATACAAAGTTTGTTGGTTACTTTTGGAGGACACTTTGGAAGAAGTTGATGAAAGATTTGAAGTTCAATTCTACATTTCACCCACAGACTGATGGACAGACAGAAGTAGTGAACAGGAGTTTGGGAAATTTTCTAAGATGTTTAGTTGGAGAGAGGACCGAAAGTTGGGATTTAGCCCTTGCACAAGCAAAATCTTCCTACAATAATTCAGTGAATATGATTACAAGGAAGACACCTTTTTGGATTGTTATTGGAGTTCATCCTAGAGGTATATCAAAATTGCGAGACATCAGTAAAGAAGATAAAAGGAGTGTAGAAGCAGAGGAATTTGTAGAGCATATGAATAAAGCGCATACTCAAGTGAAGCAACATTTGGAATATATGAACCAAAAGTATAAGGAACGGGCAGATGAGAAGAGAAGACATAAGGAGTTGAAAGTTGGAGATGAAGTAATGGTATATCTGAGGAAGGAAAGATTCCCAATTGGCACATACAATAAGCTCAAGATGAGGAAGTTTGGACCCTGTAGTATTTTGAATAATTTTGATTCAGGAAATGCATATGAAGTAGAGTTACTAGATGACATGGGTATATCACCTATATTCAACATTGCAGATCTACATCACTACCATGAAGCAGAATTCAGTGAAGACAATAAAGAAAAATTGGAAGAACAACTTCCTAAACAACAATTAGATGGGATAAAAGAGATTTTGGATGTTAGAGATGGGAGAAAGACTCGTGGAAGACAATACAAAGAATATCTAGTGAAATGGAAAGATAGACCAGTGGAGGATTCTTCTTGGATTTCTCAGGATGAGGTAGATCGTATTGGTTTCCCTTTGGCCCAAAAAAAGTGAGGGACTCAATTTTCATTAACCCCAGATGTATAATGCAGGAGGATCCTTGGTTCTTGGAAATCTTGCATCAACCAAAAATATTTTCATTCAGTTTTGTTATTGTTTTGTTCTCGTTCTTGTTCAAGTTGGTAGATACGATATTTCTTCGTGTTTTCTCACCAGATCTCGCGTACCTATGGTTTCATCATGGACATATTCAATTGCATTATTCCAAGTTTTCAGATGAATTGGATCTTTTTTCGTCAAGTTATCACTTTTGGATTGAGTGACAGTTTTTCGAACTGGCTTCAGAATAATTTCAAAACCTATCGACTAGTTTGATCGATCGTGGATCCTTCCCGTAACTTGTGGATCCTCACATTGTGTTTCAAATTATTTTATGGAGTGTCCCCAACCTTGATCTTAGGTCCACACTTCATCATATGCTTCTACCATGGAATAAATTCAGATTTGAGGCCGACCTGTTCTTACACACGTTACATTTTCTTCATCAGAGATTGTAATGATCTTTGGTTAACGCGGATGTTTCCCGACCCGCGGATATGATATAAATCTTGTAATGAATCATGAGGATATGATCAAATAACAACAAATTATATTAGGATATATATAGAATTCAATTTTTAAGATTTTCACTCACATGTATGAACACTTTATTTTGAGCATGTTGTAAGTAGGCCTGTGAACCGAATCTGTACGCCCGGATGTGGCCGACTATATGTAATTGAATTCCATGATAATAAGAATGTTTTAATATGCATTTTCCTCTAGATTTTGTGTTGCTTCTATTGTGTTGCTCTAGTTGCATAGCCCAAATTGTTCTCTTTGAGGACCCTCCTACCATGACTGCACTAAGAACTCTCCTTTGTTGAGTTTCCTGAAGGCATTATTGTAGGTTTTTTAAAAGAAATTCACACCTCCTTTGAAATCTTCTCCAAATGTCTCTTAGTCACATTCAACATCCTTCAATATGTTTCAGACAATGTGTTTCATTTTGTACCCTCAAAATAATAGGCGAATTTACAACTTTATTCATCTTCACTCTCCTGGACTGGTGAAGTTTTCTCTCAAACCACAAACTGGTTTTTTGTGAAATTTAATGGGTTTTTTCACCTAACTGTTTCCTAATTTTATCCAAAAATAATGAATACCTAGTTCGCGGTTTTTGAGATATGACTGTCACTGTCATGAATATTCTCTAATGAACTGTTCTGTTTGTACATTTATGACTCTTGGAATTACTACAACCTTGCTCTCTTTATGGTGTCATAATTTTCATAATGGAGCTTTTCTTTAAGTTCACAATGCCTTCCCTTAACTACCTTGAGAAATATGTTGTTGATATTTTTTCCTTGATGTCAAACTTGTTACTATGGCACTCTGATCTTAACTCTTTGGTCTTGGCATTTTGGTATTGACTTTGTGATACTTGATTGAGGCTTAGATTACTCTTGGTCTATTCATATTATGGCATTCAATATCTTGTTTATGGACAACATTATTGCTTTGCTTTGGTACTGATTAGGTTGAGCTTCATTGCAGATAAAGGTTATCTTGCTTATAGGTATTTGGCACGGTTACTCAGGTATATCATTATCAATGGTTTTCAATTCCATTGTTTCTTGTAAGATTAATTCACTGGTATCATTGGTTGATCTTGGCACATATCACTCTATGATACTTTACTTGACATGAAATATTGGGTTGGCATTTTATGAATTCTCTCTTTGGCACCTGAGTTGGTCATTTCACTTGATATCTCTGCATTGGTATATAATATGGTTCATGGCTTATAAGCTAATATCATTTGGCCTCTATTTTGAAAAAGGTTATTTCATGGCAATTTTGTAATATTGATTGGTGGAATTACTTTGTCTTACCTTCATTTGAAAATGACTTAGAAAGAAGTCATATTTGCATTGGGTTCTAAAGGTCAAAAATCTCTTTTGAAATTGTTGATTCATTAGGCCTTAAGGCCAACAACAGGTATGTTGAAATAATTATAAAGTCACTTAGAAAGTGACATGGTATCAACCCTTGGTAATAATGCCTTGTTTGTTAAGGTAGTCGGCATGTTGGAAAGTCAAGGAAATTGCATAATGATTAAGGCATCGACAAAGTTGAAATGCGTTGAAATTGCAATGGTAATTATTATGTCGGACTCTTTACATGGTATTAAAATGTTTGATGTCGTGGACTTCAAGCTTTATAAATTTTTTGAAAAGGCATCGAATGCCTTTGTTTCAAATGGAAATTAAGGAAATATTTGTGTTTGGTTTTCATTTTAGTAAGGGTGGAAACCCTAGCCTCTGTCGTCGCCATGGAGAATGAGAAACAACCGTTTCTCTGTCATTTTTGTATTGTTGTTTTTCAGTTTCATAGTGTATGAAAGGTTGCTATTAGGTGGGCGCTGCCAAGGAAGGAATAAGGTAGATAATGACCAGGGCATATATGAAATCTCACTGGTATTTACTTGTCTCTCTATTGTTGCTCGAATAGGTATCATCATTCTTTATTTGAAGAAAGCTTTCAATTTAAAAAACATAAGGCAATTACTTTGTTTTGATTCGAAATTGAAAATGATAGAGTGGTTTTCTATAAGGCATGACATGATTTCGGTTACTCTACTTTTCTCATTATGGGTTGTCAGAAAATAGTGTTTATTTGTGATTATGAGATTCATCTGAACAAATAAATAAGGGCTTTTGAAATCTGATCTAAAAAGGGTATTATTGTTCATTTTCTTCTTTAAAAAGCTTTTATTGTTGCAGATCTGTTATTGTTTCTCCAGGGTTCTATGATCAAATACAAAATTGACACATTGAATTTTTAGAATGAAAGAAACCTTGGCTGAAGATTCAAAATCATAAAATGATTACATCCACCTTTCACGGGCTCTGAGGGTTTCAGTGCTATTTTCTTAATATACTCAGTTATGCTCATTTTGTCAGTAGAAATATATTTGTGTGGTCACTTCTCAGAATCTAAAAAACATACCTGCTCAATTTGACAAAAGTTTGTAACATTGCATATACCTCTATTGTTTAAAATATTCAGCGATGTTTTTGATTAGATAGAAAAAGAAAGAGAGAAACAATATGTGAAATGCATGTGAGATTGAATACAACATAATGTATGGTCTATTATGATAGACATGATATACTCTGATATTGTAAATCTAAAATACAAGAAAATTACAAGTTGTCTTAAGATTAGATAATGACTAGAATTCTGAAGGCTCAACTCAGAACCTTGAGGATTGTAGGTATTGTCTATTGAGAGGCACTTGTGAGAAAAGAGAGAAATAAAGAGACCCTTTGTATCATTGTATCTTCTATAAACTGAAAAGGGGTTGATGCTCCTTGTAATTGGTGTTTCAAAATGAGGGGTTGGTGCTCCTTGAGTTGGTGCTAAGAAATCAGCCTATAAGGCATTGTTAAAAGTGGTTTTTCAAATATAAACCTAAAAGGCAACAGTTTAGGAGTGGTTTTTCTACCGCAGGAGGGTTTTCCATGTCACTTTTCTCTTCTGTGGTTCTTCTATTTTATTGTGATAATGATTTATTATGCAATGTTTTACTGTCATACTTCTCATTTTCAGTTATATGTGATTGCATTCAATATATGGATGAGTTAATCATTGAAAAAAGAGAGCATAAATCCGTTTTAGTTCAGTTTCTATAAAATTTGTCAAATTAGTTCATGACATTGATTCACCCCCCCCTCTCAGTGTCTTTTTCACTCCAACAATATGTATTAGAGTGTAGGGTTCTTTGATAGGTCTAACTAACCTAGGATTGATTTTGGTCTTGGAGTCTGTTTAAAATGTCTCAAGCTCATGAAGGCACATCTATGACTAGAGCTCCATTATTTGATGGAACGGATTATGTATTCTGGAAAATAAGAATGGAGACTTATCTGACTTTTATTGATCTCGATGTGTGGAGCATAGTGTTAACTGGGTACACTGTACAATCAACATTGCCCATAACTTATGATGAAAATAAAAGATATGAAACTAATGCAAGAGAAAAACATGCTCTCCCATGTGCATTAACTAAAGATGTCTTTATCAAAGTCATGCATTGTAGTTCTGCTAGGGATATCTGGGTTAAGCTTGAAACCATCTATCAAGGAAATGAAAAAGTTAAACAGTCAAAAGTCCTTACTCTAAAAAATTAGTTTGAGGAAATAAAAATGAGGGATGATGAAAATGTTGCTGATTACTTCTTGAGAGTTGATGAAATTGTTAATTCTATGAAAGGGCTAGGAGACGATGTAAAAGAATTTTATGTTGTAACTAAGGTCATCAGAACCTTACCGACTAAATTTGAAGCTAAGGTCTCTACTCTAGAATGAAAGAAACACTTTGACCAGCTTACCCTAGACAACTTACAAGGCACTCTAACTGCCTATGAAATGAGAATCAGTAAAAATAATTCCTCTACAAAAGAAACTACCTTTAATACTGAAAGGAAAGAAAAATATGAGGTTACTAAATCAGAATTTTTTGATTCTAAAGAATCCCATTTTGTTAGAAATCTCTAAATGGGGTCTAGAAAATATAAGGGAAAAATTCCCTTCAAGTGTTTTAACTATGGAAAAATAGGTCACTTTGCTGCAAAGTGCCCCTATGGTGATCTGAATAGTGACAATGAGAAATTTGAAAAACTGCCTAAGAAAAAGGCCTATAGACCTAAACAAAAATTCAACTTCAAAAAGAAGAAGAGTCTGTTCAGTAAAAATGAAACAAACAATGACTCTAAAGATTCTTTAGATGAAGAAGATGAAAAATTATTCATGGCTGAAATCATTGAACAAGAAGATACTAACAACAATGATGTTGAAGATGGTGAAGTAGATCTAGAAGGTGAACTGAAATGTGCTTTAAAAGAGATTAGAAAACTCAAAAAACAAATGCTTGTTCAAGAAAAAAATTCTACTCAAGCTCTTGCTCAAGAGAAAATTTCAAACCAAGAAATAGTCTATCTGAAGACTCAACTTGAAGAAGCCAAGAGAGTTGAGGATTGTCTTCGTATTGGTATAAGTAATAAAGATCAAGAAATTCAAAATCTTGAACATGAAATTGTTGATCTTAGGAAGACCATTGAAAAGTATGAGAGTACTTTAAGACTGAATGACATGCTTAGTAAGCAAAAAATGAACAAGGATAAAATTGGCATTGGATTTGAAAAGGGTGAATGTTCTAATGATGATACAAACAAAAAAGATGCTGCTGCAAACAAAAGTTCTGAATCAAATCATCTTGATTCTGATAAGAATCATGTTCATCCTTTTAGGAATAATAGAACATCATATAATTTCAACCCTTTGTTTTATGTGTATTATTTTTTCTGCAATAGATTTGGCCACAAAGTGAGCTCTTGTAGGTTTATATACACCTGGATCTGGTTATAAGCAGCACCTTGGTTTTGATAGACATATCAAATGCTTTTAAATGCAATAGCTTGGGTCATTCTGCTAAGTAGTACAAAGAGGATCTGCAAAATAAACAGTAGAAAACCAGAAAGGTTTGGAAACCTAAAAATGTCAAAAACATAAAGCAAACTATGCTAGTTCAAACAAATTTTAATTCCAAGAAAAAGGACTTATGGGTCTTGGACAGTGGTTGTTCTAACCACATGACTGGTGACAAAGAAAAATTCATACATCTTGGAGATTATGTAGGTGGATATGTGAAGTTTGGAGATAATTCTGGTATACAAATCAAAGGTAGAGGTTCACTTCTTCTGAATGAGGACACTCCTATCTACAATGTGTATTACGTAGAAGGTCTAAAGCACAATTGTCTAAGTGTCAGTCAAATTTGTGACAGTGGTTGTCATGTTTTTTTCACTTCACAGGGGTGTGAGATTAAAAACAAGCTTGGAAAGACTATTGCAGCTGGAAGAAGGACTAAAGGAAATGTTTACAATCTTCTTGACACATCTGGTAATGAAAAAAATCAAGGTATGTGTATAATGAGTCAATTGGAAGAAAGTTGGTTGTGGCATAAGAGACTAGGTCACATTAACTTTGACAATATAGTTATGATCAGCAAAAATCATAATGTAAGAGGTTTGCCTATCTTAAGAAAACCAAAAAATATAGTTTTTAAAGAATGTCTCAAAGGCAAGCAAACAAAGGTGAGCTTTAAATCTAAAGAACATTCTTCTACTAGGCCTCTGTAGCTTGTTCATATAGATCTATGTGGTCCTACAAGGACTAGATCTATCAATGGTGAGAAATATTTCATGTTATTTGTTGATGATTACTCTCGTATGGTATGGGTTACTTTTCTCAAGCACAAATCTGAAGCATTTGAATGTTTTAAAATCTTTAGAAAAATGGTTGAAAGGGAATCAAATTTAAAATTGAAATGTTTGAGATCTAACAAAGGTGGTGTATTCACCTCACAAGAATTCATTGACTATTGTGAAAGACATGGCATAAAAATACAATATGTTGCTGCCAGAACACCTCAATAGAATGGGGTTGTTGAGAGAAAGAATAGAACAGTGAAAGAGATGGCAAGGACTATGCTGGATGAAGAAATACTGCCAAAAATGTACTGGAAAGAAGTTGTTCATACAAATGTTTACATCTTGAGTAGAGTACAAATCAGAGTGAAATCCAATTTCACTCCATATGAATTGTGGTATGGTAAATCTGCCTCAATTACATACTTCATAATATTTGGTTGGAAGTGTTTTATCAAGAGAGATGACGATAATTTAGGAAGCTTTCAATCTAAATGTGATGAAGGTATCTTTTTAGGATACTCCACTCATAGTAAAGCCTATAAATGCTTTAATAATAGGCTGAATAAGATTATTGAATCTGTCAATGTCAAATTTGATGAAAATTTTCTTTTAGATGCTGAACCTATGCAAGGTGATGAGGAAGAAGAATTTGAACTTGAAATAAATTCAGAAGGATTTGAAACAAAAAATATTGAAGCTGAATCAACAAGTCCTAAACTTGTTGAAGCAAATTCTAAAAATGCTGAAACAAGTCTTGAAAAATGTGTGACAAAAACCCCTTCAAATTCTCTTGCTAGAAACCATCCTAAAGATCTGATTATTGGAGATAAATTTGATGGAGTTCAAACAAGAAGAAGAACTACTAAATTTGATGATAAAGCTCACATAGCCGAGCTTACTGCTTTTTGTTTAGTTACACAGTTTGAGCCAATTTTTTTTGATGAAGCTCTAATTGATGAATGTTGGCTTAATGCAATGTAGGAAGAAATTGATCAAATTGAGAAAAATCAAACTTGGGAGTTAGTCCCAAGACTAGATGACAAGAATGTCATAGGGGGTAAATGGATATTCAGAAATAAACATGATGAAAATGGCAATGTTGTTCGCAACAAGGCAAGGTATGTCTGTAAAGGGTATGCTCAGCAAGAAGGTATTGACTTTGGTGAAACCTTTGCACCTGTTGCTAGACTTGAATCTATTAGAATATTCTTGGATTATTCTGTTTTCAAGAACTTTACTGTATATCAAATGGATGTCAAAATTGCTTTTTTGAATGGCTATTTAGATGAAGAACTTTATATAGAACAGCCTGAAGGGTTCATTAGCAAAAACAAGCCTAATCATGTTTATAGGCTGAAAAGGATCTATATGGCCTAATACAAGCTCCTAGAGCTTGGTACTTTAGACTGGATAATCATTTGATTTCAAAAGGTTTTATTAGAGGAGGTGTTGACAACAATGTTTATGTTAAGATTGAAGGTTCTGATATTCTGGTTGTTGAAATCTATGTAGATGATACTATCTTTGGCTGCAATAATATTGCTTTGAGTAATTTTTTTTCTCAGATTATGGAATCTAAGTTTGAAATTTCAATGTTGGGAGAATTAACTTTCTTTTTAGGTCTTCAAATTTCTCAACTTGAAACTGGTATTTTTCTCTCTCAAACAAAGTATGCAAGAGAGGTGCTCAAGAAATTTCAAATGGATGAATGCCATCCAGTTAGCACTGCAATGGTTATAGGCTGCAAACTTAGCAAGGTTGATGATTCTCCCGATGTAAATCCAACTAGCTATAGGTCAATGATTGGCAGCTTGTTATATCTAACAACTTCTAGACCTGACATAATGCAGGCAGTTTGCATGGTTGCAAGATTTCAATCATCTCCTAAAGAATCTCATAGTAATGCTATTAAACAGATTCTTAAATATGTTTAGGGCACTCTTGATTATGGTCTTTGGTATCCTAGAAGCAATGATTTTTCATTAATTGCATATATTGATGTTGACTGGGATGGTTGTTTGGATGATAGGAAAAGCACCAGTGGTGCTACTTTCTTTCTTGGTGATCGATTAGTGGCATGGCACAACAAGAAACAAGAATTTGTTTCACTCTCCACTACTAAAGCAAAATATATTGCTGCCACCTCTTGCTGTACTCAAGTAATATGGATGTCACAAACTCTATTTGATATGGGTATTGAAGTTCCTAAACCTGTTTCTATTCTGTGTGATAATACTAGTGCGATTAATATCTCCAAAAATCTTGTTATGCACTCTCACACTAAAAAAATTGCTATTAAATTTCACTTTCTTCATGAAAAGGTGCTGGCTAATGAGGTTTCTGTGCAATATGTTCCTACACAAGCACAAGTAGCTGATATCATCACTAAGCCTTTGGCTAATGAGGTATTTGAAAGACTTCGGTCTAGATTGGGAGTTGTCTCTCAATCTTTTCTCTCTTAATACTTTATCTTGGTGTTAGGGGGAGCTTTTTAGCTCTCTTAGCAGCTTATTGCTGCTTCATATGGTTTTCTATTTGTTGCCCCATTTTTATCCCTGCAGCTCTTTTAGTTCAGCTTCTTGGAATTTCACTAAGTTCCCTTTGTCCTTGTGACAAAAGGTAAAGAATTATGTGCTTTTGGTTCTGGTTCAGTTTTTTGGTTTGATGGCTCAGTTTTTCCATTAAAGACAAAGGGAGAGTTTTTTGATATTTTGTCCTTGATGTCAAAATTGTGACTATGGCACTTTGATCTTGACTCCATGGTCTTGGCATTTTGGTATTGAATTTATGATACTTGATTGAGGCTCATATTACTCTTGGTCTATTCATATTATGGAATTCAATATCTTGCTTATGGACAACATTATTGTTTTTCTTTGGTACTAATCAGGTTGAGATTCATGTGTAGATAAAGGTTATCTTGCTTACATGTATTTGGCATGGTTACTTAGGTATATCATTATTAGTAGTTTTCAATTCCATTATTTCTTGTAAGATTAATTCACTGGTATCATTGGTTGATCTTGGCACATATCACTCTATGATACTTTACTTGACATGACATATTGGTTTGACATTTTATGAATGTTCTCTTTGGCACCTGAGTTGGTCATTTCACTTGATATCTCTGCATTGGTATATAATATGGTTCATGGCTTATAAGCTGATATCATTTGGCCTCTATTTTGAAAAAGGTTATTTCATGGAAATTTTGTAATATTGATTGGTGGCATTACTTTGGGCTACCTTCATTTGAAAATGACTTAGAAAGAATTCATATTTGCATCGGGTTCTAAAGGTCAAAAAGCTCTTTTGAAATTGTTGATTCATTAGGCCTTAAGGTCAACAACAGATATGTTGAAATAATTATAAAGTCACTTGGAAAGTGACATGGCATCGACCCTTGGTAATAATTCCTTGTTTGTTAAGGTAGTTGGCATGTTGGAAAGTCAAGGAAATTGCATAGTGATTAAGGCATTGACAAAGTTGAAATGTGTTGAAATTGCAATGGTAATTATTATGTCAAACTCTTTACATGGTATTAAAATGTTTGATGCCACGAACTTCAAGCTTTATCAAACTTTGAAAAGGCATCGAATGCCTTTGTTTCAAAAGGAAGTAAAAGGAAATTAAGGCAAGCTTTGTGTTTGGTTTTCTTTGGTACTAATTAGGTTGAGATTCTTGTGTAGATAAAGGTTATCTTGCTTACAGGTATTTGGCATGGTTACTCAGGTATATCATTATCAATGGTTTTCAATTCCATTGTTTCTTGTAAGATTAATTCACTGGCATCATTGGTTGATCTTGGAACATATCATTCTATGATACTTTACTTGACATGACATATTGGTTTGACATTTTATGAATGTTCTCTTTGGCACCCGAGTTGGTCATTTCACTTGATATCTCTGCATTGGTATATAATATGGTTCATGGCTTATAAGTTGATATCATTTGGCCTCTATTTTGAAAAAGGTTATTTCATGGCAATTTTTTAATATTGATTCGTGGCATTAATTTGGCTTACCTTCATTTGAAAATGACTTAGAAAGAAGTCATATTTGCATCGGGTTCTAAAGGTCAAAAAACTCTTTTAAAATTGTTGATTCATTAGGCCTTAAGGTCGACAACAGGTATGTTGAAATAATTATAAAGTCACTTGGAAAGTGACATGGCATCGACCCTTGGTAATAATGCCTTGTTTGTTAAGGTAGTTGGCATGTTGGAAAGTCAAGGAAATTGCATAGTGATTAAGGCATTGACAAAGTTGAAATGTGTTGAAATTGCAATGGTAATTATTATGTTAGACTCTTTACATGGTATTAAAATGTTTGATGCCACAAACTTCAAGCTTTATCAAATTTTGAAAAGGCATCGAATGCCTTTGTTTCAAAAGGAAGTAAAAGTAAATTAAGGCAAGCTTTGTTTTTGGTTTTCATTTCACTAAGGGTGGAAACCCTAGCCTCTGCCGACACTATGGAGAATGAGAAACAACCATTTCTCTGTCATTTCTGTATTGCTGTTTTCAATTTCACAGTGTATGAAAGGTTGCTGTCAGGTGGGAACTGTCAAGGAAGGAATAAGGAAAATAATGACCAGGGCATATATCAAATCTCACTGGTATTTACTTGTCTCTCTATTGCTTCTCGAATAGGTATCATCATTCTTTCTTTGAAGAAAGATTTTAGTTTAAAAAACGCAAGGTAGTTACTTTATTTTGATTAAAAATTAAAAATGATAGAGTGGTTTTCTTCAAGGCATGATATGATTTCAGCTACTCTACTTTTCTCATTATGGGTTGTCAGAAAATAATGTTTATTTGTGATTATGAGATTCATCTGAACAAATAAATAAGGGCTTTTGAAATCTGATCCAAAAAGGGTATTATTGTTCATTTTCTCCTTTAAAAAGATTTTATTGTTGCAGATCTATTATTGTTTCTCCAGGGTTTTGAGATCAAATACAAAATTGACACATTGGATTTCTATAATGAAAGAAACCTTGGATGAAGATTCAAAATCATAAAATGATTACATCCACCTTTCACGGGCTTTGAGGGTTTCAGTGCTATTTTCTTAATGTACTTAGTTCTGCTCATTCTTTCAGTAGAAATCTATCTGTGTGGTCAGTTCTCTGAATCTGAAAACATACCTTCTCAATTTGATAGAAGTTTGTAACATTGCATATAGAGGAGTGATGTTTTTGATTAGAAAAACAGAGAGAGAAATAGTCTGTGAAATGCATGTGAGATTGAATACAACATAATGTATGGTCTATTATGATAGACATGATATACTCTGATATTGTAAATCTGAAATACAAGAAAATTACAAGCTGTCTTAAGATTAGATAATGACTAGAATTCTGAAGGCTCAACTCAAAACCTTGAGGATTGTAGGTATTGTGTGTTGAGAGGCACTTGTGAGAAAAGAGAGAAACCAAGAGATCCTCTGTATCATTGTATCTTTTGTAAACTGAAAAGGGGTTGGTGCTCCTTGAAATTGGTGTTTCAAAATGAGGGATTTGTGCTCCTTGAGTTGGTGCTCAGAAATCAGCCTATAAGGCATTGTTAAAAGTGGTTTTTCAAATATAAGCCTAAAAGGCGGTAGTTTAGGAATGGTTTTTCTACCCTAGGAGGGTTTTCCACATCACTTTGCTCTTTTGTGGTTCTTCTATTTTATTGTGAGAATGATTTATTATGCAATGTTTTACTATCATACTTCTCATTTTCAGTTATATGTGTTTGCATTCAATATATAGATGAGTTAATCCATGAAAAAAAGAGCATAAATCTGTTTTAGTTTAGTTTCTATAAAATTTGTCAAATCAATTCATGACACTGATTCACCCCCCCCTCTCATTGTATTTTTCACTCCAACATATGTTTTACTACCCCACAAAATAGTTTAGCATAATGGTATATGTTCAAAAGTTTCTCATAGGTTGTTGTTGTAAATCATGCTTTGTTCACTGTCATTGTTGCTCTATTGTGCTACCTACTGCTTTTTGTAAAATGTTGCCCTCTTGAATAGGCTTACCTTTAATCATGGATCCAAATATTTCTGCTCCTTTCACTACCATTTGTGACCATGGAAATCTACCCTACCTTGGACTTGTATGCGTATGCTCTTCATTCTCATGACAACGACCTCTTGATTTTGAAGACTGCCTTTTTTCTTCTATACATATTATTGTTGTTTGCCATATTTTTATAGGAATCTTACAAGTATTCTCATAATAGTGCATACTATCATTTGTCCTTGGACAATGATAAATGGCAATGCCTTCTTATCATGTATGACATTATAAAATTAAATGTGAAATGATAACATTGTATATGACATGGAAGCTTATGTATAATGACATGCCAGTTTATGTTCCTTAGTATCCTTGATCAATTTTTTGAAGTGACTATTAATTCCTTACTATTAATGCCTTATTGCTCACTGTCAAATGATTCTTTAGGACCGTTCTCCGCAACGTTAATAATTGATTGGCATTTGTCACATGTGTGACTGTAGTTTTCGTTTTCATTCAAATTTGTGTCTAATTTGGAAATGGATGCTTCATGTGAATGTCCCTTATGAAATGTGTCTTGAAATATATGGAGAAGAATTCTGTCATTGCATACATTGCTACTATTGTTCCTTTGAGCATGCTGGGCTCAACCCTTGTGGGAGCCACATTTCCTCCACATTTTGTAATTCTCATAAGTTATCATGTAACTATCCTGCAATGGTTCTTGACCTGTTCTTGCACATTCAACAACATGTTAAAAAAACTAAGAAGCCCAGAGATTCTTATGATGACTGGATGATTATTTTCTTTCTTAAATCATCATGATGTTGATGTACTCATCTTGTGGTGCTTTTATCTCTGAATTTATGATGTGATGCTTAATAAAAAATAGATTGAATGTCTGTCTATTTGGTCTGTAAGAGTGTTGGAATCCTGAGCTCTAACACACTTCCTTTTGACCCTTTTAGATACTTCATGCAGAAAACAATAGAACTTCAAGGAGGAACTAAAGATGAAGCTGATCAACTATGGGGTTCATCATTTAGGCAATGAAGGATCCCTCCTCTCTTATATGTCATTTCTTTCAATTATTCAATCTCTTTTTATTATTGTATCATATCAGTTATTCCCATAGCTTGTGTGGGAAACCTATGAACACATTCTTTTGCAATGAATATAACAACTATTTTATGCAAAGTTTGAAAACAATTTCACTTTTCTATAAAACAATTGCATGCAATAAACTGAAAATTCTTTCTATAGCATTGTTTGAATGAACATATGAGGTATTTAGCAAAAAATTTATGTACCTTTCTTCTCTTCAAGGTAGAAAGTATTAGTTTTGTACTAGCCTAACTTGAATGGGCTGAAAAGAAGAATTTAGGTAACATTTTGGCAACTTTTGCTAAATGCTTTCCTGCTAAGCATCCTTGATTAGTAGTATAACTTATCCATTCGGCATAGGAGTCAATTCCTACTCCTTACAACAAAAAAAATATCTATAACTCATTATTTATAATTCAAACAACAACAAAACTAAACTAAAAACTACTACCATTGCTCTGTTTAGAACAGGGCCAACAAATTGTGCAACAACACTTATTAGAAACAAAAAAAGAACTGAAATAGATGTGCAATCAGTGCTTATTAATTGAAAACTCTACTCTACTATGTACATTTGCAAACTTTTTCTCTTCAAAAACAACGTTTAAGGTGAATCTCGTTGATTGGGATAGGTAACACCTATCCATCCAACTTTGAAAGATGAAAAGGAATATTTTTCTTGCATTCAGTTATCACATAAGGGCCATCCCAAATTGCATCAAACTTGGTATGCTTACCGGGTTTACTTTTCAGCTCGTCCCACTTAAAAACAAGATCAACCTCATTGAACACTCTTGGTACTACTTTTCTATCAAAATTATTTTTCATTTGAGCTTGATGGATCTCTAAATTATTACGTGCTTCTTTTCTTACCCCCTCTAACTCCATTAGCTATGCAAGTCTGATTTCCATAGGCTGCTCTTCTAACATTTCTAACTCTTTGATCAAATTCAATGTTGGCAATTCAACTGAGATTGGAAGTCTTGCTTCTTTGCCATAAGTGAGGACATATGGTGAATTACTTGTAGCTCTTTTAGGAGTAATCCTATCAACCCATAGGGCTAGCTTCAACTTGTCATTCCAAGTCCTTTGATTATCCTCAATCATCTTCTTGATGATACTAATTAAGTTGTTATTGGTAGAATCTGCTTGTCAATTAACCTGAGGGTAATAATTGGATGAAGTATTCAGATATATATTATTCTTAATAGAATAGTCAAATACTTTCAAACCAACAAATGGCAATGCATTATTTGAAATAATGGAATCAGGAGTACCAAACCTTGCAACTACGTCCTAATAGAAGTTTATAACAACAATTTCATTAGCCTCCTTCAATGCCACAACTTCTATCTACTTAGTAAAATAATCCATTGTTGTTAATATCCATTTGTGACTTGCACTTGAAGGTGGGATGATTAGCTCGATAAAATCAAGACCCCACTTGCTAAAAGGCTATTCTACCTGAATTGGGTGTAATGGCAAGGTTGCAAGCCTTTGATTTCCTATAAATAATGAACATTTATTGCATTTTTTGACCCAAGCATGTGCATATTTAAACAAATCAAGCCAGTAATACCCAAATCTCATGATCTTTAGAGCTGTATTTCTTGGTGTAAAATGACCTCCAAAAGGCCCATCATGAAATTCTTCCAAAATTTTATCAATTTGATATGGTTCAACACATCTTAGCAAAACTCCATGAAAGTCCTTCCTATATAAAAATCCATCTATAATTGAATAAGGAATGGATTGAAGTCTGGAATACCTTCTTTTTGCTCTTTCCAAACCTTCAAGACAATCACTAGTATGTAGATAGTGCATCATTTCTTGAATCCAATTGGAGGAACGAGCTCGAACAAAAGCTTGTTCCTCATTGTTGAGCACTATCATAGCTTGATCATCAAGTTCTTTGTTGTCCTCTTCTTTTCCAGCAAGTTGTTCACATAAACCCTTGCCTCTAACAGGCTTTGTAACCTTGATATTGACATCATATTCCATTACCATAGTTATCCAACCTGCTCTCTTATCATTGATATCTTTTCTAAGCAAGAAATCCTTAACTGTAGGATGTGCAACCAACAACTAAATTTTATTGTTAGAAAGCATATGCTTGAATTTTTTAAGGCTTCTAACTATAGCTAGCACATGCTTCTCAACAAAAGAGTATCTCACCTCATAATCTTGCAAAACTTGGCTAAAGAAAGCCACATATTGCTCCAATCCTTCTCCATTCTGTTGACAAAGCATAGTTGAAATAGTATCAACACTCCCAAATGCATATAATATAAAATCTTTAGAAAAATTTAGGTTTTATGAGTGTTGGGGCTGTTGCAAGGGCCTCCTCAATCTCTTCAAAACTCCTCTTAACTTAGTCTAGCTAAAGGGAATATTATTTTTAAGCATTAAAGTAAGGGGCTTTAAGAGAGTTGCGATGTTTGGAATGAACCTTCACACAAAATTGATCCTACCTAGAAAGATTTGCAAGCTTTTCTTGTTTGTTGGTAGGGGTAAAGCTAGAATAGCAGTGATCCTTTTGGATCAATTGAAATACCATGCCTAGAAACATGTCCAAGAAGCTTACCCTCATGGATAGAAAAAAATCACTTTTTTGGGTTAAGTGAAACCCCATATTCTTTGCATCTCTAAAAGATCTGCCTTAAATGATCAATATGTTCGTTAGCGTTCTTTGAAAAAATAGTAATGTCATCTAAATAAACAAGTACAAACTTGTTTATGAGGCCTTGGAAAGCCATGCCCATAGCTCTTTGAAAGGTTTCCCCTACATTAGACAATCCAAAGGGCATCTTTTATAAGCCATAGTACCCCATTTAGTAGTAAAGGTAGTTTGAATTGGTCTTCCTCTTTTACTAAAATCTAGTTGTACCCTAAATAACCATCTAACAATGAAAACCTGTTAGAACCTAAAACAACTTGTAAAATCTGCTCCATTGAGGGTAGAAGATAATGATCCTTGAGAGAGGCTCTGTTTAGATCACAAAAATCAACACATAGCCTAATATCACCATTCTTTTTCCTAATAGGTACCAAGTTAGAAACCCAAGATGTATGCTTAATTGGAAAGATAATATTACCTTTGATCTACTTGTTTGACTTTGTTTTCATAAGATGTTCCAAATTTTTATTTAAAGGCATTTTCCTTTGTCTGATTGGTTTTGCTTTGGGTTCTAGCTCAATAGTGTGTTGAGCTAACTCAAGGTTAAAACCCTTCAAATATCCATACTCCCAAGCAAAAATTGTTAGTTTTAGGATCAGAAATGTAAGCAATTAATAATGCAACACATAAGACAATGAAGACAACAAGATATCCTAGGAAAACCCTCCTACTCAAGGGAGAAAAACCTAAAAAATATCTCTTATATATTGAAGGAATAAGAGTAGAAATCTGCTTACAACTCAGGCCCAACACAATGCTAAATTTGATACAATGAATAACAGCACCTCTCCTAGATGCAAATATACAAATGAATGTGTTTCTCCTTGAAATCGGTCTACTGCTACAAAATGATGATCTATTGATACAAGATGATGATCTACTGCTCAAGTATGAACTTCTTCTAGGAATGTGAATTATGATGAATGAAATTGATGATCAAATGAATGGTCATCACCTTGTATTTATACAAAACTAGGTGAATCTTCATTTGGGTTGGCCTCTTTTAAGAAATAAGGCAACTCTTCATAAAATTATTATATATAGCAAGTCTGAATTGCCTTGGTATTATTTATCCATCATTTTTAAATTTAAGAGAAAGATATCTCCCACTGCTATAACATCAACACTCCCTCTTAGCTAGGGAGGTATCTTTCTATATATCCACATCATGGAGTCTCTCAACATGACACCCACAATGGCTACACCCATTTGTTGAAAACTCAAAGGTTCATCACAAATTATCACAACATGATGTTGTCATGGAGTCTCTCAACATGACGTCCACCATGGCTACTCCCATGTATGGAAAGAAACACAAGTACAAGGGTTCATCACGAAGCCTCTTAATGTGATGTCATCATGGAGTCTCTCAACATGACATCTCATCTCAGTCACAGAGATGAACAAGGGCTTACACCTCATATATCTCTGTCTCAGAGAAATATACACTACAAGGGCTTTCACCTCATATTTCTTCATCTCAGATAAATATACACTACAAGGGCTTTCACCTCATATTTCTCCATCTCAAATAAATATACACTACAAGGGCTTTCACCTCATATTTCTCCATCTCAGAGAAATATACACTACAAAGGCTTTCACCTCATATTTATCTATCTCAAAGAAATATACAATACAAGGGCTTTCATCTCATATTTCTCCACCTCAGATAAATATACACTACAAGGGCTTTCACCTCACATTTCTCTGTTTCAGAGAAATATACATTACAACAAATCTTCATGATGATGTGACTCCCTCTAGAGCTCCAAGTGTTGGAAAAACAAGGATAGACAACTGAGAGGGGGGTGAATTAGTTGTTACAAAATTTAAACTTATTCAACCTTAATCAACCTTTAATCTCAGATTTGATAATTAGCAGTGAAAGCATAAATCAAAAACACATCAGAAACACATGAACACCAAGATTTTTATATGTGGAAACCTTGTTAGGGGAAAAACCACGGTGGATGTTATTCCGCAAGATTATACCCTGTTAGAAGTATAATGAAAAATGAATAAGGAATGCACATGAATTCAAGCACACTGCCTAGAGCTCACTGATCAAAGGGAAGGATTACTACCTTACATAAAATAATAAGATTAAATCCATCTGATGAGGTTGAATTAAGAAAATAGATTCTACAAAAGCTTGATGACAGTTCCGGTTAGGCACAAAAACACTTCACACTTTGCTCAATCTTTTTCACACTCTGCTCTAAAATCAAATGATCTGATCTCTATGCACACATATACTTCCCATAAACTTACACACACACCTCAAAATGAAGAAACAATCGCTCTTTATATATCCGCTACATGATTTTTTATCAACAACTCTGTCAGCCACAAATAAAAGAATAATTTACAACTGTCAGCCCCAATTCATGAATAAATATCAATGCACACCAAATTAGGTTGGTCACAACATAAATAAGACCTAAAACAACATCCTCAAACATGCCAAACAATAAAATATTAATCCATAAGGATCCACAACACGCTACCACCATCATGTCGGCCAAGAACATGAAAACCTCGAACACACAAAGGAAAATATTTGATCACGAGCACATCGATCAACGTGGACATACCACAATGATAGAGCACGATCTAGAAACATCACTAATCATCACAGTAGCATACACAACAACTCAATTTACCAAAATTGCATTCTCTTCTTCGAGAAACACTTGCTACAGTAACAAAAAAATTATAGGAACTCAAAAAATCATAACTTGCTCCAATCTTGATGCATACCACTGAAACTTTTGGAAAACATACTAGATAGGCTCAACAAGAAACCCTTTAAAGTGTGACCTCTGATTATCAATGTACACATTTTTCCACCATTCAGATCATATCAACTTCACAGACTGCCTACAACATATTTATTCTAATTTTCTCAATATCCTCGAGATATACAACCTTCAGAATCACCGATGCTAATAGTGTTGACATCAATGAAAACCACATATCAACAACACAACCAAAACATCCAACAATCTCCCCCTTTGGCATTGATGGAAATACATGATGTGAAAAATACCATCAACACAACTAACTCTTCTCAACCTATTCTTCTCTTCCTTATATTGCTCTTCCATATTCTCCCTCTTAGTACTTATTACACTTCTCCCCCTTTCTTATACAAAGGTTTTTCACATTACTCTTCTCCCCCTTTGACATCAATGGAAAAGGTACACAAGCTCTAAACCGCATATCATCTGAATCGTCTGACTACCCCCCTGATTAGCAGCCACCACAACATCAATCCGAAACAAGATCTGACTGTAGGTGCATAGATTGATTAAAAGACTTACATCTTAGTTCAGATTAGGAGGGGAAATCACCCCTAACTTTCCTTTGATATACTCAAAAGTATCCTTAGGAAATGGTTTAGTAAAGATATCTGCAATTTGTTCCTTAGTGGGCACATATTCCAATCTGACTTCTTTATCACTCATTTTGTCTCTCAAAAAATAATACTTGATAGATATATGTTTTGTCTTTGAGTGTAACACCAGATTCTTGGAAATGTTTATGGCACTTGAATTGTCACAAAATATAGCAATAGGCTCATTATACTCAATTCTAATATCTCTCAGCATCTTTTTTATCCATAATACTTGAGTGTAATTGTTTGCAGCAATAATATTTTCTGCCTCAACAGTATATAAGGAAATGGAATTCTACATTTTACTTAGCCAAGACACCAAATTCTTCCCCAAGAAGAATGAACCACCACTTGTAATTTTCCTATCATCTACATCTCCTACCCAATTTGTATCTGTAAAGGCATTCAAAGTAAGATCATCATCCTTAGGATACCAAAGACCAAAATTATCTGTTCCTTACAAGTATGTAACAATTCTCTTTATTGCAATCACATGTGATTCCTTTGGATCAACTTGATATCTAACAACCATGCACACAACATTCACAATGTTTGGTCTGGTATGGTCTGAGTCAAATATAACAATCCACCAATCATTGATCTGTACCTTGTTTGATTAGCCTTAGGAGAATCATCATTTTGTGTTAACTTGCATCCAGTTACCATGGGTGTACCAACTAGTTTTGAGTCTTTCATGCCAAATTTTTTTAGTAACTCTTTTACATATTTGGACTGAGATATGAAAATTCCATCATCTAATTGAGTTATTTACAATCCTTAAAGAATTTCAGCTCTCCTATAATTGACACCTCAAATTCACTTTTCATTTCATCAGCAAATTTCATGCATAAGTCATCATCACCTTCAAAAATAATATCATCAACAAAAACTTCAATAATCAACTCTTTATCCTAATCCATCTTGAAATACAAATTGTTGTCAACAATTCCTTTATTGAATCCAAGCTTCAACAAATATTTATCCAATCTATCATACCATGCTCTAGGGGCTTGTTTGAGTCCATATAGTGCTTTCTTCAATTGACAAACCATGTATTTTTCATCAGTTAGTTGAAATCCATCGGGTTGCTCAACTAAAACTTCTTCTAACTCACCATTCAGGAATGCTGACTTTACATCCATTTGATAGACTTTGTAATTCTTGAAAGTAGCATAAGCAATAAATAACCTTACAGCTTCAATTCTAGCAACAGGGGCAAAGGTTTCTTCAAAATCAATACCTTCCATCTATGAGTATCCTTTACATACCAGTCTTGCTTTGTTTCTGACTACTTCACCTTGTTCGTTCAGTTTATTCCAAAAGACCCATTTGGTTCCAATCACATTTTTATCCTGAGGTCTAGGAACAAGAGTCCATGTATCATTTTTCTCTATCTGCATCAGTTCTTCCTTCATTTCTTCCATCCAATATTCATCTTTACATGCTTCATTGACATTACTAGGCTCAGTTTTGGAAAGCAGACAATATTCTTCTACAATTCTTCTCCTAGTTTGCACACCTTTGTTCTTGTCTCCTATAATCTAATTTTCAGAATGATTTAGCTTAACATACCTTGGAACTTTGAGATTCTCTCTAACTTCTAGTTCTTCTGTTCTTTCTTCTACACTTCCTCTAGCTTCTTCTTCATGATTCTCTTGATTCACTAGAACAATTTGAATTTGATTCTGTGTGTGTGCATTATTTTCATTCTCAGTACTATCTTGTTGGTCATCTAAATCATATCCATAGTATTTGGATGATCTAATAGTATCGTCATCAAATCCCACATTTTCACTTTCAGCCATTTTCTTCAATCTTCTATTGTAGCACTGGTATGCCTTTCTCTTAGTAGAGTAACCCAAAAAGATTCCTTCATCACTTCTAGCATCAAACTTTCCAATATCTTCATCTCTCTTAATATAACATCTACTTCCAAAGATTTTGAAATACTTAATAGTAGGCTTATAACCAAACCACAACTCAAAAGGAGTCTTACCAGATTTATCATTAACATTTACCCAGTTGATAGTGTATACAAAAGTGCTTACAAATTCTCTCCAGTAGATATGAGGAACATTACCTTCCAACATTACAGTTCTACCAACATCTAGAATTATTCTATTCTTACTTTCAACAACTCCGTTCTGTTGAGGGGTTCAGGGAGCAAATAACTGTCTTTTTGTTCCATGCTCTTCAAAAAATGTATTGAACTCCTGGGAAGTGAATTCACCACCTTTGTATGATCTTAAGCATTTAACCTTCAGACCTGTCTCATTTTCTACCAAAGCTTTGAAACATTTGAACTTTTCTAGAGCTTCATGTTTTTATCTCAAGAAAGCAACCCATATCATCCTAGAGTAATCATCAATAATCAACATAAATTACCTTTCTCCTTGTAGACTTTTGATTTTGGATGGACCACGCAGATCAATATGAACTAACTCCAGTACTCCATTTGAATGATGCTATTTTCTCCTAAAGGAAATCCTTGTCTGCTTTCCCATATGACATTCCTTGCATATAGTGTTAGTAGGCTTTAATAACTTAGGTATATCTTTGACTGCTTGATTAGAGCTTACTTTGACAATGTTATCAAAATTCACATGACATAGCCTTCTATTCCATAACCAACTTACATCAACTTGAGCAATTAAGCAACTTTCACTAGCAACACTTAGGTGAAAAATATTACCTTGTCTTTGTACTTGAAGCAATTAAATTTCCAGAGCTTCCCAATATCCTGCACTTACCATCTTTGAACTAAATATTGTATCCCTTGTCTACCATCTATCCAACACTCAACAAGTTATGCTTCAATCCTTCAACATAAAGAACATCATCAATATTACATTTACCACCAAGAGAATAGTGCCTCTGCCAAAAATCACACCAACATTATTATCTCCAAATATTACAACACCACCGTCATACTTCTCTAAGCTTAGAAACTTGATTTTGTCACCAATCATATGATGTGAGCATCCACTATCAATCACCCATTCATCCTTTTCATCAATTTTGGCTACAAGAGCTTTCTCAATATTCTGATTGTTAGCAGATTTAGTGGACACCGTACCATTTTCCTTGATAGCAATGAATACCCATCCATCTTCATTTCCAGTTTCTTTATCAGATTCATCATCAGTAACACCTTCTTCAGCATAATAACATTTATTTTGAAATCTAGACTTGTCAAGTTTATACTTGGAAACTCTTTTAGGACACCTTGATGCAAAATGACCTATCTTACTACAAGAGAAACATTTAATAGGTAGTTTTTCTTTATACTTACCATGTCCTCTGGATTCTCTTTTCACAATCAATGCTTCCATCTCTTCTAGCTCTCTTTCTTCATCTTCAATCCATCTCATCTCATCTTCATACTTGAATGTCTTTCTGGAAGTTTCTCCTGGATCATATCTCTGTTGGATTTTTTTGGATACAGTAGCTTTAAATGCAGATTCTGTTTTAGGAGTAGACTCACCAAATTCACTTAACTCAAAGGCACCTAGTTTACCAATCATCATGTCTCTTGTCACATTTTTTACTATCCTGAGTTCTTCAATAGCATGAGCTTTTGTTTTGTAAGAAGCAGGCACTGATCTAAGAACCTTAGCCATAATATCATCTTCTTCCATAATTCCACCAACACATCTAATACCCATCACTAGTTCATTTACCTTCTGCATGAAAGCAACAATGTTTTCATCTTCACTCATCTTCAAGTTCTCCCACTTTCCTTTCAGACTTGTTAGCTTAGCAATCTTCACTTGTGCATCTCCTTCATAAAATGTCTCCAATTTCTTCTAGATCTCATGTGCTATCTTCAAAACTATCACATTTGTCATCTTTGAATCTATCAAAGCACTTAGCAATGCTTCTATAGCCTTGATATTATTTTTAGCTTCTTTGATTTCATCAGGAGTAGTGGGACCATTCTGAGGAATATTATATTTGTTCTTTGTAATCTTCCAGAAGGGTTCACCAATGCACTTTAAATGACACTCCATTATGACTTTCCACATGGAGTAATTTGTACCATCGAATATGAGACTATCCTTCTTTTTTGATGCCATCTCAGATCACCTCAAGCTATTAAACTTCTTCAAAGGAACTAGCTTTGATACCAATTGTTGGAAAAACAAGGATAGACAACTGAGAGGGGGGGTGAATTAGTTGTTACAAAATTTAAACTTACTCAACCTTAATCAACCTTTAATCTTAGATCTAATAATTAACAGTGCAAGCATAAATCAACAACACATCAGAAACACATGAACACCAAGATTTTTATATGTGAAAATCCTGTTAGGGGAAAAACCACGGTGGATGTTTGTCCACAATATTATACCCTGTTAGAAGTATAATGAAAAATTAATAAGGAATGAACATGCATTCAGACACATTGCTTAGAGCTCATTGCTCAAAGGGAAGGCTCATTGCCTTACATAAAATAATTAGATTAAATCCATCTAATGAGGTTGAACCGGGAAAATAGATTCTACAAAAGCTTGATGACAGTTCCGATTAGGGAAAAAAACACTTCTTCACACTTCACTCAATATTTTGCACACTCTGGTCTGAAATCAAATGATCTGATCTTTATGCGCACATATACTTCCTATACACTTACACACACACCTCAAAATGAAGAAACAATTGCTCTTTATATATCCGCTACATGAATTTTCATCAACAACTTTGTCGGCCATACATAAAAGAATAATTTACAACTGTCGGCCCCAGTTAATAAAAAAATCTCAATGCCCACCAACTTAGGTCAGTCACAACATAAAGAAGACCTAAAAAAACATCCTTGAACATGCCAAACAATAAAATATTAATCCATAAGGATCCACAACACGCTACCACCATCATGTCGGCCAAGAACATGAAAACCTCGAACACACAAAGGAAAATATTTGATCACGAGCACATCGATCAACATAGACATACCAAAATGATAGAGCATGATCTAGAAACATCACTGATCATCACAGTAACATACAAAACAACTCAATTTACTAGAATTACATTCTCTTCTTCTAGAAAAACCTGCTACAGTAACAAAATAACTGTAGGAACTCAGAAACTCATAACTCACTCCAATCTTGATGCATACCACTGAAACTTCCAGACAACATACTAGATAGGCTTAGCAAGAAATCCTTTAAAGCATGACCTCTGATTATCAGCATACACAAATTTCCACCATTCAAATCATCTCATCTTCATAGATCTCTTGCAACATATTTATTCTAATTTTCTCAATATCCTCGACATATACAACCTTCAAAATCATCAATAATAATAGTGTTGACATCAATGACAACCACATATTAGAAACACAACCACAACATCCAACACCAAGTAGTTGCATCAACCTTCTGACCTCCTCTTCCAAGATTGTCTGCAATTCTTGCCTTAGATGAGTGGTTCCCAATGCACACTTCTGACACTATTGACTTGCTTGAGTCCAGGACTATCCTCCTTGACCTCATCCCAAACCAACTTATTCTAAATAGGTTTGCAGAGCTATCAATGCCAAATCCAGATTATCTATCTTGTGTAATTCTGTTCTCAACTGCCGAGGAGGTCTTTCAAGGATTTGGTACTTGGCCTTGCAACACTGCAACCTTCACTTCTTCTTAGTGAGTCACAAAACTCCTTATTGGTCCCTAACTCAGAGATTTCAAAGAAATCCTCTGGAAGTGAACTCCCCTCTATTGACCTATCTTAGAACCTTAATCATTTTCTTGGACAAGCTCTCAACTTGTGCCCTGATTTCTCTAAATTTGACTCCCTCTGAATCTCATGTCCTCCTCCTCGAAGAAATTGATTGACTTTAGAATAAGAAACCTTCTGAATCAACTTTAGAGCTAGGCTCCTTCTAAGATGTTCCTATGTCAATTTCCTCAGTAGAAACATGTTGTGTAGACCTTAATTTTCATTCTCGAGCAAAGTGACCGTACTTGTCACACCTGAAACATTGAATGTGAGAGAGATCCTTCTTCTTCTTCAGTTCTGGGGCATAATATGATTCTTTGTCTCTATTCCTCTTTCTTCCTTTGCCTCTTTCTCTAGAAGTATATGTAGCAAGAACTTGATTTTCTACATCATGATAGTTTTTCCCAATTCCTCTTGCTGCCAACCTGGACTCTTCTTTTATAGAATTAGCTCGAAGATGATCATTCTTGGACAGCTTGGATCTCCCACTAATGCTTTGAATAAAGGGTTCCCAAGATTGAGGAAGACCATTTAGTGCCAACATAACAAGATCTATATCTACAATTATATCCCCAATAGTGCTCAACTGATCTCTCAAATCAGAAATCTTCATAAATAATTAGATGACTGAATCATCTTTAGCCATTTTTACATGGTGAAGTTGTTGTCTCAAAGCAAGGGTTCTGCTGGTGTTGTTGATCTCATACAATCCTTTTAGAGTATCAAACATTTATTTAGCTGTCTTCAACTTGGAGATGATCGGTACTAGGTGATTCATCACAGAGTCTATCATGATCATTCTAGCCTTCGTGCCATTTTTGTTCAACTAGATTTTCTCAATATTATTGGAAGGCTCACGCATATCACTTTCCATGAAATCAAGAAGATTATTCTCCTTTGATGCAATGAGTACCCTAGGTTTCCAAGAGTTGAAGTTTGAAGCTCCATCAAGCCTATATTCTACCTTGACACCGCTCACCATCTTCTTTTTCCACACAAATTCACCTTCAAAGATCTGCTCTTAGGTTTAAAATAATTTGCAACCTTTTTCCTTCAAGATCTTCCGTAGATGAAAAGTTGACTTAACTGCTTAACAAATTTGATCAGATATTTTCTTAGACCCGCTCTGATACCATGTTAGTTTTAGGATCAGAAATGTAAGCAATTAATAATGCAACACATAAGACAATGAACACAACAAGATACCTTGGGAAAACCCTCGTACTCGAGGGAGAAAAACCCAACAAATATATCTCTTATATATTGAAGGAATAAGAGAAAAAATCTGTTTACAACTCAGGCCCAACACAATTCTGAATTTGATACAATGAATAATAGCACCTCTCCTAGATGCAAAGATACAAATGAATATGTTTCTCCTTGAAATCGGTCTGCTACTACAAAATGATGATCTGCTGCTACAAGATGATGATCTGCTGCTCAAGTATGAACTTCTTCTAGGAATGTGAATTATGATGAATGAACTTGATGATCAAATGAATGATCATCACCTTGTATTTATACAAAACTAGGTGACTCTTCATTTGGGTTGCCCTCTTTAAGAAACAAGGCGACTCTTCATAAAATTATTATATATAGCAAGTCCAAATTTCCTTGGTATTATTTATCCATCATTTTTAAATTTAAGAGAAAGATATCCCCCACTACTATAAAATCAACAAAAATATCATTAAACTCCTAGAAAAGTAAAATAAAGGCATGTTTCTCTTCCTTAGTACATACCTTGCCAAGTTTCAAAAGTTTGTCTTTGAAAATCTCTATGGGCTCGTAGTGCTCTTGTTTCATTGACATGTTGGATTTATCCTTTCTAACTTTATCATCAGTATTAAAAATTGATTCTAAGGTTACCAAAACTTTTGGCAACTTATTTGACTTCAGCTGTAAAATCTAGTTATCATACTATTTCTGCCATTTTTGCTAGTTTCCAACTGCAAACTCACCTTCTTCCATCAAAAATTTTATAATCTGATCATCACTTTCAAAAACCTTCCAATTTGTGTTATTATCTAGCATTGATGGCCTCACTACTACCTTCACATACTGTTGTACCTCAACATTATGTAAATCAGTTGGAATATCAAATTGGGAACCTAAGGCAACCAACCTATCTGCTTCTTTATTTTGGTTTATAGGAATGGATAACAGATTGAAAGCATCAAATTCCTTAATTAAATTCCAAAATATATGTTTATAAAACTTAAGCAAATCATTATTTGTTACATTCATATTTCTTACTTGTTTTGTAACTAATTCTATATCACCAAAAACTTGCAAGCATTTAATACCTTTCTTTCTCACCCATTCTAGACCATGAATGAGTGCCTCATATTCGGCAACATTATTTGAACAACTAAAAAAAAAATGAAAGGATGAATAATACCTTTCTCCATCAAGAGAAAACAACATAGCTCCTCCACCAACACCCACCTTTCTTCTTGAGCCATCAAAATACAACTTCCAAAGTTGATCGACTTGTTGTTTAGGCTATTGTGTTTCCTCTTTAACCAAATTTGGGACAGTTGCATCATGCTCATGAATCATATAAATCCCTAGTCCTACCTCATCCATGTGATTGAAAGGGTCAACTTCATGATTCTCAGTTGCCCACTCATCTAAATTTATACCAGGTATTCCTTCAATAGGTGTGTTGGGGTCTAGGGTCATGGATTGATCCTATTGCTCATGGATTGCTAGCTTTGCATTTACGACACTAGGCACATATGGCTCTATGTGATCCTTAGCTTGGGGTTCTGATTTTATGGTCACCTTAGTGACATAGCTTGTTCTAAAAAATATGAGACCAATATGATGATAAATACCCTCCCAAATTTGTAATAAAATCCCTAGAGAGGCATATGCTAAAGAAAGGTGGCAGATCTATAACATGGATATCTTGTGGGACTAAAAAAATTGGACAAGCATATAAGGTAAGAGGTAGAGTTTTAATCACCCCAACTGATTGTATAGTTGTACCATCTAATTGAATCAATCCCTTTGAGAGAGGCTCATATGTCAATCCTAGTTTATCCACTAATTTCTTTGGCATAACAAAGCTACTTACACCCAAGTCAATCTTACCGTTGTGTACTAAGTACTGGGCTATAATCAAACTAACATAAAATGGGGGTGGCTTAGCCTCTTGGGCTGACTGCTCATTCTTGGTTTGAGGGTTGTTTGTCAGCACAACTTTGGGTTGCTCTTTACTAGACTCATTAGAAACTAAAATCTTAGCTAACGAATCTTATAATAAATCTTTTTGTCAAGGAATAAGGAAAACATCCAACACCGACAAAGTAATAGTAGTTTTCTTCACACATTCGACAATATTAAACGTAGTAGTACTAACCTTTTATTTTCCCTTTGAAACAACATAATCAGTTTGGGATTGAATAGGTTGTAATTAGACTTATGACTTTTCTTTACTATCTAATGCTTGACCCCTTGTCAGAATATGAACATTTTGGGAAGATGAGGGCCCAACCTGACCTTGTTGAGTTGTAAAAGTCTGATTTTTGTCCTTATCTGCTTGTTATTCTAAATCAACAGCCCTTTTCTTTGACCTTGTATTGGCTGCAATAGAGGTGTAAGACTGAATTTTACCTTTTGGTTGATTCACTCCACAAAAATCACTACCTTTCCAATTCATTAAGGCGACATCAAGAGTACCTTGCTCATTTTGATAACCCTATTGTTCATGAATTTCTCTAGCCACATTTTGTTGGACAACAACATGATTCTTCACCATAAGTGCCTGATTCATCATTCCATTGAGACAAGTAGACTGATTGTGTGGTTGATTGCATGGAAAACACCAATCAAAATCCTGAACTAATTTGGTCTGGAAAAGTACTAGCTCTTTTGAAACACTAGGAATGTTGGGATTATATGGATGAAAAGGTATAGGATTATAAGATTTTCTCTGTGCCTGAGAATCGGCTTGATAAGGTGGCCTATTAGGCTGATATGGTCTTGGATTTTAGCTTACCTGATTCTTGATATTCACTAATTCATTACCAACAGTTGTTAATAGGTTTTTGATCTCTTGAAGCTCTTGATATTGGATTGGAGCAACACTATTCTAAGTAGATGATTGATAGCCTAAGGCTGGAACACCAAGTAATGGAGCAAGAGGAGGCATTTGGATAGAAATTAGAGGCTGAATATCAGTAAATATAGGAATTGGAGGCTTAGGTGAAATTTTTCTATCTTGAATAAGGCTATTCTCAACTCTAATGGCGACATCAAATGCCCCAAGTAAAGACACACCAACCATTAACTGCATCATTATTGCAATATCACTATTGAGAGCCTTAATAGAATATAAGAAAGCGTGATCAACAGAAGGTCTTATTGTAGCAGTCTATTCCAAGTCTTTTGGAATCAAAAGTTGAAATCTATCATTTGTTCTTGTGGAGCTCTCTTAATAATTGTCATCTGTTCAACTAGAGATAAATGATCATATTTAATAAGATCTATCTTGAAATTGCCTATCCAATTTATCTCCTAAGTCATCCAATGTTGCAATAGAGTTAATAGGTAAACCTCTGAACCACTGGAGTGCCTTTCCTTTCAATTATGTTTCCAGAAGTTTGATTGCAGTGTTCTCTTCAGTAATGTGATGAACCCCACAAAGTGAAGCCACATCTCTTATGTCCTCTATGGGTGTGGATGTCCTCTATGGGTATGGTCTAATCTTCACAAATAAAAATAGGTAAAATCTTGAGTGAAACTATTGGAATATCATTGTGTTGAGCCAAATTCAATGTGCTACCCCCATTAAATAACAAACACAAAATCTCTCACAATTGGACCTACTAGTACTCACAAATTTGGTATTGAAATTACTAGAACATGACTTGCAGGCCTGTAGTTGGGAGGTGTAGAGCATGATCTTAGTGTGCTAGGTATCCTTCTCGCTATCCTAGCTCTTCTTGGTGGTGATAGCTACAAATAGTCAAAAGGGTCTACAATTCTCCTTGTTTGTATCCTTCTCATAAGTTGTCTAGTACTAAATCTGCATAAAAAAACTAGTGAATGAAGCCGCCAAGTATGAATTTTTTACCTCAAAAGGTTGAAATACTGTTGTTCATACCAAAATAGTAGTAAAAAGGATCTTAATGTGGATTGAAAATCAGTTTGCAGTCCCACGGGGCATGCCAAAAATTGTTGTCACAAACGATTGCACCCTTATACTAAGTGTGATACTCAACAATCCTATGCAACCTGGGATCAAACTTAGGTTGTGGTGACCTATTATGAGAATGAACCTCCAGATTATGGGTTGGTTCCCCTTTATATTTCCTAGAAACTAATTGATTTGATGGGGAAAAGGAAGAAGGATGCTCTAAAAATGTAAATTAATTTCTAGGAGGTGATACACCAATATTTTGACTTAAACTACAATATGACTCACAAACATTCTCTAATACACCTGTTCTTACAATCTAAATTGATCAAATTCATCATATAATTAATTCAAAGAAAGGCTTGAGCAATTCTTGCACAAGTTGTGACCTATAATAAATTGAAGTTGTATACTTGTATCCAATAAATGAGATATAATTTGGAGGTTTTGAAGAAAAACATAAGAAATTCCTATCAAATCACTCACAAAATAACAAGACACTTGGAATTAGATAAAAGAACTCTTGTTTGTCTTAGAATATGGAAGGAAACTCTACAAAACATAACAATAAACTACTACTATTGTATATAAAAGTGAAAATGAATTATGAGTTACAAGTCAAATCTCCTCTCTATAGAATGCAAAGGCAAATAAGTCAGAACTAACAAAAAAAGACTGTCTTTTCCTCTATATACAAAACTGACCCCAAAGTGCATGAGAAACACTATAGTCTAATTGCACTCCAAAAATATCTCCTCTAAAATGATTTACGATCAAAGAAGAAAATCCCCAAAAAGGAGGCCCACAACTACTCCAAATTGAGCTAAACTAGCTCAAAACTCCCTCTCTCGATCAGTCTTACCAAAGAGGACTTCAAAATCACTCTAGTTTGATCGAAAGTCAAAGGAAAATCACTTTGAATATCTCCAAATGCATGCATAAATCTTTAGTTCCACCTCCTTTCTATTTTTGCATGATTTTGGGACAAGAGTAAATTATTTGAACAAATATTAAAAGTAATCAATTATGACTTACATTAATATTTGTTATGTGATTGTTTATTTTATGCATTTACATGAAATTTATTAAATTAATTTATAATTGATTACTTTAATAATGTTTACATCTTTATTTTTTCTCTAACTCCATGAAAAAATTATAAAGTGAAGATTATAGCTCTCAGCCTAAATATTAAATATCATGCATTTTGAAATATAAGTGAAAATAAATCATTTTGACTGACTCAAATTAGGGTTCATTAGAAAATTCAAAAGAGAAGCCCTAGACATGGGCTCATTTTTTCATTCACTTTTCTCTTCAAACATGATATTGTTGTTTTGTTGCACCGTTAAGGGTAGGGTTTGAAGTTTCTGGGCCTTCTCTTGCATAGTTCAACTAGGAGTATGTATTGGTATGCTTTTCTTCATGATAAAAATGCTATATTTTTATTCTCCTAGAAATAAAATGTTGATTTATACTCTGGTTGTGGCAAAGAAAGATGAAAAATGGTTAAATCTTAGTGTGATTTCTTTTGTCTCTTAAATCTCTCTCTATTGTTAAGCCTGCGATTTATTCCTTTAAATATAGCAGTAGTTGTTTTGCTTCTGATACCTCTTTATTATTCCTTGAAAGAAAAGATGAGAACTCTCCTTCGTTGAGTTTCCTGAAGGCATTATTGCAGGTTTTTTTTTCTTTTTTCCTGTTAACCAAGAGTAGGAAAGTATTATTTTCTTCCATTAGTAACAAGTTCAACACAAGTTTTTTGGGCTTCTCCTTTCACCCAAAATTTCCCATTGAACAATATAATTTTAAAGACATTCACACCTCCTTTGAAATCTTCTCCAAATGTCTCTTAGTCACATTCAACATCCTTTGATATGTTTCAGATAGTGTGTTTCATTTTGAACCCTCAAACAATAGGCCAATTTACAACTTTATTCATCTTCACTCTCCTCGATTGGTGAAGTTTTCTCTCAAACCACATATTGTTTTTTTGTGAAATTTAATGGGTTTTTTCATCTAACTGTTTCCTAATTTTTGTGCAAGAATCATGAAAACCTAGTTCATGGTTTTTGAGATATGACTGTGACTGTCATGACTATCCTCTAATGAACTATTTTGTTTGTACTTTTATGACTCTTGGAATTATTGCAACCTTGCTCTCTTTATGGTGTGATAATTTTCATAATGGATCTTTGCTTTAAGTTCACAATACCTTCCCTTAACTACCCTGAGCAATATGTTTCACTACCCTACAAAATATTTTAGCACCATTGTATAGGTTCAAAAGTTTCTTAGAGGTTGATGTTGTAAATCATGCTTTGTTCACTGTCATTGTTGCTCTATTGTGCTACTTGCTGCTTTTTGTAAAATGTTTCCCTCTTGAATAAGCTTACCTTTAATCATGGATCCAAATGTTGTTGCTCATTTCACCACCATCTATGACCATGGAAATTTTCCCTACCTTGGAATTGTATGCATATTCTCTTCATTCTTATGACAATGATCTCTTGATTTTGAAGATTGTATTTTGTCTTCTATGCATATTATTGTTGTTTTTTGTATTCTAAGAGGAATCTTACAAGTATTCTCATAATAGTGCATACTATCATTTGTCCTTGGATAGTGATATATGGTAGTTCCTTCTTATCATGTATGAAAGTACAACATTAAATGCAAAATGATAGCAGTTTATCACATGACAACTTATGTATAATGACATGATAGTTTATGTTCCTTACTATCCCTGATTAGCTTTTTGAAGTGACTATTAATGCCTTATTTCTCACTTCCAAATGATTCTTTAGGACCATCCTCTACAACTTCAATCATTGATTGGAATTTGTTACATGTGTGACTGTAGTTCTTATTTTCATTCAAATTTTTGTCTAATTTGGCAATGGATGCTTCATGTGAATGTCCCATAATAAACCATGTCTTGAAATATATGGAGAAGACTTCTTTCATTTCATTTACTGCTACTATTTTTCCTTTGAGCATGTTGGGTTCAACCTTTTTGGAAGCCACATTTCCTCCACATGTTGTAATTCTCATAAGTTAGCATGTAACTATCCTGCAATGGTTCTTGACCTGTACTTGCAAATTCAGGAAAATGTTAGAAAAACTAAGAATCCCAGAGCTTCTTATGATGACTACATGATTATTTTCTTTCTTAAATCATCATGATATTGATGTATCTGTTCTTGTGGTGTTTTTATCTTTGAATTTATAATATGATTCTTAATAATAAATAGATTGAATGTCTGTCTATTTGGTATGTAAGAGTGTTGGAATCCCGAGCTCTAACACACTTCCTTTTGACCCTTTCAGGTACTTCATGTAAACAAACTTCAAGGAGGGACTAAAGATGAATTTGATCAATAGTGAGGTTCATCATTAGGCAATGATTGATCCCTCCTCTCTTATATTTCATTTCTTTTAGTTATTTAATCTCCTTTTCTTATTGTATCATATCATTTATTCCCATGGCTTGTGTGGGAAACCTATGAAGATATTGTTTTGCAATGGATATAACAACTATTTTATGCAAAGTTTGAAACTAGTTTCACTTTTCTGTAAAACAATTGCATGCAATAAACTAAAAATTATTTCTATGGCATTATTTGAATGAACATATGAGGTATTTAGAAAAAAAATTATGTACCTTTCTTCTCTTCAAGGTAGAAAGTATTAGTGTTGTACCAGCCTAACCTGAATGGGATGAAAGGAAGAATTTAGGTAACAAGCACCTCATTGATTTGCATCCTAATGTTATCTTGAAAAAGGAAATTGATCCTAGTGTTCTATTACATTTAGGATTATGTTCCATTTTTCATCAAAATATTTTGGTGAACTCAATCTGTTAACATTATATATACCTTCTAAAATATCATCTTAGATATAAGTTTTTCATTGCATTGTTTTGTGTTGTATACTTAAGGGTTTTATTTTTGCATCATAAGAAAGCATAAAAATTCAAAAGATTTCATATCATATTGCATCATAGGTTTCCATAGGATTAGTTTCAATCATTTAGTTTAGATCTACACTCAAACTTGCATTCACAATTGTCATTTGTGGTTCAAGAAGTGTTACACAATTGTATTTGAGTTGCATTGTCTTAAATTGATAAAATTATCAAAAAATATTCACTTTCAGACTTCTGTTCACATAGATTCAAAACCATTAAACAATCTAAAAAAATAGTCAAGTTCTCAATTTCCTAAAACCCTATTCAAGATGGGGACGCCCTTGGGAAGATTTTTCCTTCTATTCTTGGCTCAACAATTTTTTTCCCATATATCTGTTTTTGTGTCCTTGGTATGTTTCTACTTGTTGATTGTTGATTTGGAATTCTTAACTACATACATTTATACATCTTTCATATAGCTTAAAAAAGTGAAAAATTACATTATTTTGTTTCAAAATTGCATCAAAATCACCATTTTCAGATTTTGGCATCCTAGAATCAGTCAATTTTTGTATTTTAGATTAAATAATTGCATTTGCAATTATCGTTCATTGTTCAAATATTTTTATACACTTGCATTTCCTTAAATTGAGCAACTTTTGAAAAAATAGCCATTGTTAGATTTGTTTGCAAACAAACCCATAAACCTTAAACAATATCATACATGTTCAAACTTTCAATTTTTTGAAACCTTTTCCAATACATAGATGCCCTTGGGTGGATCTATCTTGCTACTTTTGGCTCAAAAAAATTTTGCTCAGATTTTTGTTTTTGTGTTCTCGGTCTACTTCTACTATCTGAATTTGGTTTTTAAACATTTTATTGTGATTATTTTACCATTTAGTGTTCATCTTGGGCACACTTAGTGTTTTGAAACTTGCATGAGCTTCACGACTTGGTGTCCTATTGCTAATACTTCATTGAGATGTAGTTGTAGAATTATGGCATATTGCGCTATTGTTACATCTTCTATGGATCCTAAGTCTTCCAACTTGATGTAGAGCAGGGGAAAAAGTTACATGATTGATACCATATTTCACAACAATGAGTTCATTCACCTCTCAAAGTTCAAAGACTATCATGATAGGGAATACTTCTACAACAAGGGTAAACATTTGGTCTTGAAAGAAACACACAATTCAAGGTTAAACACAACCCACAATCACCACAAGTACCCTTTGATATCCAACCTATCACACTCACTTAGACAACCTCTCACAAGAGCCCTCACACATCAACCAATAGGCTTTCCTTCACAAACTACCCCTCCTCCCTAGTAGCCTTTCATAATGATCTTTTTAGACATAACTTGCAGAGAAATAATGACATTCAAAATGTAAGCATATTTATAGATACCCTTTTGGCCATTTATCAACATATCCAAAACTCAAGTTGGGTCACTTTGTGCGAAAGGCTCCAAATTCTGACTGTCCTCTCTCAAATTAGGCCTAATGGCATGAATAGGCTTGATAGCAGTAGGGTATTTGTGTTCTAGGGCCTATACCTCCACTCCAATATTTCAATAACATTCTATATGGCCTAAAAAAATTTCTTCCAACACATGGATCACTTCCCAATTGCAAATAACAAGTTTGTTCCCCTCACTAGGGCTTCTATGGCTGATACATGAAGATATCAACCTCCTTAATGGTCCTCCACATGTGAAAATCCCATCTCCTACATCTGTAACCTATGAAAATCAAATAACACATCTAATTCATCAATTCCACCAAGTTTCAGGAGTTTTCACTAGGTGGAATGGAGCTATTTACATTTTATCTACTCACTGGTTGTTACCCTAACTAGGGTTTGGACCATTCTAGAGTAAAATCCACACAAATTTCTCAAATCAAAATTAAATCACATGAAACCAACACCAATAGAAAATATATTCACTTCTTTAACAATCCCAATTGGTTTTAGTGCATTCTTGGATTGTACAAATCCGTACGAGTCACTGTGGCAGCAAAATAATGTTAAAGAAAATGCAGAAACAAAATCTTTTATTGCTCCAAACTTCAAGAAATTCACCAACCAAACTTTCCCTCAACCACACAAGGTCTTTTAAACCTTTACCAGCCATTTCCCAATGGTTCCAAACTAATTTTTAAATTACAAACTCAACTAAACATCATTATACTCTATTATGATAAAAAGTGCAAAAGTTGCATTAACAACATTGTGCAACATTTGATAATATTTTGCAAATAGACCCTAACTCACCCCTAATGATTCAAAACTGACTCAAACACACATGAAATGATCTTCTTATACCTTATTACATGAAAATACCATAGAACAAAACAAAATGATAACTTTGACCCCTTGGAGGCATTTAGACCTATGGTGCCTCTGCACCATACTCTTGGGGAAGAAAAAAGAACTCAAGCTCCTCTTGAGTTAGGAACTACAACAGTAAAACATGCTTGAGAATATCATCTACAAACATCCAAGTAGCACCTTTATGAAGAAAATCCTCCCACTGAACTAAAGACTGAAAATAGACTTGATTTCTTATCCTTTTGAGCTTATTTATGTTCAAAATACATCCCAACCCCAAAGGTTGGATTTGGGAAAGACCTATGACCCACTCAACATCTTAACTTGCTTGTGAACTAGATCCATTACCCTATACAAGATAATTGAGCCACTGTTCCATATGATGGCAAAGAGGTTTCTTGTAAAACTCAATGATTTCCCAAAAATCTGTATTATCTTTATACACTTCTTGGAGTGCTGCAATACCAACACTTTGAAATTAAAATCCATGCACTAGCAATGTCCATTCACTCCAAATACCAGCCACCTTATGAATTTTCCCCTTTCTCTTCCTGTGTCTGAAAATGTAGTTGTGGAGACATTCAACCTACTTTTTGTTCCTGACATTTGACAACTATATACCCCTCTTGGATGACACTCCACCCATGTCTATTTTCTCTAGCTTCTTCCCATCAGTTTCTTGCATGCTAGCCTTGGAACCCTCAAATTTAAATTCACTATCATCTAGAACTTTATTTTTATGCTCCACTTGTAGTGGTTTCTTGTTTAACTGTCTATCTTCCATCTTCATCCTAGTTTGATCATTATGCTACTCTATACTTCCTTTTCCCCTCAAGCATTGCTTGCTCAACTTTGCAATATCCTTTACAAAAATATTATTGCCTTTAGCATCCAAATTCCTTTCATTGACAACCTTCCAAACAAACTTACATCATCGGTGTTGACACCATCTCTTTCTTTAGACACATTACATTCTTCATTTTGTTTGTCATAGGCTACTATGTATGATAGACCATCCCCTAGTACCAAAGCTAGACATTGACTAGCATCTCTCATTGGAAGAAAGAAGTCATAAATTTCATCAACCAATATGTCTACATGATCCTTCAATATACTTTGGACTTCCCATGGTAAATCATAAATGTCAACTATTGTCATGATAGTCCAGGATTTGATCATGATTTCAAAATCCACCTTTTCCTCCTTCATGGACTATGGGAACTCCTTTTGACTCATTAACATCATCTTGGACCCCACTTTTGGATCTTTGTCTTCTCTATGATTTGTACAAACTCCTTTTCACTCACCAACATAGAACTAGAACCTATTTGTGATTCATGACCTTCCTCTTTTAATGGTGTAAGGGTGTAGGAAACTCCATCTTTCTATATGACATATATATTTTTCCTACCATCATGCTTGGAATTCCTATCATATTGCCAATGTATCCCCAAAAGAAAATGACACACATACATTGGTATTATATCACATAAAACCCTATCCTTATAACCCCCTATGTGAAAATTACCCAATTTTGTTCATTCACAACTACTTGTTGTCCCATGTTTAACCAAGACACCTTGTAGGGAGTAGCACGAGGAATCCTTTGTAATCTCAAATTTTCAACCATTTCAAGAGAAACCAAATTATTTGTACTACTAGAATCAATAACAACCTTGCAACACTTACCTTGGATTTTACATGTAGTTCTAAAAAGAGACTTTCTCTGTGGTGGTTCCTTCTCCATTGGCCCTTTTAGTAGAGTCCTCATCAGCAAAAAATTTCCAATCTCTAATTCTTCAACATGTGGTGAGGAATGTACACTCTTAGCATCATCTCCACCTTGTGCAATCTAATTTCTTCTTTCTCTTCCAATAGAAGTAGATGGCTGCTCCTCAGTACATTGCCATGCTTTGTGGCCTACAATTTTTTTTCATTTATAACACTTCCATGTAAAGCCAATTGAACCTCCTCTTTGGCCTTCAAATCAGCCCCTAGAATATGAACTTATTCCCCTAAAACCACCTCTTGAATCTATAACTTGTTCTTGAGCTCTACTTGTCTCTCCTTAGCTCCCATATGACTGTCCCGAATCTCCAAACGTACATCTTCCTCTAAAACTCCTTCCTCTACCCCTTCTTTTCTTTTCTTTCGTTCTCCTCAACTTATCCTCAACCTTGATGGCCAATTGATAACACTCTTCCACCATTCTTGGATTGTTGAGGCTCAACTTATCTTGAAGGTTATACCTCAACCCATTGAGATATCTTGCCACTTTTTCCACATCATCTTCTACATGAACTGCTCTTATGCTCAATTTGTAGAACTCCTCTGTATATATTTTCACATCCATATCCTTCTGCTTAAGGTTTTGAAGCCTCTTAAACAACTGAATAGTGTAATCTCTAGGTAGGAACTTTCCTTTGAGTTTAGCAACCATCCTATCCCAAGAGGTGATTTTAGACTTCCCCTTCTTTCTCCTTTCATCTTGTACATAATCCCACCAAAGCAAGGAATGGCCCTTCAACTTTATCTTAGCCAACTTCACCCTTTATTCTTCTAGCACATCTTCATACTCAAAGTAGTTATCCAATGTTTCTATCCAATCTAGGAGTTCTTCACTGTCCAAATTTCCTCCATACATGGGTAAATCCATTTTGATTTTGGGACCTTCTCCCTTGACTTCATTCAAGACATTTTCCATCCTCAAGTCATCAAGATACATCTCTTCCTTGGACCCTCCTTGGGAACTTTCCTCTTCCCTTTTTCCTTCTTCTTGGTCACTCAAGTCTCATGTGACCATTCCTCTTTTCTAACTTGTTACTAGGGCAGCAAGCCTCTCCTTCATTTCTCTCATCTCCCTTTCATGTTTCTCCTTCAATTTATTCATCTGTTTAACAATTGGATTCCATTTTGGAGGCATCTTTGTTTCCTCTTCACTTCAACTTTTCCTTTTTAGATCAAACCTACTCTTTGGTACTTTCATGCAAATTTTTGCCAATACTCAACCCATTTTGGACTCTATCTCTAATGCTACCATATCAATGAAAACTTTACAACCAGCCATTTTATAGATGTTGAAATTTTTGCTGCCCATGTTCCCGAAGAAAAACTCAAAAAATTGGATAAATATCTAGAGGGACTTCAAGACTATTTTAGCATTGAACCTCTAGCTAACCTAATTATCCCTATAGTGGATAACTTGAGGAAATTGATTAATGATGCTCAAGTATTAAAGGTTTTATGTAGTGTAGCCCATATAGTTCATGCTAGCATACCTATGATGGTTAGTTGTGCTCAAGCTTTGGGATACACTCAAAGTCAAGGAGGAAGTCAAATCCCCCTCCCCACATGTATAACCTCTATTCCCAAATACACAAATCCAACTGTCACTTCAATGATACAACAAAGCATTGGAATAACACCAACCCTAGGTATTTCGACTGGGAATCTTAATGGTTTTGGGTCCTCACATGTGACATCTAAAATTTCATAACGCCTAATAAATTTACAACATAGTAGTCCACCAAGCACATACTGTTGATGTTTATAGCATCGAGAGATATTTTATCCTAGATAAAATAAAATAAAAAAATGAAATAATGCACAAGGCATGTCGGCCTTTTGGTGTACAATAAATATTTTTTATATTTTCTATTTTTTATTAGAGGCTGACCCAGAGAAGAATTCGCCCAAATTTGTATATATACAAGGTGAATATTTTTCATTTAGACATCAATTCATCCTCAATTCAATTCACACTTTCAAGAAGAAGTTCACACTTTAGCAGCAGATCATCATTTTGTAGAAACAAATCAATTTCAAGGAGAAAACATATTCAATTGTATCTTTACATATAGGAGAGGTGCTATTATTCATTCTATCAAATTCGACCCTGTGTTGGGCCTGAGTTGTAAGAAAATTTATGCTCTTATTCATTCAATATATAAGAGATATATTTTGCTAGGTTTTTCTCCCTCGAGAAGGAGGGTTTTCCCAGGGTAACTTGCTATGTTCTTTTCTTAGTGTGTTGTATTTATGCTTATTTACATTTCTGGTCTAAAACTAACATGGTATCAGAGTTGGTTTAAGCAAGATCAAATCATATTTGCTTAAGAAGTCAATTCATATCCTTATCTAGGGCAGTCAATCAAAGTATCGAAGATGAATGAAGTCAAGGTCTAGGATAGGCTTGATGGAGCATCAAATTTCAACTCTTGGAAATTCAAAATTCTCATTAACTTAGAAGAAAATGATCTTCTAGACTTCATGGAGAGTGACGTTCCTGAACCATCCGATGATGCAAAGAAAACTCAATGGAAAAAAATGGCACAAAGGCTAGGAAGATTATGATAGATTTCGTGAAGGATCATCTAGTTTCGATTATCTCCAAGATGAAGACAACCAAATAAATGTTTGAGGATCTACAAGGATTGTATGAGATCAAAAATACCAGAAGAGCCCTCACATTAAGACAAAAATCCATCATCTACAAATGGCTAAAGGAGATTAAGTCATTTCCTTCTTCATGAAGATTTCTGATTTGAGAGATCAGCTATGCACGATTGGAGACATAGTTGAAGATATAGATCTTGTTATGTTGGCACTAAATGGTCTTCCTCAATCTTGGGAGCCCTTTATCCAAAGCATTAGTGGGAGATCTAAGTTGCCCAAGTTTGATCATCTTTGAGCTGATTGCATCCAAGAGGAATCTAGATTGGTAGCAAGAGGAAATGGGCGAAGCTCTCATAATGAAGAAAATCATGTTCTTGCTGCTCAAGCTTCCAGAAGGAAAGGAAGAGAAGGGACAAGAGGCAATCTCAAGAGGAATAGAGATAGAAAATTAGATTTTTTTCTTGAACCAAAGAAGAAGAAGGATCTCTCTCACATTCAATGTTTCAGGTGTGATAAGTATTGTCACTATGCTCGAGATTGCATATCAAAACCGAAGCAACATGCTTCTACTGTAGATGTTGATGATGTGTCACCCCAAAAGGAATCTAAAGATGACTCAAGGGGATTTCTATTCATCTCCGCTCTTTCAAGAAATTTTCCAACTGACAGTGAAACTTGGTTGATAGATAGTGGTGCTTCATGACACATTACAGGATACCAAGAGCATCTTACAGACTTGGTAGAAAGAGAAACCAACTTGCAAGTGATGATAAGAGATGATTCTTGTTATTTCATAAAAAGAGCTGGGGCCACCTCTCTTCAACTAGATTTTCGCATCCCTCTTTATTTAAGTGATGTCTTGTTTGTACCTGGGATCAAAAGAAATCTTGTCTCCATTTCAACATTGGAGGACAAAGGGTACCGGGTTACTTTTTCTAAAGGGAAAGTTCTTGCTTGGTCTAAGAACTCGAGTATCAAATCAGCTCGTATGATTGGTGTTTGTCAAGGGAGCCTATATAGACTTTCTATTCATCTAGTTCAGGCACTATTGCATGACTCTATCAATTTGAGTGAACTATGGCATAGGAGACTTGCTCACCTACACTTTAGAGCTCTTCCATCTATGGAGAAGGTCGTTACTGGTCTAACAAAGCTCAGTTTGGAGCACGATGGCATTTGTAGAGGATGTGCACTCATTAAGAATATCAAGAGTCCCTTTCATAGAAGTGACAGTAGATCAAAAGGAATTATAGATCTTATTCATTTTGATTTATGTGGACCATTGTCTGTGGCATCTTTGAGTGGATTTTGGTATTATGTGATATTCATTGATGATTATTCTCAAAAGACTTGGATGTACTTTTTGAAATCTAAGGAGTCTGAAGAAGTAATTAATAGATTCAAAGAATTCAAGGCTCGAGTTGAAAACATGTCCAAGAAAAGGATTAAGGTTTTGAGATCTAATAATGGAGGAGAATACACCTCTGGAGGCTTTCATAATTTCTACATTGAGGCAAGGATCAAGAGGGATTTATATGTTCTATATTACCCTCAACAAAATGGGGTTTCTAGAAGAAAGAATAGATCCATAGTTGAGGCAGCCAAGGCTATGATTCATGATCAGGATCTAGAAACCTTCCTATGGGAAGAAGCTTTGAGAACTGTTGTGTATGTTTAGAACCAAATCCCTCATCAAATATTGGGAAAAATGACTCTTGAAGAGGCCTTCACATGTGTGAAACCTGAGGTTAGTCATTTAAGAATTTTTGGCTGTCTTGTTTACATTCATGTGCCTAAGGATAAAATATCAAAGCTAGAACCTTTAAGCAAGAGGGGTATATTCGTGGGATACAATGAGTCTTCAAAGGCCTATAGGGTCTATATTATAGGGACAAAATAAATTGAGATCAACAAGCATGTCTCCTTCGAAGAGGAAGTGGAATTTAAAAGATCTAAAGGGTCTTATATGGAGATAGATAGTGAAGAGCAAGAGGCTTCTCAAGATATGGACATATCTCTTGATCATACTCCTAACATTCAGAGGGATTCCAATGAACCGACTGAGACTATTGATCCAGTTGATCCTATGGAACCAAATGATGGTCCTAGAGACATTGTAGTAGGTCGGAAGAGGCCTCTACGGGCTTGACAAACTATGCAAGAGGTAGAACAATGTGCAACTCCTTGAGGAACCTTTAGAGAAAGAAATAGACTACAAAAGTTTCCAGGTTATGTAGCATTGATGAGTCACATCATTGATTCTGAGCCTTCCAATTTTGAGGAAGCATCCAACCAACAGGTATGGAGAGATGCATTGATAGAAGAATATCAGTCTATCATCAAGAATGATGTATGGGATGTTGTTCCAAGACCTGAAGGGAAATCAATTGTGTCTTCCAAATGTGTCTACAAAATCAAGCATGTAGCTAATGGAAGAATTGAGAAACACAAGGAAAGATTTGTGGAAAGAGGCTTCTCTCAGAAGGAGGGAATAGATTATGAGGAAAAATTTTCTCTTCTTGCTCTATACACTTCTATCTAGTCAATTATTGCTATTGCATTTGCTAAAGGTTGTAAGTTACATCAAATGGACATAAATACTGCATTTCTTAATGGTGTGATTGAAGAAGAAGTGTACATTGAATAGCCAGATGGTTTTGTGATTCATGGGAAGGAGTCTCATGTATGCAAATTGAAGAAGGAATTGTATGGCCTTAAGTAAGCACCTCGTGCATGGTATGAAAGGATTGATAGATATTTGATGAGCTTGGGATTCTCCAAGAATGATGCAGATTCCAATATTTACTTCAAGGTAGTTGATGGCGAGGCTTTGATATTGGTTCTTTATGTTGATGATTTATTTCTCACTAGAGAAGAGTATCTCATTTTCAAATACAAGAAAGAGTTAGCCTCTGAGTTTGAGATGAAGGATCTTGGTCTTATACATTACTTCTTGGGACTGGAGGTGTGGAAAAGACCTGATGAGATTATTCTAAGTCAAGGAAAATACATTATAGACATCTTGAAGAGATTTGGGATGATGGATTGCAAGTCTGTGTATACACCTACAAAGACAAATTTGAAGAAGTTGAGTGACTCTACAACTAGTTCAGATTTGGTAGATCCCACCATGTATAGATAATTGATTGGATCATTGATGTATCTAGTCAACACTATACCCGATATTTTCTATGGTGTGAATGCTCTCAGTCAATTTATGTGTGAACCAAGACAAATATATATAGTTTCAACAAAGCATATTTTGAGATATACTTGCGTGGCACTGTGGGATATGGCTTGAGATATACTTCCTATGAAGATCTAAAGTTACAAGGCTATACTGATTCTGATTGGGCCGAGAGTGTAACTGATAGGAAGAGAACCTTTGGATGTTGCTTCAGTTTGGGGTTTTCCATGATTTCTTGGTGTAGCAGGAAGCAAAATTTTATGGCACTAAGCACTATAGGGCTGAATATATTGTAGCATGTGTGGCAGCTCAAGAAGTAATGTGGCTTCGAAATCTCCTTGCAGGATTTTTTGGTCAAAAATTGGAGCCGACTGTGATTCATTGTGATAATCAAAGCTGTGTGAAGCTCTCAATAAATCTAGTGTTTCATGATAGGACAAAGAATGTGGAGATCAAGTATCATTACATCAGAGAAATGGTGCTGAGGAAAGCAATTCAACTCAAGTACATTTGCACTGATGATCAGATGATTGATATTCTCACCAAGCCTCTTCCTAGAATGAAGCTTGCACATTTTTGAGACAAGCTTGGAGTAGTGGAGAATGTCACCCTTGCTAAGAGGGAGACTCAACATCAATGAGATTTGATATAATGCATATTTCTTTAAGATGGATAAATATGAGACGAAAGCCCTCATACATCTCTGAGACAGAGATGTGGTTCTTTCCACACATGGCAGTAGCCATGGTGGACGTCATGTTGAGAGACTCCATGACAATATCACATTGAGAGACTTCGTCATGAGCCCTTTGTACTTGTGTTTTTTTCCACATGGGAGTAGCCATGGTGGATGTCATGTTGAGAAACTCCATTATGACATCATATTGAGAGACTCTGTGATGGGCACTTTTACATGTGCTCCTTTCCACACATGGGAGTAGCCATGGTGGATGTCATGTTGAGAGACTCCATGATGCCATCACATTGAGAGACTCCATGATGAACTCTTGTACATTTCTGAGACTAAGATGTGGCTTTCCACAAATAGGTGTAGCCATTGTAGGTGTCATGTCAAGAGATTCCATGATGAGGATATCTAGAAAATACCTCCCTAGCTAAGAGGGAGTGTTGATGTTTATAGCATCGAGAGATATTTTCTCCTAGATAAAATAAAATAATGCACAAGGCAAGTCGGCCTTTTGGTGTACAATAAATATTTTTATATTTTTATATTTTTTATTGGAGGCCGACCTTGAGAAGAATTCACCCAAATTTGTATATATACAAGTTGAAGATCTTTCATTTAGATACCAATTCATCCTTAATTCAATTCACACTTTCAAGAAGAAGTTCACACTTTAGCAACAGATCATCATTTTGTAGCAGCATATCAATTTCAAGGGGAAAACATATTCTATTGTATCGTTTCATCTAGGAGAGGTGTTATTATTCATTGTATCAAATTCGGCCTTGTGTTGGGCCTGAGTTGTAAGCAAATTTTTGCTCTTATTCATTCAATATATAAGAGATATATTTTGTTGGGTTTTTCTCCCTCGAGAAGGAGGGTTTTCCTAGGGTAACTTGTGTTCTTTTCTTAGTGTGTTATATTTCTACTTATTTACATTTCTAGTCTAAAAATAACACAAACAAACTCCCACCTTATTCACCACATTCCCAAAACATGTCAAGTAATGATTATGTCATAAATCAACTTTTGCAAAGCATAACCTCACTTCAACAATAAATCTCCACATTAAACCAAAACTAAAATGAACAACCATTATAATATGTCAAAAGAAGCACATTTTCTCTTGAGATTTTGAAAAAACCTATGGTACAAAACATAGAGATGTCTGAATTTGACAAGTACAATGGTAAAGGAGACCCTAGCAATCATATATCAACATATACTAGGCTTGTGTAGTGACTTCATTTTTGAAGATAAAATCCTAGCTAAACTCTTTCCTAGGTCATTGAAAGAAACGGCTTTGGAATGGTTTTGTTCATTGTCAAATAACTCAATCCACTCTTTCAATAAAATTTTTGAGGCATTCCTGCAACATTTCCAAGTAAACATTGGACCTAAAATTACATTAACTGATTTAGTGTGATGCAAACAAAATAAAAATGAAAAGATAATAGATTTTATAGGATGCTATCAGTTTATTTACTCATAAATCAATCTTACTCTCCTTGATTCATATATTCAAAGAGTGTTCATTGAAAACTTACAATCAGGCATAAGAGATAAAATATTGTTGATGAAATATCCATCCTTTATACACTTGTGTACAACCCTTCAAGATTATCAGAATTCAGTCAATTAGTATGAAGAAACATCTTCATTGAATCCTACTAAGAAATATGAATCCGTACTCCAAAACAACTATCAACTATTCAAAAATAAAAATAAGAACTTTATCAAGATAAGTACACCTCAAACAACCAATCACATTTAACCACAAGTTGCAAGCATAAGTTCAACCCCATATCAATTTAGATCAAGAGAGAAAATTTACCCAACTGCTTAATTCCCTCCATTCATTCATGTTACAAATTTTGAACAAGAACTTAATCCAATTGCCTCCAATTAGACATGATACAAAATGGTGCACACATCTTAAACATCAAATTGAAGACCTCATTGATTCTAATCACATCGAGTTGCCGATGTTAATGATCAAGGTAATAAATATGTTGCCCCACCTAACCAAAAATTTCAAATTTTACCAATCCAATGTCAAACCATTCATCCAACTTTGTGCAATATTGTGATGTTAAGAACAATGAGATGAATAATTATAAGAATGATGATAAGAGTGGTGATGAGGATGATCTACGAGATATGGTCACTCTCAGATTTTTAACCTCATAAGGGAAAAATCACTTTATTACCTGACATTGCTTTCACCCATATTGATGCATCCATACATGTACTTGATGGTCCTCTCTATATCATCAAACATATTAATGAAAATCCTACAACTGGAATACTCATTGATCCTGTGTGTGTAGAGAATGTGATCACTAAGGAATTCTTGTTTGTGCATGAAATTTATCAAGATTCTTATGAACAATTGAAAGCATGGTTGAAAAAGAATGATGGTTTTTCTCACCCTATGATAGTTTCAATCACTCTTCCTCTTAGAGTTGGATTGAAACAATTAGATGTATCATTATCCATCATCTCGATGTCAGACCAATTTTGTGTGAAGCTAGGCTATCTATGGTTACACTCCATGAATGTTGTCCCGTTGATTATTCACAAGTGCATAAAGTTCCCATTTGAAAACCATTTTTTATAGTGAATCATAGTGTGTTTAATCCTTTGTCCTCTCATGAAATCTTTTCATTAGATTTATTTTGGCCTCAGCCTGTGAAACCTATTAAACCTTGTGAGAACTTCTTTTTCAGGTCATATCAAAATTTTAAAGCAAAGCACATAACAAATTTATCCGTCAACAATATTACTAAGAACAATAAGGATATGGTTGTTTCTCCCACCTCACATGTTGTAGATGAACCCATTCCAAAAACAAAATCTCTTCCTAGTTCACAAGGTACTTATGCTAGAGTTGCTCCACCTATATCATACAAAAGACCAAGAGACAATCAAAAGAAAAAAACTGTATAGACCTAAAGAGAAATAAGTTTCCCAACCCCTAGTGGTTCCTTTAGTTCCTCCCTTAAGGGAAGAAAAGAGACTAATAGTTTAGAAACCCACTCTTACACCGTCATAACTTGAAAATTGAAAAAGAAGAAATAAAAATGCTAAAGAGCATAGGCGTAGATGCCATGCTATTGCTTGTCAATAGGAAGAAAAGAATAAAACAACACCTCAGGATCAATCACCTAGGAAAACAAATAAATAAGAATTGCAACTTTCACCAAAACATGAAAATGAACCATACATGTCTCAACCAAAACTAAAACTAAAACAAGAACATACAATTGACATTGTTATAAAACCTCCCATTATGATTAATTTGGAAGAAGATGAAATTGCTAAAATTGATGAACAAGTTCATAATGAGCTATTTTTTTTTTTTTTCAAAGTCTATGAACTTAGATGGGGGCAATAGTGATGATCCTCTTAATGAAAGTGACCCAACATATGTTCAACCTGAATATTCTCCTAATATGACACTTTTTGTAGTCCCTTTGGCTATTTGTTCACCTTTCATATATGATTAACAATAGTGGGATGTAGATGAACTACTTTAGGTAATATCACATGTGTGGTACTCTTTTGTGTTTTTTTTATGTGTTCTTTGTGTTTTATTGCATGTTATGCAATCCCCATATTCTGCTACTTGACGTTTCTTTGTGTTTGTGAGGTTTCTTGGGATGACCCTTTCTACTCTATTGGTACAAGGATACAAAGAAAATAAATCTATCATGACATTCTTCTATTTGTATCTCCATTCTTCTATATGTCATGAACTTTATTATTTTTGTCTTGTTTTTTCCTTTTAGGGATGATACAAGACATCGAGACATTTAGGGGTCTTCCATGTTGACCCAAAAGTTTGTTTGTTCTCTCTCTCTCTCTATGTGTCATTCTTCCATTGTGTTCATTTTCCTGTGAATACTTGGGGAATGATGTCAATTCCAAGCTCTATTATATTACTATAACAAAGGCATATACTAACCCCAGGTCCGTGGATCCCTTATGTGTTCATCCTTTGTTTTGATTGTTGTATTTCATTTGGGGGAAACACCTTATCATGATGTAGCTTTATTTGAAAATATATCATTGGAATAGGGCTTTCCAAATAAACTCTCATGCATGAAATTCATCATTTTTTACCTTAAAGTAATTGCTCACAACATGGTATTTAGTAATTTATTTAAAGTGGGGGCATACATTGGAATTTTTGCTTCACTTTGTTCATATGCATTGGAATTAGTGGTGTGTTTACATTGGCATTTTTGCTTCACTTTGTTCACACACATTGAACTTAGTGGTGTGTTGACATTGGCATTTTTTCTTCACTTTGTTCACATGCATTGGACATAGTGGTGTAATGACATTGGCATTCTTTTCGCTTCACTTTGTTTACATGCATTGAACTTAGTGTTACTTTGGCATAACAGCTTGATCATTTTTGTAGAACCTTATCAGAGTTATCAGGGAGTATAACTCTTGGTATGGTTGTTAATGAATGCACACCTAGTGAATATCAGACTTTGCTAGAACTTGTGTGTTTCTCATTTTTCTATCTTTGTCTTGAGGGGTCACCTAGTGAATATCAAACTTCACCAGCCTCAGTTGCCTTCTGTTTGTGATTCACCTAGCAAATATTAGACTTTTCTAGTGTGTGAGTCATGAATGCTTTTGCTGTGGAGCCTAGCATGACATAACTTTCTAGTCCATACCCTCCTTTTGTATTTTATTTTGATATTGTACATGTTGTCTTGTTGCATTTCATACATATGTGTGTTCCTTTGTGCTTATGTTTTTATTCCATGGGATATTAGATCCCGGGGGCTTATGCACTCTCCCGAGATCCTTAGTCATCCTATCTTTTCAACATTTAGACAATCAGACCCCTCTGGACATAGATTTTCTACTTTGACATGAGTCTGAGTGTAAGTTCATACTCTCACTAAAGTTGGTAGCATAAAAAATGATCACCCTTGATAATTTCACACTATGTTTTTCTCCCCCTTAAATTATTGGACCTGATTGAACCCCTAATTTCTTAAATTATGCATTTCATGCCCTATTTTTAACAATTACCAATAAATTGCAGGCATAAAACAAATGCATTTGTCTAATACTTTTCCCTCGACACCTTAAATTCTAGAAAATAGGGCTGGAATAGAGACACCTTATGGTGTAAACGTCTCCCTATTTTGTTTGGTCCCAAATTTGAATATGTCGATGTTAACATTTTATCATTTTCAATTCAGATTACAAATGTTGGCTGTTGAGATCTAATTTGTGGGAAATTGAATAAATGCCTATAAATACCTAGTTATTGCATCATTTGAAATCTAACAAGAACTCTCTAGCAACAAGTGAATATTAAGAGCAAGTCAATAGCATTCAAGAGCAACATTTTTAGAGGTCTATTGGAGCAATTCAATATCCAAACACCATTTCAAATCCTATGTGATTCTATGAATGTTCATGTTGTCATTGTTTGTGAAGGCTAACCCTTTTTTAGGTCTCCAAGAAATTCAAGCAATTAAAGAAAGATTCAAGATCTTAAGGTGATGTGCATGACTTTAGTCCTTTAAGGAAGCCATTCAAAGGTGGTGAGTTGTAGCACATTGTTGATTCATCATTCCTTCCCATCATTTAAATCCTTTTATCATTTATTGGGAAAGTGTATCTCAACCTTGTAATTTACATAAGGTATTGTTGATGGTTGGTGATAATCCTGTGAGAAGCTTGCTCTGCAAAGCATATTGTAATCTTTGTGATTTTTGAATAATAGATTGGGTGGATTTTGGAGTGTGGGTTTTTTCTCTCGAAAGGGTTTTCCCCATGTAAATCGCTGTGTTGTAGTATACATAATATTTATATTTATTTATGTTTAAGTTTTTGTAATTGTTGTAAAGACATAAATTTTTGCATTACCATCCTCTCAAGATTATTGTAGGAAGTTGTTCTACTACCTCAGCTTCCTAAAAAGTGGTATCAAAGTCTCATCACCTTTGGTTTTAGTTGTGGGTTGTTGGGTTTTGTGAACTAATACAAATTCGAGTGGGAGCTTGTGCAAAATATAAATTGTGATATTGTTGTAGAAATTTTTAGATGGCAAGTTTATCAGGGAGAATAGAGGTGGATAAATTTTTGGGAAATAATTTTGAAGTGTGGAAGCTGAAGATGGAGGATCTATTGATAGATTGAGATCTATGGGATGCTATTGATGAGAATATTTCAAGGCCTGTAAATCCTACTTTGGTTGCTCAATATGATGTTATGGGCCATAAAGCCAAGGGTTTAATCAAATTGTGCTTGGTAAACTCCATTTTAATCAATGTCCATGAAAAGACCTCTGCACATAAACTATGGAAGAAACATGTACACATAAACTATGGAAGAATCTTGGTGAGATGTATCAAGCCAAATATTTAGTGAACAATATTTTCTTAAGGAAGAAATTATATTCATTAAGAATGGAAGAGGATGGATGAACTATAGACCACTTGGAAGCATTCAATATGTTGGTGGCTCAATTGGCATCAATTGGTGTCAAAATGGATGAGGAGGAGAAATGCTAGATATTGCTTTGTTCTTTGCTTGATTCATGAGATTCTCTTGTTATGGCTATTGGGAGTACTTTTATTATATTGAAGATTGAAGATGTGGTGGGTTATTTTCTTTCTGAAGAGATGAGGATGAAGGTATTAATCAATGCCAAGGAGGCCCTAAATTTTGTGAAATACCTAACGAAAAAGGAAAGAAGAATGAGAAGCATGATAAATACAATTCCAAGGAGAATCTCTTGGAAAGTCCAAAGTTATTTGCTGGAACTATTGTAAGCCTTGAAATATTCATAAGGATTGCAAAGAAGAAAAGCAAAAGAAAAATAAGAGACTTGTTTTTGATTTTGAGTCTGAGAAGGAATATGGTGATGCATTCGTTGGAGCTTTGGAAACTCATGCGGGTAATGATTCATGAATAATTGACTCAGGTGCATCTTTCCATATGACCTTTAATAGAGATTGATTTTCTAAATATGAAGAATTTGATGGAGGTAAGGTGTACTTGGGTGACGATTCTTATTTAGATATTGTTGGTCATGGTAAAGTTAGAATCAGGTTTCTTGATGGTAGAATAAAAAGGATTAATGGTGTGTTTCATATCCCTAGATTAGCATGAAATTTTTTATCTATGAGAAAATTAATAGATGCAGGTGTGCAGGTAGTATTTTCTGATGCAAGATACATGATGCAAGATGGGTAGAGATGCTATGGTGATTGCAAGAGTTGTCAGATATGACACATTGTATAAGATTGATGAGTGTATTGTTGAGTGCAATAGTACTAATGTGGAAAGAAATATTGTGGAAAAGGTGAGGGTTTCATCTTCAACAAATGGTCATGGCTTCTGGGTACCCAAGGGTGCTCTTTCTTCTGAATCAAAGTTACCTGTAAAGAAAACTATGTTATGGCACTTGAGACTTGGCCACATTAGAGAAAAGGGTCTAAGGACCTTGAAAAATAAAAACCTTGTTGAAGTGTTGCCTGATTGTAATCCAAAATTTGATTTTTGTGAACATTGCATTTATGAAAAATAAAAAAATGTTCAATTTTACTCAAGGTCTCATAAATCTTCCGGTGTATTGGATCTTGTTCATTATGATGTGTTTGGTCCTGTAGATGTTCCTTCAATTGGAAAATACACATATTATGTTTCATTTATTGATGATTATAGTAGAAAGACATGGGTATATTTTCTAAAGAGTAAATATGAAGTTTTCAATCATTTTAAAGAATTTAAAGCAATGGTTGAGTTGCAGACTAGAAAGAAAATACAAAGTTTGAAGATTGATAATGGAGGTGAATTTTTCTCTAATGATTTTGATAGATTCTATAAAGATTGTGGTATATTCATGGACAAAAGACAACTTTGTATTCTCCACAACAGAATAGAGTTGCAAAAAGGATGAACATGGCACTAATGGAGAAGGCTAGGAGTATGTTGAGTGGTGCTGGTCTAGAACAAAGGTTTTGGTTTGAAGTTGTTGCCACTACCTATTACTTGATTAATAGGTCTCCTACTTTATCTCTTGTTGATAAGATTCCTATAGAGGCATGGTCGAGTTACAACCTTCTTAGCACATCTTAGAGTTTTTGGTTGTGAGGAATATGCACATGTGCTAAAGGAGAAACAAAAAAAATTGGATAACAAGGCTATGAAATGTGTCTTCATCAGATACAGTTATGGTGTGAAAATATATTAGCTTCGGGATCATATTGTGCAAAAGGTAATATATAGTAGAATTTTTATTTTTAGAGAAACTAAGCCTTCTTCTATTACATTGCAACCATAACAAAGTAAATAGGAATATGTGATTCAATTTATTTCTACACCTAAAAAAGTTGAATCAAGGCCCATGGATGCACAAGAAATTGAGGAGAGCTCATCTAGCTCTAAATCTTCAAAAGAGGAGAAATAACCTCCAACTCAACTTTTTTATAGGTTTACAAGGCATAAACAACCACCTAAAATGTATTCACCTGAAGATTGGAGATGCATTTTTTCTTTGAATACTAACATGGATGAACCCAAATTGTTAGAAGAGGAAGTAGGTATGAATGATGTACAATCCTAGAAGATTTATATGGATGAAGAAATGGTAGCTTTGAAAAATAATGATACATGGGATCTTGTACCATTGACTAAAGGAAGAAAACCCATTGATTGCAATTGGGTGTTCAAGAAAAAGATTTGTTCAAATGGAGGTATTGAGAAGTACAAATCAAGGTTGGTTGCGAAAGGTTAGTCTCAAGTTGAGGGTGTTGATTATGGTGAGATATTTTCTCGTATTACAAAAATGACATCCATTCGATTTTTACTTTCTATTGCTACTACTTATGATTTAGTGGTTGAGAAAATAGATGTGAAAATTGAATTCCTTCATGGTAACTTGGAGGAGGATATTTATATGACATAGCCAGAGCACTACGTGGTGAAAGGTAAAAATAAATTGGTTTACAAATTGAAGAAATATTTATATGGCCTAAAATAGAGTCATAGGATATGGTACCGAAAAATATGACATATGTGTTGAGTTTGGGATTTGAGAGTTCTAAATCATATCATTGTGTTTATTATAAAATTAATGGTGATCATTTCATGTTTATTGCATTATATGTTGATAATATGTTATTTATTGGTAAAGGGAAAGGTGTGATTCTAGAATTGAAAGCTCAACTTGCTACTAAATTTGAAATGAAAGACCTTGGTGTAGCTAGACACATTCTTAGGATGGAAATTAAAAGAAATAGGGTGAACAGGAAGCTATGGCTTGGCCAAAGTAAGCATTTCAATTCAATTTTATAGAGGTTTGATATGCAAGATTGTAGACCATTGTGTGTTCCTTTTTTAATCAAAACAAAGTTATCTATTTCAAATTATCGTACATCCCCATTAGAGATGGAAGACATGAGCAAAGTGCCTTACTAGAGTGCAATTGGAAATTTGATGTATGTTATGGCATGTGCTAGAATAGGCATTGCCCAAGTAGTGGGAGTTATTTCCAAATATATGTCTAATACTGGTAGAGTTCATTGGGATGTAGTTAAAAGAGTCTTCAAATATTTATGTGCTACCTCAGAGTGTTCCTTGTGTTATCATAGTAATTTTTTGGAAGATGATATTTCCATTGATATTCATGGTTATGTAGATTCAGGTTGGGTAGGTGATATTGATATCAGATGATCCACCAATGCTTATGTATTTAGTTTATTTGGTCGTGCAATTAGTTGGATGAGTAAGCAATAGGCTGTGGTTGTTTTTTCCACTACTGAAGCTGAGTATATGATGAATACTTATGCTTGTATAGAATCCATTTGGCTTAAGAGACTTTGTTTAGATAGTGGAATAAAACAAGGTGCAATGATAATTTATTGTGATAGTCAGAGTGTGATCTATCTAGCTAAGAACCCAACATCTCATGCTAGGACCAAGCAAATTGATGTAAATATCATTTTGTTAAGATATGGTCGAAGATGGTAGAGTGAAGCTGGTTAAGGTAAAGACTTTGATGAATGTTGTTGACTCTTTAACTAATCCTATGAGCACAAAGATGTTTAGATGGTGTTCAGATTCTATGGGCCTTTCAACCCCTAGCAATTAAAAGATGATGTTTATAATCCCTCCCATTGCTCCTGCAATGTGTTCGACAAGTGGGATATTTGTTGGGAAAATATGTATCAACCTTGCAATTATATAAGGTACTATTGATAGGTAAGTTTGGGGGGACCCCCTGTGAGGGGTCTGAGGGCCATGCCCCTTATGGGGCTTGGGGGTAGCACCCCTAATAGGCAAATTTTATGTATATTTTATTATTGTAAATATTGACCGTTCATCATTAGGTCTCAGATCTGACAGTGGATATTTTATTGGTTTGACTTTCCCTAGAAGGCAACCTTATTTTATGAGGGTTTTGTATTACAACTGTGTATTATTATGTATTCTAAGAGTTTTGCATCTGGATCTCTAGTTGGTGATACTCCTATGAGAAGCTTTCTTTGCAAGTATATTGTAATCTTCATGATTTTTGAATAATATATTAGGCAACTTTTGGAGTGTGGAGTTTTTCTCTCGAAAGGGTTTTCCCACATAAATCACTATATTGTGGTATGCATGATATTTATGTTTAAGTTTCTATAACTTTTGTAAATATCTATAAATTTTTACATTACCCTCATCTCTAGATTAGTGTAGGAATTTTTTCTTCTACCTTAACTTCTCCATTGTGGAAGTGGAACACTAACATAGGGTTTGAATAAGGAAAACCCCTAAATGGCACAACCCTTCCTCTCTCTTTAAATGTGCAAGTTTCAATCTTGAAGGAGATTGAAGAAATCTTGAAGATCCATTTTCTATTTATGTATTCAAAACCCTACACCTTAACAAGTTATGGAAACACAAAATTATTCGACAGTGTTCTAGAAAATTTGTAGGCGGTGTTGAGCACACCTTGATACTAAGAGTGGGGGTGAATCAATATCTTCAAAACTTAGACCCTTCACCATAATTCAATTTTAGACTTCTAAATAGATCAACAACCTTAATATAATAATCAACAATAAAAGATAAAGAAATGAAAAAAAATGCACAAGATAACACCAGATACACATGGAAAACCCAAGAAGGTAGAAACCACAGTGAGAAATATCATAATATATTAATAAGATTACAATTTTTTTAAGGATCGCTACCTAAGAAAGCACACTACTCCCTGAAGGACTTGAATACTAAGGTGCACAACCTTAGGGAAAGATACTAAGGAAATGCAGGCTAAGGCACACAACCTTAGGGAAAGATAAAATGATCTATTAGGGAGATTCACCATCTCCGAGTAGGATACATGAAGATTTGGATTTACAACATATGTGAACAATACAGTATGTTGACTGAGGTGTTGAATCACATCTGACATATATTTTTAAAACTCACATTTTTTACTGCATCATTCCACACATATTCTTGTAACTTACTACACTGTTCCTTGAATATATGCATTGCAACTAAAGTTTTCTTCCATTTATATCCTCCACAAGAAAGGAAAACATCAAATTAGGTCAACCATAGCATGAGACAAATAATAATCTTAACAATTCAACCACAAAACATAATTGTAGTGAAATCCATTCTATCCAAGAGATAGAGAGGACCTACAAAAACTTATTACATCTTCCAATATGATCCCAAAAATCAAACACACTAGTGCACACCATCCCAAGTCAACAACAAGGAAACATGTAGGACATTACCAGTTGGCCTAAAAACACATCTTCCAATAAAATTTACTCAATGTGGTTCTCAATGGGATAGGGAAGGACCCAAACACATATTAACACAACATTAATTGTTGGCACAAACCTCCAAGTACATAATACAAGAAAGAGAACAAGCCCTGTCGGCCAAATAACCACAAATTACCCAAAAAACCAACTCAAGCAATATGTAGCACCAAAAAGATCAATCATTCATGTGCAGATCACAAGGAAATGTTCTATGTGCATCCAAAAAAACTTCCATATACTTATTTCTCACTGTCATGACAAAAATAGCTGGTGCAAACCAAATAGAAACAAAACACTTCATCATGAAAGCCCAGAAGACACAGTCATGAGATAGAACATTACAATAAAAACTTGCAATAAAATTCATCACATGAAAGCTGAACTGAGACACTACATATAAACTAAAAGCATTTTCACCAAGCCACAGGAATAGAAAAAATAGTTTGGACAAATATAGTGCATTTTCTGGACCAATATTGACAAGCAACCAAGCTGTCAACCCATTACAATTACTAGAGACCTCCTCAAAAAAACTGGTGACCTAAAATGATAAGAGTGCAATGTCCATAGATCAAAAACACTAAATCTTAAACCACAACACAATATATTCAAAATTAGAGGAATTCAGAGCATTCTCCCAATCAATCTTCTAATAAACTTCCTGCAACAAAAACCTTCACCAATATCTAGAGACTAGAATGTCCTTGTAGCAACACATACTTCTTCGAGAACAACAAGAAAAGGTATACAAAATATTCCCAACATCAACATTACTTCTAATCTTCATCTTAATGCTTCTGATCCTCATCTTAATATATCATCATGATACCATCTCTATTAACAAAAAATATATTCAATACTACTTTAATTTATATCAAACAAGGCATGACACCCAACCATGAATAGAAACAATATCACTATTAGCACATCATCATAGCTAACCATCAACATACAAATGTAAGCATCAATGAAAGACCAAACTAAGTGTTGACATCAATGACAACCTTAGGTAACATATGTGCAATAGTATTCCCCTTTGGCATTGATGGGAACATACACCTGGTTATTCTCCCCCTTTGACATCAAGGACAAATGGAAAATATATTCATTTAAATCATCAACATATTTACAAAAAATGTACTCCTTCAAAAATTTATACATGCTCCCCCTATCAACAACAACCAACCAATTACCTACTCCCCCTGAGAGGTAGCTCACATAGATCCAAGAGAAAAGGATATGACATGAATTTCTCCCCCTAGATGGATGCACCATCTATGCATCTAGTTAGAAGAAGGAGGGGCAATGACCCCTAAATTCTGTTGGAGATACTCAAAAGTATCCTTTGAAAATTCCTTACTAAACATGTTTGCAATTTGATCCTTAGTAGGAACATACTCCAATCTAACTTCTTGTTTTGTAGCCTTTCCTCTTAGGAAGTGGTATTGGATAGAAATATGTTTGGTCTTTGAATGCATCATCAAATTCTTGGATATGTTTATTGTATTGGTATTATCACACAATATGGGAATGGGTTCATCATACACCAACTTTATATCCTTCAAATTCTACTTCATCCAAAGCACTTGGGTGCAACAAGATGTTGCAACAGTATACCCAAATTCTGATGTGGATAAGGCTATTGAGTCCTACTTCTTACTAAACTAAGAGACCAATTTGTCTCCTAAGAAAAATGAACTTCCACTAGTGCTTCTCAGGTCATCCACACATCCTTCCTAATCAACATCAGTATAAGCACTCAAAGAAAAGTTACCATCCTTCTTATACTAAAAACCATAATCTGAAGTTCCCTTCAAATAATTGAATATTCTTTTTACTGCCTTCATTCATCCTTCATCTTTTCTAGCATCAACTCGGGTCTTGGGATCTACTTTTGATAGTAAGCATAGATTCACTTGATTTTGCAAGCCTTCTCCTAGTCTGCACACCTTCATTCTTATCTCCAATGATTTGATCTAATGAATGGTTTCTCTAAACATATTTTGTCAGAGTCTTAGGGGCCTTTTATGATTCTTGTTCTTTCTCTTCTTTCTCTTCTTCTTCTTCAATGTAGGAAGGTATATCAGATCCACAAACCTCTAGGTATTGTGAGATATAACACAAATCTTCATCCACCTTAAAATTTTAACTTTCAATAATCTTTCCAAATATCTTCCTTGCTTTTGGTTGAGTAACCAAGGAAGATCCCTTCATCACACCTTGATTCAAACTTTCCAAGGTCTTTTTCATCTCTCTTGATGTAGCATTTGCTGCCAAAGATCCTGAAATATGTGATAGTGGGAGGTCTTCCATACCATAGCTCATAAGGGGTCTTAGTGCTATTGACCCTCAATTATACTATGTTAAGCAGATAGATAGTAGTTCGAACTACTTGCTTCCAATACATAGTAGATAAATTTGCATATTTAACATTGCCCTAGCCATCTCCTTCATAGTCCTATTCTTCCTCTCCACTACCCCATTATGTTGAGGGGTCCTAGGAGAAGACAAATTTCTCCTAATACCATGATCTTCACAAAACTTTTCAAATTCATTTGAAGTAAATTCACCTCCTCAATCAGACCTTAAGCATTTAAACTTAGCATTCATTTCATTCTTAAAATTTTCTTTTAAAATCTTAAACTTATCAAAAACTTTTGATTTTTCTCTTAAAAATGTAACACAAGTCATTCTAGAGTAATCATTAATAAGAAACATTAAATACCTTTTACCTTGTTGATTCTTTGTTCTTGTAGGTCCAAATAGGTTAGTGTGAATCAACTCCAATGCCATTGTAGAAGAACACTCCTTTCTCTTGAAACTTATCTTTGTCTACTTTCCCATTTGACACTCCTTGCATAATGTGTTTGTAGGCTTGGTTATCCTAGGAATATCTCTCACAGCATGAATAGAGTTGACCTTCACTATATTGTCAAATTTGATGTGCCCCATCCATTTGTGCCATAGCTGAAACTCATTAGACTGAGCCAATAAATAGGTTCTTCCATTTACCTCATTTTGATGATAAACATTTCTATTCGTCCTAGTACCTTTTGCAACTAATCTTTTGGACATTTCCTTCATGATCTCAAGACCTTTCACATGAAATGTAAGGTTGTATCCTTTAATTCACATTTAACTAATAGTAAGGAGATTATGTTTCGGCCCTTTGACATAGAAGGCATCCTCATTCTTTTTTTTCCATCAATGGTTATGGCACCCTTTCCGTAAATTTGTGTTGACTCATCACCACCAAACTTGACTACTCCACCATTCCACTTTTTAAGTTTGATGAACCTCCCCTTATCACCAATCATGTGGTTAGATAAATCACTGTCAATCACCTGAGCATTTTCTTCTTCCTTTGCATGAAAGGAAATCCACACAAACATTGATTTTTCATTATCTTTGTCAGTATACAAGCTACCATACTTCTTATTATTTTCAGTATTGCTCTTTTTTTCACCAACTTTCAAGGCGATGAAGAGTGTTTCATCATTTGAACCATCATGATCCTCATCTTCTGAGGAACAATTTCTTTCCTTGGAAAAAATACTCATTTTGAACTTCTCTCTTTTGTTTCTATCCTCAAATTCTTTAAAAGGACATTTAAAGGCAAAATGACCAATTCTCCCACAATTGAAGCACTTGAAAGGTAACTTACCATTGTATTTTTTGGTGCCTTTCTTCAATCTTTTCACAAATTTTTCTTCTACCTCATCAAAGTCACCATATTGATCAATTGTTTCATCTTCTTCCTTCTTACCAACTTTGAATGTTGCTTCCTTCTTTGGATCATCTTTGTCAAACTCTCTCATTTCAAAGGCAGTGAGAGCACCAAACAATTGATCTACAAAATAGTTATTCAAGTCCTTAGACTCCTCAATAGTAGATACCTTATTACTATAAGATTTAGGGAGAGATCTCAGAACCTTCTTCACAATCTCATATTCTTTCACTTCTACACCAAGAGCTATGCTGCCATTAACTACTTCATCCACCCAGAGCATATAACTAGTAATATTTTTTTGCTCTGTCATCCTCAAGGTCTCAAATTTTCTCTTGAAGTTTTGTATCTTGACTTGCTTCACTTTACTATCACCTTCACAAATGTTGCTAAGTTTTTCCCAGACATCCTTAGCATAACTGCAATTCATCACCTCCAAAATTTTAAGATCAACTAATCGACACATGGTAGTATTCTTTGTCTTGGAATTTTTCTCATACAACTTAATCTCAATTGGATCTATTGGAGGAGCACCAAGAGCAGTGTAACCATCTTTGACACATTGCCAAAAAAAAAACCCTAGAGAGGATAGATAGTTTTCCATTCTTACTCTCCAAAATTTGTAATTTGTTCCATCAAACCTAGGACCCTTGTAAGATCCATCATGTTCCATCCCAAACCTTCCTCAAGCAGTTAAGCTCCTTCTGAGGAACTTGGTTCTGATACCAATTGTTGAACACACCTTGATACGGAAGGGTGGTGAATCAATAACTGTAAAGATGATACCCTTCAACACAATGAAATTTCATATTTATAACTAGATCAAAAACCTTAATCTAATCAACATCAATGAAAGATAAAGCAATGAACAAACATACACAAAATAACACCAGATATACATGGAAAATCCAAGAAGGGAAAAACCATGGTGAGAAAGCTCACAATATATCAATAAGATTACAATTTGTTTTAAGGCTCATTGCCTAAGGAAGCACACTGCTCCCTAAAGGACTTGTAGACTAAGGTGCACAACCTTAAGGCAAGATACAAAGGACTTGCAGGCTAAGGCTCACAACTTTAGGGCAAGATACAAGCACCTTCTAGGCAGACTCACTATCTCTGAGCAAGATACATGAAGATTTGGATTTACAACATATGTCAACAATACACTCTATTGACTGAGGCGTTGAAGTGCATCTGACTTATATTTTCACAACTTGCATTGGTTATTTGCATCATTCCACACACATTCTTGCAACTTATTGCATTGTTCCTCACATATACAAGTTGCAACTGAATTTTTCTTCCATTTATATCCTCTGCAAGAAAGGAAAACATCATATTAGGTCGGCCAAAACATGAGACAAAAAATAATCTCAACAAGTCAACCACAAAACATAATTGCAATGAAAGAGGTCCTATCCAAGAGATAGAGAGGAATTGAAAAAACTTATTACATCTTCTAATGTGCCTCAAACATCAAACATGTTGGCACACAACATCCCAAGTCAACAATAAGGAAACATGGAGCACATTACCAGTTGACTCAAAATCATATCTTCCAACAAAATTTACTCAATGTGGTTCTCAAAAGGATAGGGAAAAACCCAAACACATCTTAACACAACCTTAATTGTTGATGCAAACCCCCAAGCACATAGTGCAAGCAAGAGAACAAGCCTTGTCAACCAGATAGCAATAAATTACCTAGAAAACCAATTAAAGAAATATGCAACACCAAAAAGATTAACCATTGATGTGTGAATCACAAGGAGACATTATATGAATGCCCAAAAACACTTCCAGATACTACTTTCTCACTTTCATTCCAAAAAAAGTTGGTGTAAACCAAATAGAAACAAAACACTTCATCTCGGAAGCCTAGAAGACACAGTCATGAGATAGAACATTTACAAACAAAACTTGTTGTAAACTTCATCACATGAAATCTGAATTGAGACACTGCACAAACACTAAAAACACCTTCACCAAGCTGCAGGAATAAAAATAATAGTGTGGAGAAACACAAAGCAATTTTCGGACCAATCCTAACAAGAAACCAAATTGCCAATCCACTACAATTACTAGAGACCTCCTTGGAAACATTGGTGACCTGAAATGATAAGAGTGCAACATCCATAGATAAAAAAAAAGAATCCCAAACCAAAATACGATATCTTTAAAAGTGGAGGATTGCATAACATTCTCCTAATTAGTCTTCAAAGCAACTTCCTGCAACAAAAACCTTCACCAACATCCAGGGACCAGAATTTACTTGTGGCGACACATACTTCCTCAAGAACACTGGAAGAAGGTATACAACATATCCCCAACATCAACATTACTTGTAAACCTCATCTCAATATATCATCATGATACCATCTCTACTGGCAAAAAACATACTCATTACTACTTTAATTGATATCAAATAAGGCATGACATCCAACCATGAACATCAACAACATCACTGTTAAAAAATTATCATAGTATACCATAAACATACAAATTTAAGCATCAATAACAACCCAAATTGAGTTTTGACAATGACAACCTTATGTAACATATGTGAAATAATCTTCCCCTTTCACATTGATGGGGACATACACTTGATTATTCTCCTCCTTTGACATTAAGGATAAAGGACAAACATCTTCATTTATATCATCAACACATTATTAAAACCTGCACTTCTATTCAAAAAATTATACATGCTCCCCTATCAACAATAACCAACCAACTACCTACTCCCATTGAGAGGTAGCTCACATCAATCTAGGAGAAAAGGATATGATATGAATTTCTCCTCTAAATGGATGCACTATCTATGCATCTAGTTAGAAGAAGGGGAAATGACCCCTAACTTCTTTCAGAGATACTCAAAAGTATCCTTTGAAAGTGCCTTAGTGAAGATGTTTGCAATCTGATCCTTAGTATGAACATACTCCAATCTAACTTCTTGTTATGCAACCTTTTATTTTAGGAAGTGATATTGGATAGAATATGTTTGGTCCTTGAATGCATCATCAAATTCTTGGATATGTTTATTGTACTAGTATTATCACACAATATGGGAATGGGTTCATCATACACCACCTTTATATCCTTTAAATTTAGCTTCATCCAAAGCACCTAGGTGCAACAATATACTCAACTTCTGCTATGGATAAGGATACCGAGTCCAGCTTCTTATTAAACCAAGAGACCAAACTATCTCCTAAGAAAAATGCACTTCCACTGGTGCTTCTTTGATCATCCACACATCCTTACTGATCAAAACCAATATAAGCACTCAAAGAAAACTTATCATCCTTCTTATATGACAAACCATAATCTAGAGTTCCCTTCAAATATATGAATATTATTTTTACTTCCTTCATCCATCCTTAAACTTTGCTAGCATCAACAAAGGTCTTGGAATCTACTTTTGATAGTAAGCACAAATTCACTTGTTCACTTGATCTTGCAAGCCTTCTCTTGATATGCACACCTTCATTCTTATCTCTAATAATCTGAAATGACGAATATTATTTTTACCTCCTTCTTCTTCAATGTAGGGAGGTATATCAGATCCACAAACTTATGGTTCTTGTGAGATTAGACACAAATCTTCATCCACCTTAACATTTTTTCTTTCAATCATTTTTCCCAATCTCTTGTTGTAGCATTTATAGGCCTTGCTCCTAATTGAGTAACCAAGGAAGATCCCTTCATCACACCTTGGTTCAAAATTTCCAAGGTCTTCTTCATCTAGCCTGATGTAGCATTTTCTACCAAAGATCCTAAAATATCTAATAGTGGGAGGTCTTCCATACCATAGCTCATAATGGGTCTTTGTGCTATTGACCCTCAATTGTACTCTGTTAAGTAGATAGACAATAGTGTGAACTACTTCCTTCCCATACATATCATACAAATTTATGTCTTTCAACATTGCCCTAGCCATCTCTTGCATAGTCCTATTCTTCCTCTCCACTACCCCATTATGCTAAGGGGTCTTAGGAGCATACAAATTTCTTCTAATACCTTGATCTTCACAAAAAATTTAATTCATTTGAAGTAAATTCACCTCGTCTATTATATCTTAAGAATTTGAGCTTAACATTCATTTCATTCTCAACTTTTTCTTTGAAAATATTATACTTATCAAAAACTTTTGATTTTTCTCTTGAAAACTTAACCTGTCATTCTAGAGTAATCATCAATAAAAAACATGAAATACCTTTCACCTTGTTGACTCTTTGTTCTTGTAGGTCCACATATGTAAGTGTGAATCAACTACAATGAAATTGTAGAAGAACACTCCTTTCTCTTGAAACTTGTCTTTGTTTGCTTTCCCATTTGACACTCCTTGCATAATGTGTTTGCAAGCTTGGTTATCTTACACATATCTCTCACCGTATGAGTTGATTTGATCTTCACCATATTGCCAAAGTTGATGTGTCCAATCTATTTGTGCCACAATAAATACTCACCGGATTGAGCCAATAAATAGTTTCTTCAACTAATCTTCCATTTGTCCTAGTACCTTCTACAACTAATCTTCCAGACCCTACCTTCCTAATCTCACAACCTTTGGCATGAAATTTAAGGTTGTATCCTTTATCACACATCTAACTGACACTAAGGAGATTGTGCTTCAACCCTTTGGCATAGAGGACATCCTTAGTCTTTTTTTTTCCATTAATGGTTATGACACCTTTTCCATAGATTTGTGTTAACTCATCACCACCAAACTTGGTTGCTCCACCATTCCACTTCTTAAGGTTGATGAACCTCCCCTTATCACCAGTCTTGTGGTTAGAGAAACCACTATCAATCACCCGAGCATTTTATTCCTCCTTTGCATGAAAGGTAATCCACACAACCATTGATTTTTCATTATCTTTGTCATCCTACAAGATACCATACTTAAATTTTTTAGTATTGCTCTTTTTGTCACCAACTTTCAAGGCCATGAAGAGTGTTTCATCATTTGAATCATCACGATCCTCATCTTCTGAGGAACAACTGCTCTCCTTGGAAAAAAGACCCATTTTGAACTTCTCTCTTTTGTTGCTATCCTCAAATTCTTTAAAAGGAAATTTAGAGGCAAAATGACGAATTCTCCCATAATTGAAGCACTTGAAAGGTAACTTACCTTTGTATTTTTTGGTGCCTTTCTTCAATCTTCTCACAAAGTTTGCTTCTATCTCATCAAAGTCACCATATTGATTAGTTGTTTCATCTTCTTCCTTCTTAGTGACTTTGAATGCTTCTTCCTTCGGAGAATCTTTGTCAAAATCTCTCATTTCAAAGGTAGTGAGAGCACCAAAAAATTGATCAATAGAATAGTTATCCAAGTCCTTAGATTCCTCAATAGCAGATACCTTATGACTAAGATTTAGCGAGAGATCTTAGAACCTTCTTCACAATCTTATCTTATTTCACTTCACCAAGACCTTTGATGTCATTAACTAATTCATCCTCCCCGAGCATATAACTATTAATATCTTCATCCTCTGTCATCCTTAGGGTCTCAAATTTTCTCTTAAATTTTTGCATCTTGACTTGTTTCACTTTACTATCATTTTCATAAACATTGCTAAGTTTTTCCTAGACATCCCTACCAGATTTGAAATTTATCACCTTAAGAAGTTATGGATTAGCTAGCCCACACATGGTAGCATTATTTTACTTCGAATTGTTATCATACAACTTAATCTCAGTTAGATCTATTGGAGGAGCAACATGAGCAGTGTAACCATCTTTGACAGATTGTCAAACACCAAACCCTAGAGAGGATAAACAACATTCCATTCTCGCTCTCCAAAAGGTGTAATTTGTTCCATCAAACCTAGGACCCTTGTGATTACCATCATGTGCCATCCCAGACCATCCTCAAGCTGTTAATCTTCTTTTGAGGAATTTGGCTCTGATAACAATTATTGAACACACCTTGATACTAAGAGGGGGGGTGAATCAATATCTTTAAAACTCAAACCCTTCAGAACAATGCAATTTCAGACTTCTAACCAGATCAAAAACAATAAAAGATAAAGTAATGAAAAAACATTCACTAGATAACAACAGATATAAGTGGGAAACCAAAGAAGGGAAAAACCATGGTGAAAAATATCAAAATATATTAATAAGATTACAATTTATTTTAAGGATCATTGCCTAAGGAAGCACAATACTCCTTGAAGGACTTGTAGACTAAGGTGCACAACATTAGGGAAAGATATAAAGGAATTGTAGGCTGAGACACACAAACTTAGAGAAATATACAAGGAACTACTAGGGATATTCACTATCTCTAAGTAGGATACATGAAGATTTGGATTTACAACATATGTCAACAATACACTCTACTGACTAAGGCATTGAAGTGCATTTGACTTATATTTTCATGACTCACATTGGTTATTACATTATTCCACATACATTCTTGAAACTTATTGCATTTTTCCTCACATATACACATTGAAATTGAATTGTTCTTCCATTTATATCCTCCATAAGAAGGGAACACATTAGATTAGGTTAGCCAAAACATGAGACAAACAATAATCTCAACAAGTCGGCCAAAATTCATAATTATAGTGAAAGAGGTCTTATCCAAGAGATATAGATGACCTAGAAAAACTTATTACATCTTCCAATTTGATCCCAAACATTAAACATGCTAGCACACAACATCCCAAGTCAGCAACAAGGAAACGTGTAGAAGAAACGTGTAGCACATTTCCAGTCATCACAAAACACATCTTCCAACAAAATTTACTCAATGTGGTTCTCAACAAGATAGGTTAGGACCCAAACACATATTAACACAACCTTAATTGTTGGTGTAGATCCCCAAGCACATAGAACAAGAAAGAGAACAAGCCCTATCGGTCAGACAACCACAAATTACCCAAAAAACTAGCTCAAGAAATATGCAACACCAAAGAGATTAACCATTGATGTGTGGATCACAAGGAGATGTTCTATGAATTCCCAACAACACTTCCATATAATTATTTCTCACTATCACACTAAAAAGAAACAAAAAACTTCATCCTGGAAGCCTAGAAGACACAATCATGAGATAAAACATTTCCAAACAAAACTTGCGGTAAACTTCATTAGATGAAAGCTAAACTGAGACATTGCACAAACACTAAAAAATCTTTCACCAAGCCGTAGAAAAAAAAAAACAATGTAGAGAAATGCAAAGAATTTTTCAAACCAATTCTAACAAGCAACCAAACTGCCAACCCACTGCAATTACCAAAGACCTCCTTGACAACACTGGTGACTTGAAATGATTAGATTGCAACATCCACAAATAAAAAAAAACTTGTATGTTGCACATGAATTCATCAGATGGAAACCTAAGAAACGAGATGATATACAAAATGTAAGATTATATGCCTACATTAAACATGATTGTGGGCTATGATATACAATGTTGAATGGTAGATGATATGCTGCTGAATTTCAAAATGATGCTAAGATGATTGCTAAGATTAAGATGCAAATCTAAATGAAAGGCTATGAGAAATACTACAAAAATAATGCATCTAAGATTCTATAATGGAAATTTTCCATTATAACACTACTTCAAATCAAATGCTAAAATGCAAGACTAAGATGCTATGCTAATGCTCTCAAATGCTCTCAAATGATTTCTGCAAAGTAAGTTTTCTCAAAGATGTGTTGTTAAAAGTTGGAGGATGATGCTATGCTTATAGGATTTCCAGGGCATATTGTGATGTGGCAAGATTCAATGATCAAGATTATGATCCAGAGAGATCGACGGTAGAAAATGAGGAAGTTGGAGAGAATCATGGATGTTGTGCCCTTTAAAAGAGTACTTTGCCAAGTGTTTAGAAGAATAAAATGGAGAAAGAAGCCATGTGTCTCCAATCTTGTTAGGAGTTTGTTGATGGAAATTCCAATTTTATAAATTAGAAATATTTAAATTCACATGACACATGTTGAGGTGGTAGATGAGGTGGAAGGAGGTTAGAAAATTATGTAGAAATGTGACAAAATTGAATTTAGAAATTCAATTTTAATGAGAGGGAATTAACCAAATAAAACAAATTAGTTAGATTTGTTTATTTAATTAAATCATGAAGAAAATGATTTTAGAAATAATTTAAGAAAGTGAAATATATAAATAAAGTTTTCAATTTATTTATAAGTAGACGAATTAAGAGGATTTTATTAATCAAATAGCTTGTATTTAATTAATCGACTATCTTGACCGATTTTAGGTGTATACATTTTTCCCCTCTTTGAAGTGATGTGTTTACATGTTGCTTCAAAGAAAATTTTGATATGCCCTAGATGTTGGATTTCAGGTGATGACAGATATATGCCCCCTCGGGAGATAAATCGGTGAATATTTGAATTTTTTGGATTTTTGGAAATTTTTATGATTTGATGTTGATTTCAAAATTTTATGATGCGAGAACAATTTATTTCCCGAAAATGATAGTGAAATCTACCCCAATTGATTATTTGATGAATTAATCCCCTTTGAAAAATAAAATAAAACAATGCCACTTAATTACCCACTTAATCACCCTTTAAAAGGTAAAAAGGGGTGAAAAGAAGTTCATTTGTGCATTTGCAAGTTTGAAAATTTGAGAGAGAGAGCAACTTTAAGCAATTTGAGAAAGATGATGATCCCCATTTAGACACATTGATTCGAGCATGCGCAATGGCACAATTGTCCGATAGCGTATGGACCTCCCATACACATTTCTAAAAACCTCCTCGTAAATTGTGCATTTCATTTTTCCCACTTCTTTTTTTTCATGTTTGAATTTTCTTTTTAGTGGTTTAGCGCATAGGGAACCGGATGTAGCACATAGGGTAGATTAGTGCTTAGGTTAATTTTTGTAGCGCATAGAGTTAATGTTGTAGCACATAGAGAATTTTAGCACATAGGTTTATTTCCCTAGTGCATAGGGTCTTTTGGCACAACGATGTCAAGTTTTAGTGCAATGAGTAAATTCTTTAGCGCATAGAAGCATTTAGCGCATTGATAGAGGGGTTTAACACATTGATGAATTTCAATGGTGCATACATAGATTTGGTGCATAGAGACCCTGTTCTGGTGCATTGGTGAAATCTTCTAGCGCATCCAGGTTTTTAGTTCTTTGAAGCCTTGTTTTAGCACATCCAGGCTAGATTGATGATTTTTTTGACTAAACTCCCTGATTTTGATGATTTTTGATCATATCAACCTTTGATTTGATGTTGTTTGATGATGTTGATAGATTAGATGATGATTGATCTCATGATAATTAACCTCATGATAGGTGAGGATCAATGATAGATTGATGTTGATTGTCCTCATGATAGGTGAGGATCAATGATAAATGCTTGCGAGATTTGATCAAAGTCTCATTAGATCTAATTAGCTTGATAGGTTGACTGATGTTTGATGATTGATTGTTGATGTTCAATATGTTATGATGATAGGAGCCTTCGTCAGTCTTGATGTTGCGGGAGGTTTTCCTGAGGACCTAGGATTTGATACCACATTTAGATTAGACCGATCTAAATGTGATTGGACGGTGTGGATTGGATTCCTTGTTAGATGTGCCTCGGATTAGGATTAATTGGGGACTCTTGAGAGCTTTAGCAAAGAGGTGGAACAACAACCACAACACTTTCCATTTACCTACTGGTGAGATGATAGTCACACCAAAGGACGTCTACCGGATTCTATAGATTCTCGTGGTTGGAGATTTGGTTGTTTATGATCTCACTGAGCAGGGAGGGACCGATGCCTTGAGGAGAGTATTCGAGGATGACCAAATTTATGGTTATTAGATCTCGTGGCGGGATATGGTTGATGCTTATGCCATATTGTTGTGTGTACTTGCTAGATTTATTGGTGGATTCTTATGTCCCGACCGTAGGTCAAAGGGACTGTTAGTTGGATGGGGCCGGACACTAGAGAGCTTGATCATACATCAGACTCGATATGCCTAGGGATCCTGCATGCTTGTGCATCTCTACCATGATCTTCACCAGGTTGTATACCTTAGAGCCTCCAGTTTGTTAGTTGGAGTCACATTATTATAAATATGGGCGTGGGAACATATAGCTATCAGAAGACCAGTTGCGAAGAGACAAAGGCCAGATGAGAGACCCTATGTTCATGGTTACACCAGTCCAATTGTCTAGCATAAGCTAGAAAAATTGGAGTACTGGAGGACAGTGCTTGATGATCTATATTATGTGATATGGAGGCCTTATCTTGATTGCGAGCGGTGGGCAGAGGATGATACCAAGATTCCTTATGTGTGTATAGCTAGATATTTGATCAGGAGGACACCTTTTATCATTGAGAGATTACTCCTAGGCAGAGTATATGGACTGTACGATAGGGTACAGGGCATGCTCTAGGGAGTGGCTCACTATGCATGGAAGGGGCAGGATATACTAGAGTGGGATCTAGTTTTGTCATATGATGCTTCTTGCTAGAAGTACTTTGGTTTGCAGCCAGTGATTTGGGAGTATCACCCAAAGATTATAGAGGCAGCCTTATCAGAGGATTATGCATAGTACTTCTTCACTCATCGTTTTCTATGGCTATTGAGTCTAGATGAGCTAGTGCCATTATTAGATGATGATGAGAGGGCACCACCATGTGCACCCAGGCAGAGGAGAGGTGGGGGAGATGATGAGAAGGAGGGAGAGAGCAGTGATGGGGATGGACATGGAGATGGACATGGACATGGACATGGTGGGGATGGTGGAGGCGATGATGGGGGTGGTGGAGATGGTGGTGGAAGAGGTGTAGCATTTGATGTTAGGGACTTCATGGTACCTTGATGGAGGAGATCTATGGTGGTTGTAGCACAACGTGTATAGATTGGGGTGCCCTCACAGCAACAACAGACACATATAGCTACTTTATAGGTGTAGGTTCAAACATTGTAGGGTCAGTTGGCACAGGTTCAAGCCTTACTGGCACAGGCTACATAGGCATAAGAATAGGTAGCCACATTGAAAACCAAGAGAGATGCAACGAGAGAGCAGGGTGAGCAAGCTGTGGCCTTAGCCAACAGATTGTAGAGAGTGGCAAAGGGGACTACTATTGGTGATATGATGAGGGAGGTCACACAAGTCACCAAAGAGGCTGAATATTATAGAGGTTGATATCATGCAATTGTGCTTGTAGAGCAAAGAGTTAGTTATGCTTAGTCTAGATCAGCACGCAACCAGTCTCAGACCACCAGTATGGGTGTGACATAGCCACCACTTAGAGATCCCGGTCCAGACCTAGGTATAGGTGCAAGTCCATTAGGGGGTGTTGCAGGAGGCTTAGCTAGGCCAATGAGGTTTGGGGGATCACCTCATAGATCTATGATCATATTTGATGCACTCTGAGACATTTGATGTATACACCGATTTTAGTTGAGACATTATGATACTGCCACATTTTTTATGTTGTATCTCTTCATATTTTGATATCATTTTACACTTGACATTATGATTATTTTGAGATTTATATGATATGCAACAATGATGGTTGATCTATATGTGTCTATATGCGTTTATATGATGCTTTATGATGCATGTCTATGATGAATACATTTAATTTCTATTTTGTATGCTATGTGATGGTTTATATGCTTACATGATAATGATGTATGGATGTGATGATGATTCTATATGTTCCTATGCTATGATGCTTATTTTGATTATGGCATGATTATGTATGGATGTAATGATGATATGAAAATGCATAGGTTATGATGTTTTTATGTTGTGAGATGGATGCAAATGAACTATGATGCAATTTTTTTTTTTTGTTTTTTGTTTTCTAATGCAAATATTATGATGTTACTATACTATATAAGATGAATTTACTTATGCAAATGTGATGCAATGCGGTTCTTTTTTTGTTTTCTAATGCAAATATTATGATGTAATGTATGAATGAATGATTGATGGTATGGATGGATGGATTATGATTATGAAAATGATTGAGAAATGTGTGGATGAATGATTTTATGACAATGAATGGCCTATGAAAAAATGCTTTATTTTTGGATTTTTCTAATGTAAAGGTATGATGAATGCATGAAAAATATGATAATATTTTCCAATGCATGGTTTAAAATGCTTATGCAACTACATGTGAATGATTATGCAACTACATGAGAATGATTATGCAACTATATGAGAATGACGTGTTTCTAGTAATGTCAAGTGTACTCAATCCATTTAATGATAAAGATAACATCATTTTTGAAAATTGTTCCAGCCTTGGAAAATCCCAAAATCTAGATGCGAAACTAATATGGATGCAATCTAATTTACCATGTGAAACTAAAATGCAAAGTTGTCATTCTGTTAGCCAACTTTTCATGCTTTTAATCATCATTGAGCCTTTATTATGTTGAAAGTTAGTACAAACATCGATGGTATGATTAGACCATGATGACCTGAGTACAACTTCCATATAACTTCGATTGAATTTGATAGTGCAAGATAAAACAAGCATCTAGGTATAATTGGACCAAGATGACCTAAGCATCACTTGCATTAACATACAAGAGTTAATCGTTTTCCCATGAAAATTTAGAATGTCATCAATGATACTTTGTAGAGCATGTCCCATGATAATTTGCATAGTCATAATGATTGACTCATAGACAACAGACAAATAAAAATATCATTCTCCTTCCTAGCCCCTCTATCATCGAGGTACTCCAGAGAAATGATACCAACAATCAAGATACATCAATTGAACATATGTGCTAAAGTGATCAAACCATGATTCAAAAGATGTTCATCCAATGAGATTTGATTGGTTTGTCTTGATGTTGATTTGGATGGTCGATTTGATTGATTGTGATTGATGTTTAGTTTGATGTTTAGCGTGATTGTTGTTTTTTCCAAGTTTCCCTGCTATTGTTTGCCTATTTCTTTAAGCTCAAAGCGGTTTTCCCCTGATGAGTTTAGGATTTTGCCCCCAGTGAGAGACAAACCAATTATTACAGATATTCACATTGATAACCAAGCCAAGGTGGAACACGATCATGGTAGCCGGATATGTACATGAAGCTCATTTTATGATAGGCATGTATGCATGATGATAGAAAAAGCGGACGACCAACACATGTTCCAACAGATGGAGAAGCCAACTCATCACAAATAGTGCCTATTTGCCAGGTTTTCACCACTTGCTTTTATTGCACTTTCTCATATTTTATGATTTTTTTGTTGTTACCAAGATGCTTGTTTGCCAGGTTTTCACCAAGGTAACGATTTTATATTTTTTTTTCACTTTTTTTTTATTTTTTAAAAATATTTTCTTCAGGACTTTTTTTGATTTTTTTGTATTTTTTCAAGACTTTTATGTCGTGTAAATGGATGAATTATGTGTAGAAATTTTTAAGGTGGAGACTATTCATAGGCTCCTCAAATAGGTTCCCTTCAAGCGTGGATAGTTGATATGCTCCTGATCCATAGACTGATACAATAACAAAGGGTCCTAGTCAGTTCAGTTCAAACTTTACCTTCTTTTCTATGTCTTGTTGATTGCGTGGATTTTCCTTCAGTACTAAATCACCCACCTAAAATTTTCTTGGTTTGACCTTATGATTATAACTTCTTGACATTCTTTGCTGATATGCTTTTAGGTGATCCACTGTGAGCTGATGACATTCATCCAACAATTCCAACTCTTGTAACCTAGATATGTGGTAGTCTTCATCTAAAATGATACCCTTCAATGACACACGAAGTGATGGTATTTCAACCTCAATGGGAAAAACAACCTTTGATCCATATACTAGGGCATATGGCGTGGCTCCTATTGGGGTACAGATACTAGTACGGTAGGCCCACAAAGTAGGGTTCAGTTGGATATGACAGTCACGCCCAACATCGTTGATGGTTTTCTTTAGGATGGTTTTGTTTGAGGCCTTTTCTTGGCTATTTCCTTGAGGATAATAGGGTCTAGAAATTTTGTGTTGGATATGAAACCTTTCAAAAAGCTCTTGGACATCCTAGTTCTTGAAAGGTCTACCATTTTTGGTGATAATAAATTGAGGAATGCCATACCTACAGATGATGTAATTTAGAATGAAGGATGCAATTTGCTTACCAGTGATGGTAGTTAAAGGAACAACTTCAACCCACTTTGTGAAGTACTCGGTGGCCGTGATTATGAATTTATGCTCATTGGAAGAAGATGGATGGATTTTCCCCACAAGGTCAAGTTCCCATTGAAAAAAGGGCCAGGTTGATGCAAATGGTTGGAGTTCTTGTGCCGGTGTATGTATGATATTACCATGGATCTGACATTTCTTGCATCTCTTGACAAACTGAAAATACTCCTCCATATTCAGCTAGTAATACCCCAAACATAGGAGTTTCTTTGCTAAGGTAAGACCACTTGAATGTGTTCCACATATACCCTCATGAACTTCCATAATGTTGTTTCAGACTCATCGCATTCCAGACATTGAAGGAGAGTTCCATCAAGACCTCATCGGTAAAGTACATCCACGATAAGGGTGTGTCGAGCGGCTTGATGGATGAAGTTTCATTTTTGGTTTCGTGATAAGACAGGTGGAAGGGTGTTATCTCTTAGGTAGGTTTAGATCTTCCCATAGACCAAGGTATTAGCGTCAGTTAGATGGCATATGACTTGGGACTCAGGGTCATCATAGGCAGGGGTAAACAGCTGTTCCACCATGAACTCATAACGACTCCTTTTATCTGGAATTTGTAACAAAGAGGCAATAGTGGCCATAGTGTCAATAACTTTGCTGTCCATTCTTAGGATTTTTTCAAATTTGATAGTAACAAAGTATTTCTTAAAGTCATCAATCATTCTTTTGTAGGGAATCATTTTGTCATCCTTTGTCTGATAGTCATCATTGACTTGATTTATGACCAGTTGAGAATCTCCATAGACTTGCAGTTCTATGATTTTCCATCCTACAACTATCTTGATGCCAAAGATGAGTGCTTCATATTCCATCATGTTGTTGGCGTAGGGGAACATCAGTGTGTATGATTTTGGAATAGTATACCCTTGAGGAGTGACAAATAAAATTCCTGCTCCTAATCCATGTTGAGTATATGATCCATCAAAGTATAATATCCATTGTTTTGTTGTTAGGGTAAGAACATTAGCATCTGGCAACTCAATGTGTAAAGGATTATCATCATGTAATGGTGCTTTAGCTAGTTGATCTGCGATGGATTTCCTATCGACATACTGGATGTTAAACTCACTCAGAATCATTACCCACTTTGCCAGTCTTCCTATTAGGTTTGCCTTGTTCAACAAATATTTTAATGGATCAATTTTGGCTATTAACTTGATGGTATGAGTTAGCATATAATGTCGCAATTATTGAGTGGTGAACACTACTGCCAAACAAGTCTTTTCAATAGATGTGTAATTAATTTCATAGCCATTTAATGTTATTTTGATATAGTAGATTGCCCTTTCTTTTCTTGTTGAATGCTCTTGTGCTATCAAAGCTCCCAATGATGTGTCAGTTGTTTCTATGTACAGTAAGAGTGGTTTTCCTTATATTGGTGGTACTAAGACAAGTGGACTCATTAGATATTGTTTCAATTGGTTGAAAGTGGCTTCACATTTCTCATCCCATTTAAAGGAAACATTTTTGTGTAGCAAGTGAGTGAAAGGATGGGTCTTGTCTACCAGTTGTGAAATGAATCTTTGGATAGATTGAAATATTCCTTGGAGTGATATTAGCTGATTTATGTTCTTGGGAGGCAAAATCTCCATGATTGCCTTAACTTTTGCGAGATCCACCTCAATGCCTTTTTCTGAAACTATATACCCTAGGAGTTTTGCAGATGTCACCTCGAATACACATTTTTTTGGGTTTAGTCGCACATTGAATTTTTCTAGTCTAGTGAAGATTTTATCTAGGATCTCTAGGTTTCCTTCTCCGGTGTATTATTTTTCCAACAAATCATCTACATAGTCTTCCATGAATGTGCGCATCATATCGTAGAATATTGTCGTCATGGCTCACTGATAAGTAGCTTCCACATTCTTTAGTCCAAAGGGCATGACATTCCAACATAATGTACCCCTTAGGCATGTGAAGGTTCTTTTATCCTGGTCCTTGAGTACAATTTTGATTTGGTTATATCCTGAAAAGCCATCCATAAGTGACAATATGACATGTCCAATTGTTAGGTCAACGATGATGTCTATGTTGGGTAGAGGAAAATCATCCTTCGGGCAAGCTTTATTGAGATCTCTTAAATATGTGCAAATCCAGATATTGTTGTTAGGTTTTGAGACTGGTACAATGTTGGAGATCCACTCGGCATAATCGATTGGTCTGATGAAACTACATCCAATAGCTTCTTTAGTTCTGCTTTCACCAAGAGGGAAATATGCAGATACATTTAACTTAACTTTTGCTTCACCTATTTTACTCCTGGTGGTAAGGATAAATGATGCATAATTAAATATGGATCTATCCCTGACATGTGTACATAGGACCAAGCAAAGTTGATTTTTCGTTCTTTAAAGAATTTGATGAAGCTTCGTTTTTCTTGTTTTGTCAAGGATGCTACTAGATGTAGAGTCTTCACTATTTCTACTGTGCCAATATTGATGGATTGATTGGGCTCAATCAATAATTTTGATCTCTCTTGAAAGTGTTTGGGGAGAGTGTCAAATCTCTCATCCTTTGGCACCTCAAAGAGGTTTTCACCGTTGGATGCACTCTTTATTTTTACTTTTTTTTATGATCTAATACTGCCATAGAATGGTTTTCACCATTAGATTGATTTTCTGTATTATTCATTTTGCAGCTGAGAGATTTGAAACTCCCCTGACTAGAAGCTTTGTTATGAGATTCAATGGTGGAATGTGTTTCGGGGTTGTTAGCACAGAGGAATTTGACAATGGCATCATCGTTTGAAAAGATAGGGATGTCAAAAGGCTTGGTTTGGTCCCAATCGATAAGTTCAGGATGTACTAGAGGTAGGGGATTGCCAAATTGGTTTAAAGGCAGTGAGGGTCTCGATGGTGATATCTTCAAGTAGTCCAATATAGCAATGTTATGGTCTATGATGTAACTCTCCTCCAAATGATATGTATCACTAGGAGTCTAATTGTCTTCACTTGATCCATTGATAGGTTGTGATCCAAATTCAATTGACCTTAGACCTGAACTTTGTCCCTCCTCACGTATGGGTGCATACTTTTGTATTACATCAATTCCCTTGTCATGACAAGACTTTTCAGACAATGAATCCCACTCATATTCATTTGAGTCAGTTTCATAGTTGTTACTAGCTTGTAGTTGTAGGATCCATTCAACAACCTTTCAGGGGGATTCTTCTTTTGTTTCCTCTTTATATCCCAACCTTGTCTTGTCTTATGGATTAGTTAAGATGTGTTGGATTGGTTCCATGATTCCTTATTTTCTCTTGCTGATAGGTCCTTTTCCTTTGTATCCTATTTTCTCCAAGATTGAGAATCCTTTTCCATACTATGTTGTTTGTACATTAGTTGTTGCTACTTGAGATTCAACCTCATCCTTGTAAAGCCAGTTCAAAATTTCTTTATCATTAGATTCCTCGGCTTGAGTACTTGTTCTTATGAATCTACCATCAAAGAGTGTGATAGGTTGTGAAGACTGTTGTGTGGAGGTTAATGGTTGACCATAGGACTTTGGGGAAGATAATTACGAGAGACACAGGGATTGCCCAATAAAATATTCACCAACGCCTTTATCTTTGATTGGACCTTTTTCTCAAATTGTTTGGACAAAGTGTTGAGTTGAGCTTCATGATTGGTGGATGTAGAAGGAGTAGCTTCTTCCTTTTTCTTAGGTTGTTTAGGAGGGGAACTTGGTTGACTTTCTTTATTTGAGGACGTGGCAAGTAGTTTTGAAAAGGAATTTGATTGGCTGGAATTACTTGGGGTAGCAGATGGGGAGGTGAGAGCTTCTTTGTTATGAGGTACAAAGACATCCTGAACCGACTTGAGGGTGTTGCAATACTAAGGACTATTAGAGTCAGCCGAAATGATAATCTCTTGCCCATTGTAAGGGAATTTCAAACATTGATGGTAGGTTGAGGGGAATGCTTGCATCTCATGGATCCAAGGATGACCCAAGAGTATATTGTATGTCAAGTATTTGTCCAGAACTTGGAAAATTATGTCTTTTTGAATTGGCCCCACCTGAATTGGCAACATAATTAATCTCTGTGAAGATCTTTCCTCGTTATCATAGGCTTTGATGGTGATATTTTTCCTTGAATCTATTTCATTCTCAAAGAATCCCAGTGCACAAACAAGTTTTAAAGTACATATATTGAGATATGCTCCTCCATCTATTAGAACACACTTGACTCAAATTTTATGTATTAAGACCTCAATGTGGAGTGTTGCATTATGGGGATGAGTGATGGATGCATCATCATTTTTTGAGAAGGATAGGAAATGAGGTGCCATCAAATTCCCTGCCATGGCTTGGAACATGCAAACCTCCAAATCCGTTGGTATGGTTGTGTCCACTAGGGCCTTTTCCAAAATTTCTTTATAGGCGGGGGAAATCTTGAGGAGTTCCAATTTAGATATTTGTGCCGAGATCTTTTGAAGTTGATCAATAATGTTGTATATATGTGATGGGGCAGCGGGTGTTTTGGAGGTGCTTCCTTTTAGAACATATTTGGATTGTTCCCTCATGGTTGCATTTACGGGTATGCTATCTCATTTTCCTGTGATTTTTATGACATTGATCTGGTTCTCCATTCCAACCATCTCTTGTTTGATGTTATGGACTTGATTGGATGTGATGTTGGTGTCATTGATTTGCTTTTCAGCTATGGTGATGTCTTGTCCATGTTGAATTGGAGTGTCATTAATTGGATTGTTGGCTGCAACAATGTCTTGCATGTCATTGATCCTTATATCATTTGTTTGAACTTCAACTCCTGAAATATGAAAGATGGTAGTCTCATGAACATAGTTTACATTTTTCCCTTTGTTTTTTGTCGTAGAGGATTCCCCATTCTCATAATTTGGTAAGAGATTCTTGAATGCACCATGATTAGCTTTTGTTTGGGGTCCTTCTATTTGTATGATATTCTGGTCTATCAAGTCTTACACCTTGTGCTTTAATTGCATACAACTATTTATTTGATGACATTTGCACCAATGAAATTCATAGTAGTGAGCATCATTCCACCGTGACGATTTCAATTTTGGCTCAAAACCTCGGGTGTTGGGTAAGGTGATAAGATTTTCTGCAAGAAGTTCTTTCAATGCGGATTCAAGTGATTGAACCAACAGTGTGAATTTCTTGTGATTTGATGGTGTTTGATATGGTGGTGGTCGAGATGGAGCATTGTTTTGGTTACTATTCTGATTGGTGTTGTTTTGGTTGGTTTTGGTGGTAGCTCCTATCAAATTAAATACTGGTTTTGGATTTTGTGTTTCAGTTGAAGCATCATTACCTGTATTCTTGTATCTTTGCCAAAACTTGGGTTTATCATTGTTGGAGGAATTTGCTGAGTTGTTTTCATTGTAAATTTTCAAGACTCCTCTCTTGACCAAAGCTTCTTTGATTTTTATTCTATTTTTAATCAATTTCTCAAAGGTAGGTGGACATTGCAATTCAATCCTATAGCTCATATCATCATTTAAATTGTCAATGAATACTTCAATCTTTTCCTTTTCTAGTATGGGACGAGGATATCTTGCAAATAATCTCCTCCACCTTTGTAAAAATACGAGAAAGGATTCACCCTTTTTTTGTTTTACATTGCAAAGGTCCTTCATTGTAATCTCATGTTGAATGTTATAAGAGTATTGGGTGATAAATTTGTTGACCAATTCTTCAAAGGATTTGATTCTTGGGGGTAATTGTGAAAACCATTGCATACATTGTCCTCCCAAGCTTCGTGGGAACAATCTCATCAAGTAAGTTTCCTCATGGGAAAACTCAAGACTCATGGTTTGAAATTCCCTTATATGATCTATATGATCTATTTTACCATTGTATTTATCATACTTAGGGAATTCACAATGTTTGGGAAATGAAATCATGTTCACACTTTGATCAAAAGGATATCGACATATGTCTTGTATCGATATATTTTTTGTGGTTCCCTTTTGCATGTTCAGAAGTTGCTGCAGATTTTTCATTTGATGAGTTAAGGAAGCTACTAGATCTATGTTTGGTGGATTAGTCTCAGTATTTTTGGGTTCTCCTTTCAGTTAAGTAATGTCAAAATCATCAGGAAATTTGACACCTTATTTAGCCAGCATTAAAAGGTATTTTTCTCCATCTCTTTCAAAGAGCTTTTCTAGGAACTTGTGGAAATTTGGGCCTTGCTGTGCAGTTTGGACATCTTCCTTAGTGATCTCCTCATTCTCAGGTTGGTCGAATCTATTGAAAGGATTTTCTTCAGCTTCAACCATGTTATTTCGAGTTTCAAGTTCCTTTTCTTTGAGTTTATGCCTTTGTGATCTTGTTTGAACGGGCATACAAATGATGAAGATTTACTAATCTTTGATCGTTGTTGGGGAATGCCAAAAGGACAAGTTAAATTTGATTATGCAACGTTTGTTTCAGGATGAAGGATGATGAATCATGATGGTGAAACTCAACTGCTAATCAGAGATAGGTATGTTGATAAGACACTTTTAGATGTTTGATCAAAGCTTAGGTAAAGGATTTTCACTTGTAAATGCTTGTTTCAACAAGTTTAAGACTCTATGGTATATGAAGAATTATTATGTGCTGACAAGGATCCTTAATTCTAGTTCAAATTGGTGAACATAGGATGAATTTAGCTCTCTGATTTTTGAATTTATTGGATGCGCCAAAATAGTGCATAAATGCACTAAAACATAGATGCACTAAGGAATGGCATGTATGCGCTAAAAGATGGCTGGTATGCACCAAAACAGTCAATGTATGCACTAAAATATGGAAGGTATGCACTGTAGAATTACACAAATGCGCTAATATATTGGAGGTATGCATCAGAACAGTCAAAGGATGTGCTAAAATATGGAAGGTATGTGCCAAAACAGTCAATGGATGCATAAGGGAAAGCATTATATGTGCTAGAACAGTCAATGGATGCGCACATTTGAAAAATGTTCTATATTTTTGATAGTTTGATTGCTTTTTCTTGCTTTTTGGCAGGGAATTTGATTGTTTGATTGGATGTTCTTTTGAATCAATGGTTGTACATTTCTATGTGTGATGTTTTTTTTGAAAGTTATTTTAAAACACACATGTAAGACACATCAAACAAGTACAATTCCTAAGGCTATGTAGGACAATATTTATTGGATTACCGCTTGGGTTTTACTCCAGTTGTACTTACTTTTAGCAAATGATTAGAAGCTTGACCACACTAGCTCCCCCTTACATTGCACTCACTTCTCGGGTCATCCAAGCTTCAGTTATCATGAATCTCCCATGATGAACTTTTCACCTCTACTAAAAGCCACAAGAATATGGGACGGCTTCAGAAATTAGACCTCTTGCACTAGCAAATAGAAAAGGGATTTTGGCTTACTATAACAAAGAGGTTCTAGTATAGGCATTTCGTTCGTGGGGGATCATCCATACAGAAAGAGACCATTGTTGCCCTTCTTGTCGGAACAATACTCATGATACTTGAACTTTCCTCAAGTACCCACACTTATATACCGGGTGGAAGTCGCTTGGCTTTATCGTGTTCCTGATTAGGTCATTCCCTAGGGTGATTAATTTTTCCCACTAGATAGGCCCTCTAAAGATAAAATGAAAAGAATGGGTTTGGCTTTTTGGTCACCCAGTTAAGGGGAGAGCATATGCCTACCACTCTACAAACACAACAGAGATGTTTGTTCAATTATCCTCCTAATTACACTAAGTTCCTAATTTAATTAAAAAAAATAATAATAAATCCTGCCCATGTAAAACAACCTTTAGTAGTTTCAAGAAAATAGTCTTTGACAACGTTCTTATAGTCTCAACAAAGTCTTTGATAGCATTTAAATAACTTGCAAAAACATAGAGACCTAGATTAATTTCTAGAATTTGAAAAATTTGTAAAGAAAACCCAATGCGCAAGAACAACAACCAGATGTGCTAAAATAATACTCCTATGCATTAGAAGAACTAACAAATGCGCTAGAATAGTCTATGTATGCGCTAAAATATAGAGTGAATGCACTAGAAAACCCCCTGTATGCACTAAAAGAACTCACAAATGTGCTAGAATATGTCTCAAATGCGTTGTAATAGGAACTATATGCCCTAAAAAGTATTTCAGATGTGCCAAAAGAACTCATGGTCACACTAAAACTTTTCACTTCTGAACCTATAAACACACTTTCCAAAAAATATTAATAAAAGGGGCTAGGCCCCACGGTGGGCATCAATTTATGTGTGATGTAAAATATGTGTATCATAAATATAAATCTAACCACACAATCAATGAAATGTATTACATTAATGAAATTGAAATAACAAAACAAGCTGCTACAACTATTCATTCATAATCATTCCATTGCTCTCTAATCTTAGGGATCTTCTAATTCATGCTCTCAGATTTGTATGTTGCACATGAATTCATCAGATGGCAATCTAAGAAACAAGATGATATATGAAATGTAAGATTATATTCCTACATTAAACATGATTGTGGACTGTGATATACAATGTTGAATGGTAGATGATATGCTGCTGAATTTCAAAATGATGCTAAGATAATTGCTAGGATTAAGACGCAAATCTAAATGAAAGGCTATGAGAAATACTACAAAACTAATGCAACATCTAATATTCTATAAAGGAAATTTTCCATTATAACACTACTTTAAATCAAATGCTAAAATGCAAGACTAATATGTTATGCTAATGCTCTCAAATGCTCTCAAATGATTTCTGCAGAGTAAGTTTGCTCAAAGATGTGTTGTTAAAAGTTGGAGGATGATGTTGTATTTATAGGATTTCCAGGGCATATTATGATGTGGCAGGATTGAAAGGTCAAGATTATGATCCAAAGATATCAATAGTAGAAAATAAGGAAGTTGGAGAGAATCATGGAGGTTGTCCCCTTTAAAAGAGAACTTTGCCAAGTGTTTAGAAGAATAATATGGAGAAAGAAGCCATGTGTCTCCAATCTTGTTAGGAGTTTGTTGATGAAAATTCCCATTTTACAAATTAGAAATATTTAAATTCATGTGACATATGTTGAGGTGGAAGATGAGGTGGAAGGAGGTTAAAAAAATATGTAGAAATGTGACAAAATTGAATTTAGAAATTCAATTTTAATGAAAGGGAATTAACCAAATAAAACAAATTAGTTAGATTTGTTTATTTAATTAAATCATGAAGAAAATGATTTTAGAAATAATTTAAGAAAGTGAAATATATAAATAAAATTTTCAATTTATTTATAAGTAGACGAATTAAGAGGATTTTATTAATCAAATAATCTGTATTTAATTAATTGATTATCTTGACCGATTTTAGGTGTATACAATTTGAATCTTGCATTTTCATATTAGGGCATATAGTTTTATTAGGTTAATCAAGGAAAATAATCTGCAACCAATTTCTAAGACCCACAAAGATGCAAATCTAGGTCTGATTGACTCACCTACAAGGTTGAAAGTCAATTTGAGCACCTTGTTGATTTGCATCCTAATGTTCTCTTGAGAAAATAAATTGATCCTAGTGTTCTATTACATTTAGGCTTAGGATCTCTTATTCATCAAAACAATATTTACACACTCTTCATTTTATATTGATAGACATACTATTGTGTTCATAGTTTCACTTGTGGAAGCTTATCAAATTTGAGCTCTTTCGTCTTGGTATTCTCTAATAGATTTAAATGTAGAGTTAAAGGATGGGAAATTTGAATATACATAGTCTAAAGGAGGATATGATAGAAAATTTGAAAGAACAAGAGCCACACATATTGATGAAAAAAAATGTTCTATACAAAGCAAGTGTACCTAAAAAATAAGTCATCACTAATGAAGAGAATTATTGAAACTTACAATAGATCAAAATGAATCAATTCAAATGGACTTTTTTTAAGATCTATATGTAAGTCTAGAGGTAAATGTTTTGAAGTAATTATTAATAGTGGTAACATTGATAATTTAGTTTCAAGCGAGATGGTAGAAAAGTTGAATGTGAAAAAGATAGAACATTCAAATCCTTAATGAGTATCTTGGTTGCAAAAACATCATATGATGTTGGTTAGTAATAATGTCTTGTTAAATTTAAAATTGGAGTTTATAAAGGTGAAATATGTGATATCATACTTATAAATGTTTGTCATATTTTGTTGATAGACAAGCTACGTATGATGGTAGAGAAAATACTTATAGGTTGACAAAGGATGAACTGGAACATGTATTTTGGCCCTTGAAAAATGAAGGTGAAACAATATGGTATTGTAAGAGTAGTGTTGATAAATGGTAACTTTTTAAGGATATTAAGGAGAGTTTGTTTTGTTGTTATTCCTAAGTGTATGTAGAGGTAAATATATTACCATATCTAGAGATAAGTTGGTTGTTGGTAAAATATAATGATATTCTTTCAAATAACCTACCAAAAAAGGTTACCACTTGTTTGAAATACAAGTCATCATATGGATCTAATTTTAAGAGAAATTTTACTAAATAAATTAGCTCGTTGATTAACACAAATTGAAAATAAGGAGTTAAATTGACAAATTGAAGAATTATTATAGAAGAAATCAATTAGTGAAATTTTATGTCATTGTGTTGTACCAACCATACTAACACCTAAGAAATGAGAAGAATATAGCATGTATATAAACTTTAAAACACTTAATAAGATTATTAGATGATCCCACAATACTGGTTTTATAATTTTGGAGTAAACTGGACACTGAACTGATTTTTTTAAACTAAATCTTCACTTTTGAACTCCTATAACGGCTAAACCGTGATGAATTTGAAGATGATGCAAACTAGTGATTTGTGATAAACTTTAAAACCCTTAATAAGATTACTATCAAATATAAATTTCCATTGCCAAGGATGGATGACCTTATTGATTAATGAATCAACATATTACAAGAAGGTCGATATAAAAAGTGGGTTTCATCAAATCAAAGAGGAAAATTGAGTCGAAAGCTACTTTGAAAATAAAGGAAGGTTTGTACAAGTATTTGGTTATGTCATTTTGATTGACTAATGCTTCTAATATTCTCATGAGATTAATGAATAAAATCTATCTTATTTGTCACATGAGGTGTTGGATTTTTATCATACCATAGGTTCGATTGTTTTGGTTTTGGGAATACATCTATGATCCATTTGGTTCTCAATAAATTGGATGCCTTGGGTAATTCTTTTGAGTTTTTCACGTGTTGAACACTATTACACTACTAAAATATTACTAAATTGAAAGGATAAAAAATGATGTATTGATGTAGCTTTTCTATTAGATAAATACACATTTGTTCTCATGGTGAAGTATTTTCTCAAAAGAGTTTCTTTAGTACATCCAATGTTATGTGATTGTTTATATGTGTATGTTGATTTTAATTTGTTGTTTTGAGTTCCCACATACTTCTCCAAATTTTGTTTTATATTTATAATAATATATAACTAATCTAAATCAAATTTAAACAATTTCATACTATCACTACATTTGTTCACCTATTTGATCAACAATTTCCAATGGTTACCCTAAGAGAGTGTCTTCTTGAGACCCAATGTTAACCCTTCCAAGATATTTTTAAATGTCAACGACTATCAACCATTAAATAGTAGAGAAAATGAAGTTCAACTAAACAATTGATAGAGAATAAATAAAAATTGTGGAAGTTCAAATTTGAATGCAAAAGCCAAATCCATGATCACAAACCTAACTCAAATGGTTAGACTCAATCCCAACCATAATACAAATTTACATAGAATATGAGCATATCTCCAATAAAGAGATGGTGTTTTCAATATTGGAATAGTCAAGGTCCAAAAATTTAAACTAATAGCAATTCAGTTTTATAGAGCTAAGTGTTGTGCACTTATTGCACACACACCCCACGGAATGTGGGGACCCTCTTTTTTTCGCTCTTGGTGTTTTGACCCTTTCGTTTTGGGGGTTTTTGCTTGCTTGGGTTTGTGCTTTGATGACCTTCTTGCCAATTGAAGTGGCACTCTTTTGAGTTGTATTGAAAATTTGAAGTTTTGGCTCTATCTCGGATTTTTCACTGTTTTCGGGAAAATCCACCTGGGCCGGATTCTCCCAGTTCCCTCTCATTCTCCGAAATTGACCTTTTGCATTACTTTCGAGAAAGTCCACACATCCTGGATATCCCCGAAATCCGTGGCTATGTCGAATCCCCGAAATCCTTTGTGACTGCGACTGTCTTGTCGGGTGCATTAATGGCGTTTGTACAAAGTTTTGAGGCTTTGATATATCAATATTTTGAGAAGTGATTGGTCATTTTGAATTGTGCATCTGCTATCATTTGAGCTTGTGTGTTAGGGTTCTTGATATTTTGCTGGGTATTTGGATCCTCGAGGTTATTTGAGCTGTGTGTTTGCTTTTGAAGTGCGTGGGTTGTATCCAATCTGCATCAGGTGGTGATTTATCGGTTTCCTTCATCATAATTGTTGCGCTTCCATGGTATGTATATGCACCCTGTTCTCTATTGGTTTCAATTGCTTTTCACCGTTTTACTTAGGAGTCTTTCATGGTTTTCTGGTCCTTCTGGGTGCGTGTTATCATTGTGCATTTTGGGGTTTTATCTAGTGTACTAGTTCATTTTTGATTGATCAAATGTTTATGCTTGGTCTGGTGTTGGTTCTTGTTTGGGCTTTGGTTCACTGTAGCTTTGAGCTTTCCGTTTTTGTGAATCACCGAGTCATCTATACTTTCATGGCAGACATTTAGGGTTCCCAACCTAGGGCATGGCCATTTGTTCTCGAAATTGCTGAGAAGTGGGTCATTAGTTCATGTTTTATTCATTAAGATCCTAGGTTGGGCTGGTTTCAGATTTCTGGCTTGGATCCGGAGTGATTTGAATCACTTTGATAAAAGTAGTCGAGATATGGACAGGTTCGGGTTTCCGAGGTCTTCGCGGATTTTCGCCTCCCTCGGATTTTCCCGATTGCCCTATCTCTTCTTCTTTTTGTTATCTTTCTGCCGGATTTCATTTGATTTCGCCAAAATCCGTTCCATCCGGATTTTCCCAAGGTCCGTGGTCGGGTCATTTTACTGATGATGAGCTTTGATACTGTTATATCAGGATTTCACCAAAATCCGTTCCATCCGGATTTTTCTGAACAATTCGTGTCCCTTCATTTTCCCCGAGTTAGTCAGGATTGTTGTTGATTTCGCCAGAATCCGTCTCCGGCGGATTCTTCCGAGTATTTTTGGGAAATGTTAAATTTAATGGTTATGGATTGTGGGTATCTTTGTAATACATTTGATTAACTTAAGGAGCTTATGCTAAGTATTCTTAATGATTTTCCTTGGTTGAATTGGTGATGTAAGTGATATTTTGGGATCTAGTTTGTTTGGTTTGCTGGAATTCGCCTGGCCCAGATTTTCTCGAAAATCCTTCTAGTGCAGAATCTGTGAGGGGGGCTAAATCCCGAACTTTGATATAATGATCTTTTGCACTTATTGCTTCTGATGGATCTAATTATATGTTAAATTCATGTGCTTACAGGCAAGTTCAAGAAAAAATGTTGCTGGCTGGGGCAAAGGAAAGGCAACTGACCTTGGTGCAGAGGCATCTGCCATCTCAGATGCTGAGAAGGTTAAGTTGGACATGAGGAGTAGAATGCCCGAGAGTAAGCTGACTTCAATTTGGTCAAGAATTACGGATACGAATGTTGGTATGTGGGATTACGAGGAATTCAAGGCTGAGATGTCAGCACCTAACCTTCCTCTATTATCAAGGAAAATGGTGGACTCCGGATTGGCCCATGTGGCAGGCTTTCCTTCTACGGTACAGTGTTATGAGCTAGTGCTAGAATGTGCCAGGAATTATGATAGGGGTACACAGAGGATTATTGGCCCTCAAGGTAGGATTCTTGCAGGATTCAGTCCAGTCTCTATTGCTGCAACCTTTGACATGCCTGACAGATCCCATGTGGTAGGCTTTGACAAGGAAGGGGCTAAGAAATTTTATGAAGAGGACATGGTTAAGTCCCAACAGGTGATTAACTCTTGGCTGGAGAAGCCTAAATCTCACTTCTCTAAGTTGCCTAAGCAACTGTTTAGGCTTAAATTCAAAAGAGAATATTATAATGTTATCACCCTTCTCAGCAGGTTGGTAGGATTGAGAAGTGTGGGGATTTTTGAGACTTGGATGTTCCATATAATTGCTAGAATGGAGCAGAGATTTGATTATCACTGGGTAGGTGCCATAAGTAATGTGATCCATGAGCAGTTGTGCAGTGTCTTGCAAACCGAGACTTTTACTATGACTTCCTATCTGGTGTATTTGTTGGCAAGACTTCATCCATATAAGGGGTTGAGTACTAGAGGTATCTTTGGGCAAGATGCTATCTACGAAGTATATCCCCAGTTGCACTTAACCGGTGGAAGTTATAGGAGATCAAATGATGCCTTCACTATGTATATCACCAGATTGCTCCAAGGTGCAGAGCATGTTAGAATCTCGGACAAGGCAAAATAACTGATAGGAAAGTATGGAGCTTGGTTCATTCAGTTCCCCACCTTTTTATACATCAGAATTGATGGTTTTCAGAGGGCTCCCTACAGATTGCCAAGGTATCCTACATACCACATCATTTTGTTGGAAGTTGTTAGGCAAATCTGTGATTTTGACAATGTTGTAAAAGGAGAAATGCATAAGACAGGTTTTGGGAATGATTTCCCTCTGAAGATTGGAATGGGTGAGGTTTGTGCCTCTATTCAGTCTGCTCATGCTGCTGAGGAAGAAATGGGTACTCTTGGTCTTTCCTTCCACACCAAGAGAACAAGATTTGATATAACTGGCGAAGCTCAAAAGAAGGCCAACAGAGATTATAGCCATAAGCCTCAAATTGAGGACTATTGGGTTAATCTCGCTGATGAGTTTGAGGTGAGGAAGAAGAAGTTTTCTAGACTGCCAGTGGACTTGGTGAGGCCGTATAATGTAAAGGCCATCCCGGATCAGATTGAGGAGGATGGAAATGTGATCCAAGGTCACGTTTATGAGGCAGTAAAAGATAAACCGATTGGGGAAGTTGACTGGTTGGAGGAGGAAAAGACTGATTTGGATCAGGTCATTGCCCCGATGATTAAGTACACCAAGATGTGGTTGAAGCACAAAATACTAGAAATGGAAAGTGAGGGTGTTCCATGCACTTATGAGCTGATGGGAGATTTGGAGTCTCATTCTGCTTCCGAGGGGTCACTTGAGCCAGAACAAAAGGGCAAAGGAAAGGTAGATTCTCCTTTCAAAATTCAGATAAGGGAAACCCAACCTGAGAAGGAGGTAGAGGTAGGTAAATAGAGGAAGTCGGTTGCTAAGAAGAGGAAACATGTCTCTAGGAAAGAAGTTGAGAAGAAGAGGAGGCTGAAAGTGCTCCACCGGTGGAAAAGAGAAGAAGAACTATAAGATTGTCACAAAAGGGGGAAGAGACTCTTAAGGTTGACAAAGTAATTGAACCACCAGTAGTAGAAGTGGAAAGTTCGGGGAAAAGAACACAAGTTTACATGAGGAGGTCGAGGACTCCTTCCCCAAAGGACACTGCAACAATGGAGAAGGTCTCAATCAACATTCCTGTTGTCGAGCCAGTGAGTCTCTATTTCTCAGGATGTTGGTAGCCAAAAAGAAGAACCAAAGAAAGGTGAAAGTCCTAAGGGTTTGCAGGAAGAGGTATTTTAGGAAGGTGATCTCTTCAGGGTAGAAGCAGAAATTGACAGGGTATTGAAGTCTCCCTTAGTGGCATATGTAGATTTGCCTGTAGAGGAGCAAGTGAATGAATCCCCTCAGCAGGAGGAAGTAGTGACTGAAACTTCATCACCATCCCGGGTTGTAGAAGAGGAACAATTGCAACAGGAGGGGAATCCAACTATGGATATTCCTAAAAGCCCGAGTGATGAAAGGCATGCACCTATTGATCAACAAGAGAAAGAACAGGATAGACAAAGCACAGTACCTGCTGGGTTCACTATTCCGGATTGGCTTGAGAAAGGCCTAAAGAGTAAAATGGTAATAGTGGAGGATGCTCCTCCTAATTGGGATGTCCTTATGGCCAATGTGGAGAAGGGGAAAACTAAAAAGAAAGCAAGGGTTGTCTCTCGAATTGAAAGAGATGAATCAGGTAATAGAGTGGCTCATATTGCTACCCCTGTTCCAAACAAAGATAGGGACAATGTGACTGCTCAAGATTATAATGTGCAGACTGTTAATTTGGGACATGCTACCGTGGAACGGGATATTGAAGAATATGAGGGTTCCAGTGCAGTGATTGTGGGGAGATTAAAGAAGGTAGTGCAGACTAGACATGAATTGGAAAGAGAAAATGAAAAACTGAAAAGATACCTGCAGGAATTGATGAAGCCTTTGCAGGCTACTGGTTCCTCCTCTTCTACTGCAGGATTCCTTCCCCAGGAGACAATCTCCAAGTTAGAAAAGATGAAGGGCACCTCACATGCTACAATCACTTGGTTGCAAGGTGTTCAAGCAAAAGGGGATGAAGCCATCAAGGGCATTTTGTCCACTGCAGGGGATGCTACAAGGTCGGTGACATTGCTAAAGACTGTGTTGGCTCAAGATAAGGAAGATACTGACCTCTTACTCCAGAAAGTTATTGCAATTATGGGATTCACCGAGAATGCATTGGTAAGATGTGGGATTCTTCCTCTTCCAAGGGTTTCTGAACCTTGGGAATGGTTTGAAATCTTGCTCATGAGACAGAAGGCCTTGAAGAAGGTCAATAAACATGCAAGACAAATTGAAGGTGCTCTGACTGATGTGTATGACAAATGCATTGCATTCTTCGAAGTCATGACTAGAAGGAAGAAGTTTGCTCTGAAGCATTTCAGTTTGGAGCAGCTTAAAGAATGGTGGAGAGATGTGTATTCTCCAGTCAGTGAAGGATCAGTGACTAAACATCAGTTGGATGATGCAGCAACATACATTGCAGTCATTGACAGGTATTTGACTAATAAGGCTGATTGGGATGGTATAGTTGGACAAGCAAAAGAGGATATCAAAATTCTTGAGAGAAAGATTAGGGTTTTACCCGTGCCATCAGTTGCTGAGCTAGATGGGGTCTTGTTGGTCGTACATGCTGAAAAGGATAAAATTAAAGACAAAGATGGGGAGTGATTGTATAGGGTTACATTGATATTTGTGCTTCCCATTAATTTACATGTATTGCGCCGACCTTTTGACACTTTGACGGTTTTGGATGAAATTGGTGCTATGGCACATTTCATATGATCGAATTATTCTTTTGGGCCGACCTATTTTAGGTTATAATCTGGGCCGACCTATCTTGTAGATTCTCTATAAAAGCGGGCATGTTGCCTCATTTGAACAGTAGACAAAAAAATTAGAGAATAGAGATAGAAGTATAGGTAGATCAGGAGAATAGTTGTATCCGAGCAAATTAAGGTTTATTTTCAAAACAAGTGTTGTAACAAAACAACTTGGATTGTTGCTACCTTGGATGACATAATTATAAGAGAGATATTGTGTTTGGTATCTATTTTTTGGAATCTCATCTGGTATGGTTCTTGTTATTCTATCTTTCAAATTGTTTATGGTTTATGTTTAAATGATTTGATAATGCTTAGGGTTTCACGTTTGGAATGTTGTAGCGATCTCTAGTTCATACTTTTTGTAGTTAGTTGATTGTTAGCTACTTTGCAAAGTTAACTTGGACTTATATTTGTGCTTAGTTCAATTGTGAAAAGTTATTCATCTCAATTGTTGTAAGGTTGACTGAATAAATGTTCATGATTTGAAAATCTTTCAATACCTTAAAATATTGCACTATTTCTATGGAGTTGCAGATTCATCCGGATTAAGCAGAAGATAGTTTATGAGAGATTGGTCCATTTTGAACATCTTATCCTTTGGCATTTTCAATTTTAGCAATAAAAATAGTTTTAAGATTATCTCTGGAAACCTTTATCTTTTGCTATTTCTTTATTATCTAGTTTGTATCAAGTTTGAAGGTATCAATCTATTGTTTATATCTGATAAGTCTAAAATCCAATTTTGCTTGTAGTAAAGTCTTTTTGTGATTATTAACATTTTCACATTATCTTTGAATTGTTTTATTGCGTTGTCAAGACTTGACATTAGAGACCTTGGGGTTATCTTTTTTTCATAAAAATTTACCTTTCAAGAGAGATAAGATATTATATTCTATCTGAGTTGTTACTGTGCAGAAAACACCAACACTAAGTACCCCTACCCATTGCGTTTAATATCAAATATATTCATCCACAAATTGTCACCTACTATATTCAGATGAATTTTTTAAATATTTGATGCAGTTATTGAGTTAAATTCCCCTACTCATTGCATTTTCTTTTCATAACCTAGAATTTAATATCATAGCCCACAAATCATCACCTATTAGATCTGGGTTATTTTTCAAAAATATTTGAAGATAGTTTACAAATACAGTTCTAATGAGCACTTGAGTTCAAATGAAACCAATACATTAGCTTCATTACAAACAATACCATTATTTTGCTCTTTATGATCATTAGCATTAGATGATATTAACACTCAGGGTAACAATGGAAGACTAAGTGTTACCACTTAGAATTCCACATTAGATTTGTTATTGTTGGAGATTTAAACTTGGGTCTTCATAATGAACCCAATGATTTATCAATTGAGTTCAATCTTTTGAACAATTTAAGTCTGTATATATATAACTCGATTGAGTTAGATCATCCAAAGTTCATTTTCCTTATAAAGATGTAATTTTAAAATTAAAAACAATATTGTCAAATTTATTTCCAGGGATTTCTGTGAACACACATTCCATTAGAATCCTACCCCTTACTGTCATTGTAGTTAGGCCTCTAGTTAGGCCTCTTGCATGGACAAAGGGGTATGATCCTAGGATCGATTTTTTAACGATCCAGTAATTATAGTCTATACTATACAGTCTAATGTGTCCTTCCATGCGAAAGCCCAATCGGTCAACATAAGTATTTGTTAGAACTTAAAATATGGATAGTTGGTTATAATCCCACTACCAGTCTTTGAGCTGCAGCCAAGTGATGAAGCTAATATATCTTGGAACTTTAGCATCAGATAAGTATCTGAAGTTGTTACATTTGTTTGTTCTATACGTACACCAGCTTCAAGCAGCTGCAGTTGTTGGAGATTTGCCAGACAGAGGATCCTCCACTTTGCCTTGCATTTCAGAAGCATCCTCCTCCTCTTCTGAATTCCATAGAAAGCTGGCATAAGATGCGAGAACATAGCTGTGCACACATGCACCCAAATTAGTTTTGTGGCACTTGATAAGTCCAGTGTACCTTAACTTCATAAAGGAAATTCCATAATTTCAATTATTCATACTCAAGAACAGAGTCTTCTAACTTATGCTAACCTAAAACTTCAATAGCTACCACTCTTCAAAGGCATGTAAAAGCTATGAGAATGCAACATCAAATTTACTCTGAGAACATGCAGAAGCCTCTGGATGGAACAATTGTTTGAGTAAGTAAAATTTTAGCTCCCCAGAGTTTTATTCAAAATAAAGAATATGGATCGACCCAAATCAATTTGGCACTACTACACCATGTAGTAACAACCAGAGTGGTTGAATTATTTGATTGTTAGCTGTTTTTATGCTGACGTTTTGATGTAACAGGGTTTTAGGAGCCCACTAAAACATATTTATCCTTCAATAAAAACAACCAGAGTGGCTGAAAATGAAATTATCTATGTAGCTCTTAACTCATCTACATGAATGCAATTAAAAAAGTACGATGCACAAATCATTATCTGAGAACTGATTGCATGACATAGAGGTCTGGATTGAGCCATTTTGCAAATGAAATCTTGTAGATTAATTGAAGCACCCTTAGTGGGATTGTGTCTGACAAAGCAGGAGGATAACAAATTACACTACTTTTCCAACAAGAAGATTGGATCTTAAAAGCTAAAAAGCCTTAACAAAACACTCTAACTGGAATCCTTGCTTGCAAATATCTGTAATCTAAGTTATAGAGTGGGCATGTTGGAAGAAAATGGATTCATCTTCTACACATCTTACACATTCTATGACACCATGAGATAGTTGAAATGTTGATTAAGAAAAGGGTTTTATTCCTGCTTCACTCATCTTCCACTTAAACATACTATGACACTATGATGAAGTAATTTTATCAATTTCAAGTCCTAACCTGTCCAGATTCTCAACACAAGAGATCATTAAAAGGGGACCAATAACATGCTCAACAAAGTAGCTGTTAGGCAAGGTGGATCAAGGTTCAAGTCCTAGCTTGTCCAATTCTCCAGTACAATGGAATCAAAACAGTGAAAGAAAGGGTTACTCACCAGTCGTCAGGGTTAGCCTTCACAGCTTGATCAAAGTAAGCCTCAGCACGAGGCACATCCTTGCAAGTTTCCCAAATGAGCTTGGCATAAAGAGAAAGCACCTCTCCATCACCAGGGCTGGCAAGTATAGCTCTCTCATAGTACTCTTCTGCCCTAGCAAGGTCACGTCGGACCTGAAAACAGTTTTAATCTCAATTTAAAAAAAAACTCTCATTCCTACAAATTTGGGTTCGAAAATCACTTTGCAAACCATCCACATACCTCATGTAAGAACTTGGCATAGTTCGTGAGCAAAAGTGGATTGCCCGGATTGGCCTCCAGCATTTTCTGATAGTAAACATCTGTGCTGTTCGAATCACCACCACTACCACCACCACTACCGCCTCCACCACCGCCAGCGCCAGGGCCACCACGTTTATGAACACCGCCACCCACGCCAAATTCAAAACCCTCTGAATTACCCACCGAACTCGTCCTTACACTAGACTTTTCTCCTACTAGGGATCTAAATCCTTCTTCCTTCCTCCCATTGATGATAGATTTTCGATCTTCGACAACAATTGCATCAGATTTCTTATAAGCCCTAGTCAAATCCTTCTTGTGATTCTCCACTCCTAAATTCGGGCTCCCCTGCCAGAAAACACAAGTGCTGGGCGATTTTGTCCGTACTGGTTTACAGAGACCTGGACCTGCATCCGGCTGTGACAGAACAGGTTTTGCCGGGCGCAGGCTAAGACTAGAAGAGCTTCGCAGCAACATTTCTTCAGAGAAAAAAGGAAAACCTACAATTTTCAGTTAAAATTAGAACTAAGTCAACCAAAATCTACAAGTTCAGTTAGAATTCCAGAGCTATGTTAAGCAAAATCTCATTAGAGGATTCGCTTCAGAGAGCTATGCTCTAAGAGCCTCCTGCTACGCCTTCACTCGGGTGTCCCTTTTCTAGACTCTCCACCCGGTAAACAACAATTTCACCGCCACCCAATTACGCCACGTAATTGTCCATTTTACCACGCCATGGCAGATATTTTAAGAGAGAGAATGAACACCCACAACGTGTCATTTTTTGATTTCTCTGTGATGAATACTCACAGGAGAAGGATCAGATCTTTTGACCCACGCTGGCTTGCAGGTAACAATCCACCCACGCTAATCGAGGGCTAGATGTGCACACATTTCCACCCGGCGGTCCAGATCAGAAGCTTCCAAGGCCACAGGCGGTCCCGCTCATCCTTAAGCGTGCTCCACTTCCCTTGTCTTGTCTGGAAGATATTTCATTGTCCTGGACTCCCATCCGGTTGATCGAGCAGCCGGCAACGTGGGGGAGTTACAGTTTTTCCGCATTCAATCGTGATGTCAATTCAAGATGACGTCCAACGTTCGTATGAAATGGCATTGCCCAATTAAATACATGTATCACAGCTGGCCTCCCGTCCCACAGCAGGGATTGTTAGGTTTGAACAGGCATTTTCATTTTGGGATAAGGACGGGGAGATTTTTATGGACTTGGATTTGAAGCTCCCTTTGGACCATCTGGAATAAAAGCTCTATCGAGATTAGAGAGAGATGATGGTTCTAGAATTTACTAGAAAGTGCAAACGAAGTGTAGCACCCAATTTGAAGGATTGTCTAGTACCAGAAATGGCATCTAGTGATACAACCCTCCAAGTAAGTACAAACCATGGCCCAACTCTCCTTGCTTTTCACACACTACTTATACCTAACTTGCTATGGTATATAGTTGTAAAGAATTGACTACTTTTATTTTATTTTTTTATTTATATTTATATTGTAGAAGATTTGAGTTAGAAATAATGGTTTTGTTATGATATTGCTATCACGATTCAACCGTGTAGTTTTTGAGTCAAATTCATTGACCCATGATTTTTGAGTCAAACTCATTGACTCATGAATCATGGGTCAATGAGTTTGACTCAAAAACTACACAGTTGAATCCTGATAGCAATATCATAATTTGACACGCTGTGGAAGAAACCTCCTACTTATCAATGGCTTTGTTGTTAAATCAAGTTGATAAATTCACTATTTTTTAGTTCTTTTTTAGGTAAAATTAGTGTTCTTAAATCATATTTAAGTTAAACAATAGTAGTATTTGGATCTATAGATTCAATGGGTACGTTCGAATAGATAGTTGGCACATGAGTTTTCCACAATCTATGAAGACTTGTATGTTTTTTTTTTGTTTTAACTATGTATATTTTTCAATCGATGTTTGAGATGGCATTTAGTGATCCACCATCAAGAATGAAATATACACAATTAAAACTTCCACCATCTATGAAGTGTTGTATGATTGCTTTTGATTTTAATTGTATATATTTTTCTATTGATGTTTTTTATCGCTCAGTGATGCATCATCAAGTACTATAATTTACTAGAAATAAAGAAGTGAAAATGAAGTGTAGCAACTAAGTTGAAGGATTGTCTAATGCCACAAATGGCATCTAGTGGTACATTATTGATCATAGATTCAATGGTCCAAGTTGGTACAACCATGGCCCCTCTCTCCATGCTTTTCACACACTACTTAACCCTAACTTGCCCTTTTAGCTATGGTATATAGTTGTAAAGAATTCACTATTTCTTAGTTCTTTCCTAGGAAAAATTATTTTGTTCCTAAATCACATTTTAGTTAAATAAATAGTAGCAATTAGATCCATAGATTCGTTGGGAATGCTTGAATAGATAGTTGGCACAAGTTTTCCATAGTCCATGAAGACTTATATGATTACTTTTGGTTTTAACTGTGTATATTTTCAATTATTGTCTTGTATCACACTTAGTGATCCATCATTTGTTCAATCAACTTCTTGGATCACTAAAGTGATTAGAGATGTTTGAAAAATATATAGTTAAAATTTCCACAATCCATGAAGCGTTGTATGATTGCTTTTGGTCTTAATTGAGTATGTTTTCCAATTGACGTTTCAAATAATTGTGTATGTTTTTCAATCGATGTTTCACATCACACTTAGTGATTTGAAATGTCGATTGACAGATATACTCAACTAAGACCAAAACCAACCATTCAATGCTTGAATAGAGCAAAATTTTGTTGCAAATAAATTTTCCCTCGTTAAATCTTTAATTACATGGAGAATGATACAAAAATCTATGTAATTTATTAAATACACTGTCTATAAGATATAAATTAGTAAAATAATTTTTATCTCACATATAACTAATATAAATATTTTAAATACATGCACATAGGATCAAATGATCATGAATTCATCCAACCATATATATGTGAAATTAAATCTTAAATTCAAGAATTATGAAATTTATGTAAAAAAATTATTTCATTCAAATGATTTTATCTTGTTTATTATGCATTTCTTCTTAATATCGTCACCATGAATAAGTTTATAAATTATCATACCATTTCATAGAGTACAAAGAGTAATATCTTTCAACAACATCTACTAACTCAAAAGTAATAATTACACTTAATTCACAAATTTGTTTAATGATGAAAAAATGTAACAAATTAGCCAAATAAAATGTGTTTATTTAAGATATGCACATAAGATCAAATGATTAAATAATTCACCAAAAAATATCTATGAAATAAAATCTTAAATACAATAATTATAAAAATTGTGTAAAAAGCTATACTCTTTCAAATGGTCTTATCTCATTTATTATGCATTTCTTCTAAATATAGTAATCATGAGTAAATTTAGAAATTATTGTCATTCTAAAGAGTACAAAAACTACAAACACTAGTATATTTTGACATCATCTACTAACTCAAAAATAATAATTACATTTAATTCACATGTTTTCTCAATGATGACATCATGCAACACATTAGCTAAATCAAACGTGTTTATTTATGTGAACATTAAATATAGTTCTTATCTCCATCCAAAGAATTTTAAATTAAATTAAATAGAAAATTAAATGTAAGTTCAACATCATATTGGTTCTCCATCATTTATTCCTATTAAATAAAGATTATTTTAGAAAATAAAATAAATGTAAAGTCAAGATATTTTTGTATATCACAAATATGGAATTTTTGCAACATGACAAGGTTCCATGTCACAATAATGTATTTATTACAAATTGTATGGTCAATATGTGTTGATGGTAATCCTTTTAATCTATACAATCCATATACATATTTCATCTAGTGCTCCTCACTAGGGGAACACTTATCAATGTAACTAATATTTAAAATATTTTATATAAAGAGCCAAGTTAGAAATATATGTATTTGATTGTATATGGAATTAGAATGAAATGATAAACAATAAATACATATTTTAGTATTGAAGATGAAAATACTCTAAAAATTTACTAACAACTCATATTTGAAGTTGAATAGAAGACAAGATAAATAAGATGACTGTATGACCTAGAAAATGACTATAAAATTGAATAACACACAACAAATAAAAGCATTCACAATCAAATTCAAAAGAGATAACACCAATAGAGCATTAAGACAAAATTGCAATAGTAAGAAAGTGCAACAAAATATGCACACACACACAACTCTGCACAAATTATCTTATCTTAGCTCCATTGTTCTCCTCTTTTTAACCTTGGAGAAAAGTGTAGTGATAACTGTTCTTAGATTTTGTAGCACAAAGCACTAATAATAGGTGTATAGTTTCTTCGCAATGATGAGAGAGAAAGAGAATTGATGAATGATAGGTTTGTTTTATAGATTTCTTGATATCAATTAATGGTTAAGATCTGATGAGAGATTGAGTAGATCAATGGATGAAAATCCATGAGAGGAATTGATGGATAGTTAATTGACTACATGATTTCAGTGAATTGAGTGCATGGATCAATTAAGAGGATTTGATTGAAGAGATTAGTGCAACCGATGAGTACTTAAGAGAATTGATTGAAGAGTGGATTGAAAGTGAGTCTCAATCAACTGGTGAGGTGAAAATGCATGGACAATTAATAATTAAATGAATTAATTAAAAATTACATGTGTAAAGGGGAAACAAATAAATAAAAATCAATTTTATTTATTTTAGAAGAAGATAATGTTGAGAGGAATAAACTGATAAATTAAATAATTAAAAATAATTATTTAATTTGAGAAGTGGGAAATGAGAAATGGATTAATTAAATAATAATGAATTATTTAATTAATCTAGGAAAGAGGAATAATTAGTAAATCAATTAAATACTAATTATTTAATCAACATAGAGGAAAAGTGATGAAATAGATAATTTAATTAAATAATGAAATTATTTAATTAAATGCTTAAGATAAATTAATGACACCTAATGATGGAAAATGATGATGTTTTGGAAGGAATATGTTAGTAAGATTTAGGTGTCTAAATTTTGCCTCTCTTTAAGACAATGTGTTTTTTAAGTGTTATTTCAAAGAAAGTATGAAAGAATTGTGATGATATGCCCTAGTTGAATGAAGAAATGAAGGTAAGATGCCGCCTCAAGAGGTTGAGATAAAAATATATTTTTTAGGTCAAACTCTTAGAAAGGGTTGGATAGATGTGATAGAGGTGAAGAAAATGAAAAGAGTAGGATAAGAAAGATATGGATGAGGAGGAAGGTGGGGTGAGAGAAGGTAATGAGATTGTGGATTAATATGGTGGAAGATAGTGATGAGATGATTATTGTTGATTGATATCACATAGTTGGATGTATAATGAATGAGATAGAATGGATATAAATGAGATAGATGAATGTAAATAGATTGATGTGGATATATATTGATAGATAGTGTGCTTTCTATTTTGTGTATTTTTTTTTATCATCATAGAACTTATTGTGGAAAATGGATATATGTACACCACTTGGTATGAAAAACCAAGGTGACTTTTGTATCCTTTGCATGGACATTGATACTTCAACCAAGAAGGATTGTCCTCATTTGTACCAGATATAATAAAACCTTGTTAGAATATGTGAGGGAAACGATTTCAAAGCTTGATAGCCCTATTGTAAAAAGGTATTAAATGACCTTACATGCAAAGGAAGTTTGTCAATGCTGGAAGCTAGTCTCTCACACACAAAGAATGTACATGCCCCAATCATGCATAAAAACATTCCAAAAACATGAATACTAAAAAATAATGAATTTTCTCCATTTTTTCTCCTCTTATCATTTTAAGATATCCTTGAGGAACATTGGAATAGGACAATATGATAAATCAGGCAATAAAAAGACTCTTTGACCACACAAATCAACAACCATTAGATTTTCTTGCCAAGAGATATGTGTTCAAGATGGATAATGCCTATTATAGGAAGGATGCATTTGTTAAGGTATGATAGTTTGGATAAGATGTTTAAATCTGATTTGGTAATAGATTAATAGGTTATAGACAGTTCAACAAGATTTTGGTTATTCATGATTGTTTCGTGAATGCTCAATGTCTTTGGGTATTGCATAGTTTGTTCTTGCTAAGTTTCATGTCCAAGCAATGAAAATTTATTATGCATATGGTGGATGATGTTGTGTATGTTATATTTTTATATTTTTCTATAACAATATTTGATGTTTTTGGAATTTTAGAATTTTTAGTGTTTTTGGAATTTTTTGGAACATTTATTGTTTTTTGGATTTTTTTGATGGTAATGATAATGATGGTGATGAATGATGAAGAGATATGGATGGGTAGGGATATTGAAGACCTTTAAAGATCTTGTCACTGGCCAAGCTGAAGTTAATTGCTTTGATTGATTGATGATGATAAGAACACCACAAGGATAATATTGTTATGATAGGAACAACATAATGATTAGGAAGGATATATCCCGATGATGATGATTGGATAAGATGGATAAAGATTTGTAGCTAGGCTAAGAATGAAATGTGTTAGATAGTTTGATAACCCATTGGAGTGTAGGTGAGATGGGATTATTGGGGATTGTTTGGGTTGATACTAATGGAGAAGATTGATGGAAAAATTTATCCATGAGATGGTGGAAAATTCTTGAAAGTTTTTTAAATTTGTTTTTTCAAGATATTTGGTTTTTTTGGTATTTTTGGAATATGTAATTTTTGAAAGGTCTCTAGATCACAAAGTGAGCTAGAAGGCATATATCAAGATTTATTTCGAAGTAGGATATAATCACCTGCCCCTAGTGTTTAGCAATGTATGGGACACTATAATTGGGTGAATTGGCTAGTGTGATGAAATAAATATGTGAAGGATAGGCATTATGTAAAAAGATCTAGGATAAGGGATATTTTCCAAGGACCATCTCATAATTGTTAGAGTAATAGGTTGTTTACTTGATTAAATTAATCATATTGATTAATTAATTAAGTCACCTTTACTTTATTTCACTTAAGCTTAACTTAGGAATCTTTATTTTGTATTATTAAATTAGTCATGCCATCTTGTTCATTATGATCTTGACACTTGTCACATGCTAATTTAATCCTAAATTAGGGTTTTACTTTTAGGGCTTTGATCTCCTTTCTTAAGGATTGATCTCTTTATAATTATTCACTCTTATTTATGCAATTTTACTCTCTTGGTTTGTAGAGCAATATCTTTGTTTTGTTTGAATCTCTTCTACGTGACAGGTTATTTTGCTTGTAGGTGATCACTAGGTTTTGTGAGGTTGGGATTTTCAACTTCAATATGGTATCTAAACTTCAGATCTGTAGCTTCTTGTTCACATTTTAAGGGATTCAAGCCTTCAAAGAGTATTTTTGTTACATCTTGAGTCAATTTGGACCTCACCATTATGTCCATAAGGTTTGAAATAGTCAAGATTGAACTTTGTTTCATCCAATTTGGTTATACAATGCCTGATCTACGAGGGTTTCTAGATCTAGAGCGTACCTGCATTTTTGGAGCATTTTGAGCCCAAACGAACCTCACCATCATGTTCAGAGCGCCCAAAACCCCCAAAATCGACTATCAAATCATCGAAATTAGACATAGTGACTCCAGGAGGCAATTTTTTTCATTTTTGGGCCATACAGCCTAGTACGACACACAATCCAAGGATTCTTTTTTTTTAAACACAGTGTTGTAGGGCTTTGCCTTTAGTTAACCGCTAGTAGTTAATGCTACCGGCTAGCCTAACCACCCGGCTTAACCCCCAAACCCTTTTGGAGTAGTTTTTTTAAATTTTGGCCATAACTTTTGCATTCGAACTTAGTTTTTCGAAAATGAAATATCATCGAAAATCTAGTTCTGGGCCCGATCTAGTGGTGTAGGTGATTTCTCTTGATTTTTTTGTTTTTTTTGCATTTATTGCCAGTCAAAGTCAGAACTTTTGTTTTCACTTCCGGGAGCATAACATTTACATACAGACTTTGTTTTTCGAAAACGAATAAGCGTTGGAAAGGTCTTCTAGTGCTCTTTCCAGATCTGTAGAGCTTTTCATCAAAAAATTTACTAGGTACATTTTATTCAGTTTTTTTTTGTTTTCACATTTTGGTGAATTACTTGGACATCTTAGCTCATGGAAACTTCTCATTTGCGTGGAATGGATTCTTTTTGGTTTTTCTACATGTATTTCCAATCTTGTGTCATTGTTTGACATTATGAACTTCCATTGTAATCACTTATGATTTCGTAAACACACTAAAATAAAGTGCCTCATCTTTGTATGTGTAGTATTAGGATTCTTGCACATCACTTTGTGCCTTATTGTACTCACACTATGATATAAATTTCCATGGGGGTTGATGTTTTCCTTTGTTTTTCCTTCATACCTTTCTCATGTGTGTGTGCCTTGGTTTTCAAACCCTTTATATCTTCTTGTACTTTCATGTCTACACATTCAGATGTTCTTGGTTCTTTAGCATGCACTACATTCAGGCATTCAATTTCAATGTACCTATCATACCTCTCCCTTGTCAACATTATGGGGGGTTTCTATTGTTGGTTCTAATGCTTCCTTGGTTTCATGTTGGAGTGAGCTA